>JARHVA010002253.1:607500-1067500 GCA_037957365.1 Torreya grandis | reverse complement strand
AATTGATTAAAATCTAATATGTGTGATTTGCAGGAGGTATTGCCAATGCTTGTGATGTGAAAGTGGAGATCTGGAGTAATGGTATGGATGGTGAGATTTATAGAGTATGAGTTTGGTGTTCTAGAAGTGAGCGACTTATCTTACGTTGCATATATGCCAAAGATTTAAGTTGATAAAGTTCTACTGACAACACTTGCAGAGATAATGTATAGTGAGACTAGTACATTCCACTTGCTAATAGGGGAGATGACTATTATATTAAAGGATGTGTATCAGATTTTACGTATTCTGATATGAGGAAGATGAGTATACTAGGGGCAAGGTCCACAAGAGATCACATTATTTAGGATTTTTTGTGATGGGTTGATTCCTATTGTTAGAGGCAAAGTAAATGTAGATTATTATACCATATTAGAGATGGATTATTTGGCTATTTTAATCATGGTTGTTGTTAGTGGAATTATGCTACCTGACAAAAGTGGGAGATCATGTCTTATTGGTCTTCTATATATGATCAAATATATGATGGGTATGGGTGAGATATTTACATGGGGTCCATTCATTCTAGCACATTTGTACTAGGATTTACATCATGCAACTTATTCAGATCATAGAGAGATTGAGACTTTGACATTACTACAGGTGTGGTCTAGGATCGCATTGTTATAGAGAGTCTAGTTGGACACATGATCACTTGATCTGATGGTGAGCCATTAGTGTATGGGTGGCACATGATTATTGGCACATATAGACCACATTCAGGTGATCTAGATTTTTATAGGAAGGCTATTGATGAGTTAGGTAAGGATCAAATCACCTGGAGACCTTCTAGTGAGATTATATTTTAGTGGCCACATGGTGACCTACACATGGATTACTTGATGACCTTGTGTTACATTATCTAGACACATGATAATAGCATAGATAAATATCACTTAGATAGGGTGATGAGACAGTTTGGGGTGAGACAACATATACCATATGGCCCACATATATTTACACAATTGGTGAGGGAGAGAGCATAGTGGGGTGTGATCATTGATCCAATCATATCTGACCATAGCTGGTCATATTTACATACTATTATGTGGAGTGATCGAAGAGATGTGATTGATGCTGGAATTGTTGATGGGTATGCAAATTAGTGGGTTCAGTAGAGACTGCTTAGACTGACTATTCCATATACACCACCATGAACATAGAGGCAGAGATTGGTGGCTATATTTAGAAGGTTTAGGAAGGTTGTTACAAGAGATAGAGGATGATCATGAGCATGAGATAAAGGACATGATTTTGAGATTAGCCATCTATATGATGTGGAGATTATTGAGGTGAAGGATGTAGAGATTTTACATGAGGAAGGGGTTGATATTGATATGGATATATGTATGGATATGGATACAAAGTAGAGAGTTAGAGGGGAGACTCCATTGATAAAGGTAGACATCGAGGATGATAGAGAGGGGGAGGATGTGATCATGAGAGTAGCATAGGATACCCAGATAGATAGAGGGGATGTGGATGGTTATTCATGCACTTTGAGATCTAGAGATGAGCATGCTCTTATTGATAGACTTCAAGAAGGGATTAGAGCTTGTGATAAGTATATCGATGGATTGCACTAGGAGGTATCTAGATTATGAGGCATAGTTGATGGCATAAGGGACCAAATGGCTCAGAATAGATGATTACAGTCTGAGGTTGATATATTACAAGTGATTAAAGATGGGATAGATGGGGATGGCATGGATACAACATTGGGTACACATGATATAGAGACCTATAATCTAGACTATAAAGCATTGACACAGGGTTACAAAAAATAGATATACAATGAGGATTGAGCTCATAGAGGTGAGGGTGTTACTAGCTAGGAAGGGGTAGATTGTTACTTTGGATAGAGTGATGAGGGCCATGGAGAAGACCATGTATTAGAGGAGTTTATACAAGGAAGTTGTACTAGATTCTTAGAGGGTACCATCATTTGGGGATTACTTTATGAGACACTCAACATCAGCTAGATCAATTTAGCCTATTAATATAGAGAGGTCAGTGGGATAGGTACAACATGTGATGGAGGACACCACATTGTGAAGAGCTATTCCTAAGACTAGACACTCCATCTGAGGGATAGGATGATACATAGGGGATATATGATAGATTGACTCATTGAGGTATACATATTTTGAGATGTATCATTTACACACACACACACACACACACACACACACACACACACACACACACACACACACACACACACACACACACACACACACACACACACACACACACATATGATGATTTTTTGAGACCTTATACTATGTGGATTGGATGTTGATGGACTATTTATTGATCCATATGGACTATACACATGATTGACATGTGTGTGTGTGTGTGTGTGTGTGTATTGTAGCACTGGTTATATTTCCTACATTTTTATTTATGCTAACATGTTTTCATTCTTTAAACATATGGATTATGGATTTATGGCTTATGTGATGTATGAATGGATTAGAATGTGACATATATGTATTACAATTGTTTTTTTTCCTTCTATTAGATTTCCAATATTATTGAGATTTGAGCGACCTATTTTAAATTTAGCATAAAATACATTACCACCAATGATATTGAATACTCATGATGAATGTTGATATTTTAAGCATATGAACAAAATAAAGAATAAATTGAGTAAAATAAAAGTACGTCATGATATAGTAAAACCATAACCATACTATTATGCATTAATAAAATAATGTTTTTAAACACACAAGAAACAAAAATTAAAATAAGATGTGAAAACAAATAATAACCTAAATGATTTTGAATACACATAATAACAATTCTAACAATACTAATCAAGAATGATACACAAATAAACAAATAAAGAGTAACTCTAACAATAAAAAATAATCACAATGGATAAAGTAAAGGAAATAACCATGTAAATGGCTAGAGATAAAATGAATTAAAATAACCAACTTAATGGTTAGAGATAGAGAAGTGGATAAAATAACCAATTGAATAGTTAGAGATAGAAAGAAAATAATACAACAAACAAAACACATGAAAGATGTAAATAGAAAATGTGTAAACAAAGACAATTTAAGCAAGGGCTGGAAAATTGTAGTCAAGAGTGAGGCTAGTTACCAAACAATCGAGGAATAAGCATAAGGATAAGCTAATACATGCTAGGGGAAATGGATGATAAGGAATATGGTGGTCAAGCTAACCCTAGAGATCCCATGTCTATAAGAGATACCTATATAAACCACCCTAGACAAAGTGTATATGGGGATATTAGGCCAAATGGAATTCTCCCAATACAAGGAGTGATGAGGAGGTGGATTATTGATGATACATTTTGAGTGTTGGATGAAAAGGATGCACTAGTGACCCACCCCAAAATGAGTGAATAATGTTTAAGTCAACTAACATTGTAGATGTTTTGAGACTGATGTTTTTTAGAATGTTTTTGGATTATTTTTTATTTTTTTATATTTTAGGATTTTTGAAATAAAGAATATAAAATACATTTTTTTGATATCATGAACAAGAATACAGATTCACATATAGGAATAACAACCCTAAACTTAACATGCTATAAAATAAATGATTGACAAAATGATAAACTTGGTAATATATAATGGATTATTAAAAGGTGATGCCCCCAAGTAACTAGGGTTGTTGGGTTATTTTAGTTAGTTCTACATTGGCATTGAATTTCTTCCCTAATAGGCTAGCATACTGGTCCTATCATGTGAGAGGTAGTCTTGCGTGCTCACCCAAAGTGCATAACAAAGGACCATTTCCCAATACCATCTAAAATGTTATCCAAAATGGTGATAAATTCCCTGACTCTCTCTAAGGTGATCTTGCAAATGTCTACCACCATGGTGAGCTATTCCATCATCTCTTTCCCCTCATCGCATGACTCAGGGTGCTCCTTGTGTTTCTTCAGCAAAAGTTATACCAGGGTCTCTAATTTACCAATGGCATCCCCATCCAATGGTATGCCATCCACACGTGCCAGTTCCTCTTTCAAAATTGTTTCGAAAAGGTATAAAACCCTTACCTTAGCCTCAGTGGCCTTTTGGATTTGTTGCTTCAAGGAGGCCACTTCCTTGGTTAGCACTTTATTTTTTGCAACTACTTTATTATACATCTCTATGAACCTACCATGTTTTCCTTCCATCGTGAGTGCATCAAAATTTGACTAAATGTTCTGGTGCATCATTTCCATGGGTAGTTTCAAAAATGCAACACTTTTCATTATTGGAAAGAGTTGTTATGGATCAATATTCATAAGGTTTAGTAGACTTGGAGCATCCAAACCAAAAAATGCAATCTAAAGGAATATCGAATTAGGGCTCCTCATTGTACATCTTCAGAAGGAAGGACACATTTTTCCTTGTTTCTAGGGTTACATCCTTAGGGTGTAAGTGCTTCTAAAGATAGAGGTCCTTATCTTATACATTGAATTGGTAATGTTTGCATGTAGTGGATGGCCCTCTTTGTTCCTATTATTCTGCTAGACCCTTTCCCCTTTTTGGGTCTCATTCAAGCTCATCCTCTTAATGGCTTCCTAATTCCATCTCACTTGTTCCCACTTCATTAATATCAATTTGATCACTAGATGGGGCCTCCTATCCTGGGGATGGAGTCTTTTCAGAGTCTGATCTCAAATTGTGAATCTCAACCTGAGAGGGGTCCCATTAGGTAGATCACCTTGGAGGATAGTGTGGGAATGACCTTGTGTCAATCCTTGGAGAAGGTGGAGGTGAAGTTGGGCATGGAGGTGAAGAAGGTGGGGGAGTTGGTTGAGGAGATGAAGGGTTCAAGGTAGCTGAGCGGGAAGGAGTGGAGTGAGTAGGAGATGGTGAGGTAGGGGGAGATGAAGTGTCAGGAATATAGAACAATAAACATGCTCTGATACCAACTGTTAGGAACCCACGAAAGCACCATTGATTACCAAGCAACTTAATATGCAGAAATTAACCAGAATGCACAAGTAACTAGAATTCAGAAATAACACAGAATATGAGAGACAATACCCAATTGTATTAATACTCTTCCAGAAAAGAATTACAACAAAGAGACACCACACTCTTCCACCTTACAGGCTTCCCACACCAAGTGTTCAATAATTCACCTTCAAGAGTTCACTCTCTCAATTACAGTCCCAACACACAACTCAAACACAAAGTTGGTGTTCACCTCCAACCAGTCAGTATCACTACTCCCAGTACCACCAGTCAGTATTGCTACTACCAGTACACAAGTGCTCCATGCACTCCACAAGTGCTCCACATACTCCAAGTACTCAACATACTCCAAGTAGATCTCCCATGAACTTGCAACAACCTACAACTCGAATGATCTTACTTTGGAAGGAACTACCTTGCCTTCCTCTTTGCTCTATGACTGAGTACACATCGTACTCCAAGTAGATCCTACCTGATCTTGCTACTTGTTGTGTTGCTATCACCTTGATCCTGCTGCCACCTACAGATCAACTTGGTTCTGCACACCTGCAAACCTAGACCTTGCACACACAAACACCTGCAAATCAATGATCTTACTTACCATGTAGATCTCCAAACATGGCCTTGCATACCTGCTGACCAAGATCCTACATACATGAAGAATCCTTCTGATTCTCCAAACCATCACCCACACTTGGCACTGTGGCACTAGGAGGAACACACCTTGCTCTCTTCACTCTGAAGGAGCTAATATTTGCTCTCTTACTCTCTAGCACACATTAAAATATATCCCATGAGTCTATTATATATATCTCATGCAAACAATAATTAGACATCTAATTACAATAATTAGATCCACAGCTTCAAGTCTATAATTGGCCTTCTACATGCAAACAACTAGTTTGTTAACTAACTGTCCATGAACTAGCAGTTTTGGAACTACACAGGCGATTGACATCGGTCCCTATCTGCCTAGAGATGATCGACGCTGGCCGATCTCTGACCGACATCAGTTGCTCTTCTCACTCTATATGACTGATGTCAACTGATCAGACCGACATCAGTTGCTCTGCAACTCAGTAACCTCTCAACAACCTCCTCCATGTCTGCATCAGTGAATCTTTTAGCTCCACAACCTAACAATCTTCCACTTGGAGATAAATAGCTACACTGTACCTATACCTGTACCTATACACCATCTAATCTGTTTCCTAGATTGTATCCCTCTTCAAGCTCAACCTTGAAGACAACCACCATAAAACCTGTGGTGCACCTCCTGTCATCTAAGTAACCTATCGCATCTACATCTACAAACCCATGTAGAAAAGAAATTGACCCTGCATAGCATGTTGACCTACTGTTGGTCCCTCTCAGATACCTAAGAATCCACTGAACTGCCCTCCAGTGCTTCTTTCCTAGATTGGCTCCAAACTTTCTAACAGCACCCACTATTTGGGCAAACTCAGGTCTATACCAGACCTCATGTGATTTCAGACACTGAACTGTCCAGCCCTTGGTGTGCTCCGGTTTTGCATCCTACGTACTAAACCTCGCTAACACTTGATTCACATCAGCTCCCACTGGAGACAAAATCAACCTATGATCTTCCATGTCTCTCATGCCAAAGAATTTTGTTGCTCCAAATTCCTCCTGACATGCCACTGAACTAACCTTACCCTTAGCTCAGCAAAAACCTGTATGTACGAACCTGCTAGCTAGTATACCATCCACATACAGTAACAGGATAATGTTGCAATCATCATCCACCTGGTAAGACAAACACAATGGTTACACTGACATTGACTAAAGCCTTGCTTTGTCATCCACCTGTCAAACCTATACCACTGTCTTGCAGCTTCCTCAAGACCATGTACCCTGGCCTTCCATCTCACGTGTCCATTTTCTCTATTCTTTAACTAAGGTATTCATTCATCTTTCAGTGCTTTCTTTCGACTGGCAACCATACCAAATCTCCCATTTGGTTCTTCATCCTAATCATGCCATGCTCCCACTGTTTCCTGGATCCTTCCTGCTCTGTAGTGAGCAACAAGTATAAAGAAGAGGAATAATGAATTTTAGGCTTACTTACCCTTTCAGTCCTCCATATGGGCGTTTGAGACTCCTTGACAGGTTGTTGTCCACCCAAATCCGTTATAGTGACCGACCTCAGTCACCACACAATCTACATCTGATCGACGTCAGTTCCCATGCAACTGTCCTTTCTTCTGACGCCAATTTTCTGACCGACATCGGTCTTACCTGGTCACTGACATCAGTTCCCTGACTGACATCGGCAGACACCCTACCCAACACCACTGGCTCTGGTCTGCACATGACCGACATTGACACCTGTCTATTTGACACCAGTTCCCCATGACTGACGTCGGTAACTGTGTTTACCTGTGAGTGATGACTTTTTACCCGTGAGCTCTCCATAGATCAAAACCCTATCCAAACCACCCTGCTCAAAGATATCCAGCCTTCTCCACTGATCTTTGTCTGTCATCTCCTCTAGAAATAACAAGGCTTTCCAGTTCTTAAGTCTGTCAAACACATCTGACTTCCTCTTAAGAACATGCATCTCCTTCTTGCTCATGTGACCAAGCCTACAAAGCCACGTCTTCACAATAGAAGAAGAATCAGTAATATAAGTAGATAGATAAAGGATACCTACTTTGTTACCACCAACTAATTTAAGTGCATATACTATGAGAGTTCTTGTGCATCTCTCATCACCCAAATGTCCTTAAGAAATTAGCCGCATCTTCAAGACCAGGACTTGCATGACCTCCTTCAACACCCATGTGTTGGCCGCTTGCAATTTCAGCTTCACTTCCCCTTTGCCAATTCTTTGGCAAGGCACACTAGCCCCTAAATAGATCTTTCCAAAGTCTCCAAAGACCTTAACATGGAAAAATACTCTATTTCAGACTACATGGAAAGAGGCAATAGAATCTATAAAACAAGATTCTACTCTATCTAAGAAACATCCCAGAGCATCTTGTGCAACAACACCTCCAACATCTACTTCATTAGTTCCTTCATGTTGATCTGCTACCAACCAACAATCTTTCTTTTCCTGCTCTTTCTTTCCATAACACCGTAATTGACCATTCGTGCCTTTGAATTCCTACATTCTTAGTGTACTTTCTTCTACCATTGTTATACTCCCACTCAATTAGAAACCTCTGAGAGTGACCTATAATCAAATACAAAACCTGTTCCCTGTAACCTTAGCTCTAATACCAACTATCAGGAATCTAGAACAACAAACATGCTCTGATACCAACTGTTAGGAACCCATGGAAGCACCATTGATTACCAAGCAACTTAATATGCAGAAATTAACCAGAATGCACAAGTAACTAGAATTTAGAAATAACACAGAATATGAGAGATAATACCCAATTGTATTAATACTCTTCCAAAAAAGAATTACAACAAAGAGATGCCACACTCTTCCACCTTACAGGCTTCCCACACCAAGTGTTCAGTAATTCACCTTCAAGAGCTCACTCTCTCAATTACGGTCCCAACACACAACTCAAACATAGAGTTGGTGTTCACCTCCAACCAGTCAGTATCACTACTACTAGTACCACCAGTTAGTATTGCTACTACCAGTACACAAGTGCTCCACGCACTCCAAGTACTCAACGTACTCCAAGTAGATCTCCCATGAACTTGCAACAACCTGCAACTCAAATGATCTTACTTTAGAAGGAACTACCTTGCCTTCCTCTTTGCTCTATGATCGAGTACACACCGTACTCCAAGTAGATCCTACCTGATCTTGCTACCTGTTGTGTTTTTGTCACCTTGATCCTGCTGCCACCTACAAATCAACTTGGTTCTGCACACCTACAAACCTAGATGTTGCACACACAAACACCTACAAATCAATGATCTTACTTACCATGTAGATCTCCAAACATGGCCTTGCATACCTGCTGACCAAGATCCTACATACATGAAGAATCCTTCTGATTCTCCAAACTGGCACCCACACTTAGCACTGTGGCACTAGGAGGAACACACCTTGCTCTCTTCACTCTGAAGGAGCTAATATTTTCTCTATTACTCTCTAGCACACATTACAATACAGCCCATGAGTCTATTATATAGATCTCATGCAAACAATAATTAGACATCTAATCACAATAATTAGATCCACAGCTTCAAGTCTATAATTGGCCTTCTACATGCAAACAATCGGTTCGTTAACTAACTGTCTGTGAACTGGCAGTTTTGGAACTGCACAGGCGATTGACATCGGTCCCTGTCTGCCTAGAGATGACCGATGCCAGCCGATCTCTAATCGACGTCAGTTGCTCTTCTCACTGTATATGACTGACATCAACTGATCAGACTGACGTCAGTTGCTCTACAACTCAACAACCTCCTCCATGTCTGTAGCAGTGAAGCTTTTAGCTCCATAACCTAACATGAAGTGTGAGCAAGGGATGGAGAAGATTGAGGTGGTGAAGGTGTAGGGTAAGGTGGAGAAGGTAAAGTTTAAGGTGGAGGTAGATGTGCCATAGATGGGTAGGAGGTAGTGGGTCTGGAGGGCTACACCTCTACTATCTTTTGCCTCTTTATTGGGCCTATTGCCCACTAGAATAGGTGCTTAGCTTTGGATGATTCCTTCATATTTATGGTGCTTGAGGGAGCCTCTCCTTGGGGTCTCCATCTTGAGGGTAATAGTGGCGGTATAACATATAGAATAATTTGTGGACCTATCCCCCGACCAAGATATCCATAACCTTGATATAAGTTAAGTTAGTTTTCGCCTCTCCACAAAGTCCTTCTTGCCCAAATATACAAACATTTTTTAGAGGGTGTGGCACTTTGCATTGATATACTTTTCTTGGAGAACTATTGACTATGCATCATATATCTGGTTGTTAGAATCGATGAAGTACCATGTAGAGAATGCATATGTAAAATTAAGCCATGCTAAATGTTCTCCTAAAGGATTCATACAAATACTCACCAGGGAGTATTACTACTTTAAAATGAATTATACTTAGTCTACAGTCAAGGGAGGCAAATCATTTATAATGCACCATTATTATCAAAATTTTCCTTCATCCTATCAAACTAGTACCTCATCTTCATCTTGTAAGATGGGGTAATGTGATGGGGGAAACTAAAGGCTTTGAAGTACTCAGTGGGGGACCTATGAGTGGGGGGTACACCCACTTGAATGAACCTAAGTTGTAGTTAGGTACCTTGATCTTGTCAAAAACCAACAATAACAAGATTGCTCCCCAAGGAAACCTATAATTAGGTATGTTGTGCACTTTCTCTACATCTTTAGTTATCTTTTGTGTAAAGTATAGTGCCCAATTGTAATTTATTCCCTGAAAGACTTGGTGATCAATGTGTAGGTGGGTCATGTCCACCTCCTTCCACTTGTCAATCCCTCTGACCTTGGTATAAATGATCCATGTTATGACTCTAAAGATGGGATCTAGTAGGTTACTTATGTCCATTACATGCCCTTGTTTTTGGTACATAAGTATAGTTACAGTCTACTGAATCTCATTTATGTCTACCAAGTCATCCAACACATTCACCCTTGAGCACTGAAGTCCCATGACTTTTCTTATCCTTTCCATGGTGATATTAATGTTATATCCCATAAAGTGGATGTAGTCCTCATGGACATGTGAGAGGAGGAACTAAACTACCTCAATAGGCTTGTCAAAGTACAATAGCTCAAAAATTTGAAAGAAGCCCACCTTATCTAGTTGGTTATTGATAGATAAGTCATAGACCACTTAGTTCCTTATGTTGGTAGTCTGAACTTGGTAGTCATTATATAACTCTACCTCATTTCTCAGATGATGGTGGTTATAGTCAAAAATGGTGGCAGTTGACACCTTAGAGACCGAGTTCTCCATGCAAAGATCAACTTTGGGTATTGCATCTCCTCTATGAGTAAAGATGGAGGAGGAGATGTTGGGGCATTCTAAGCTGAAGAGGTTTATGCCTAATTTCTTTTCTTCATCATGTTTTCTTCTTCTTTAGTTCTTTATCTTGCTTCTCCTTCCATGCATTATCTAAAAACTCCTTTTGTATGTCAAAATCATTCTGGTCTTTATTATTTGTTTCTTTGTGCCTCCTCCTTAATAAGGAACCAATCTCCTCTGCTCACCTCTTCTTCCCATGATATGGTTGGAATATTTTTGAGTCTTTTAGCCTTTTTCTTTAGCCACATTACCATTCATGGTGCTCAAAGGTTAATCTATAGTCATCCCACATTTCTAAATGAATACGTGGTGGCATCCAAATTAACTTTGGCTCTTGAGCTTCACACTTCAACAATGGTAGACCTACAACATGCAACTCCAAAGATCCCTACTCTAATACACCAATTCAATTTTAGTAACCTCTCTTTTTTTCTATTAAATAACTTCTGTAAATTCACCTATTTTGCAACTACCTTGGTATGAAATAAATTTGGCTTCATCATACTCTATTTCTTTGGTTCACCATTCACACTTATCACTCAAAGAATATAGCAAGGTAAAGTGTAAAATGGTTTTAGTAGGCTTATTTATAGGCTTATCAATGGGGGATTTACCTTCATTAATTCCTTCCCTCTCCCCATCAGCTCGAGTCATTAATGCAAATATTTTAATGGCCTTCATACTTTGAATCTTGTATTGAGTATTTAGTGTCTTAACAATTTAGTACCATCATTCCATTCACACACTTCTCACCATAACTAAAACTTGTTTCATAATGGTCCATCCCTTCCCATGCCTTTCTTGGAAGTGGGTGACAACTGTGTCCCACCTTTCTAGTGTAGTGGAAGACAACTATCACCCAAATGGTAGGAACCTTTCAAATTGGTTTCAAAGTTAAATTAATGATTCATGCACCCTTAATTACTTATGTGTCATAGATGACTCTTGTGACTTATGGTACTTGCACACCCACTTGTCTTATGTTTTGTATTTATATACATGATGCCTTACCCCACACTAAAAAAGGGTTTGTGGTCCTCCATAAAAACACACTAAGTGCAAAAACTCAAAATTACATTAGATAAGTAATGCATGCCTCAAGGGTAGTGCTATTTATTAAAAGCAAAAAATCTTAATCTAATGGGCCTAAGCCTTATTGACTACAAAATTTTAGTTAAAAAAATCACAATATAGCCGAAGCTGACTGCCATTATAGTGCCCTAGGAGGAATTGACCATCTATTTGTTTTAACGAACAAGCTCTGGTAGGTCAAATGCTATATATTATGAATGGACCATCCCAATGGATCTAGAGCTTCCCAGCTTGGCACCTAAACTTAGAGTCATATAAAAAACTTTTCATGCCTAAAGAAAGGACTTTGTTCTTTAGATGGTGATAATGTCATACTTTCAATTTCCATTTCTCAACATCTTGACTCTAGTGGGTGAAGAACCGAGCCTCATCTAGTTTCATCAAATCATCGAGCTAGGTTGTCAAAGAGGCTTCATCATCTAAGTTTCTCACATTCACTATCCAGAGAGATGGAACCAAGAACTCCAATGGCATGACTGTTTCCTTTCCATACACTAGGTTGAATGATGTACTTTTGTTGAGGCACTTATATGTAGTTTAGTATGCCTAAAATACTATAGATATTGTATCATCCCAATCAATCTAACCAACATTGCAATTTTTTTTTCAAAGTGGTACCAAGGATCCTATTGAAGGCTTCAGCTATTCCATTGGCTTGTGGGTGTTATGGTGTTGTCTTATGGTGCGTGATCATGAACCTAGCCAACAAGATGTGATTTATCTCATTCAAGAAGTGGGTGCCATGATCACTAGTGAAGTTTAGGGGACATTTGAATCATGTTATAATGTTCTCCCAGATGAATCATGTGGTAATTGTTATAGTATAATCTTTTATTGGTGTTTCTTTATCCTAGCATGTAAGGTAGTTAGTTGTAATGATTTACCGAGAGCCCATTCATCATCTTGCTGGAGTGATAGGCCCCACAAAGTTAATAACCCATTTTTTTAATGATTATTAAGGAGGAATAGGGTGCAATGGCATAAAATATCTTTTTTTAGTTTTCCTTCATGCTGACAGACATCACATTGCCTAACATACACTTTTGTGTCTTTGAATAAAGTTGGCCACTAGAGTCCAACGAGTAGGACCTATGTGTAGTAGCCTCTCTAGCATAGTTTCCTTTGGTAATACCTTTGTGGAATTATTATAACACCTTATGGAATTCATATTTCATCATACAATGGTGAAGAACCTTGTCATAATTCATTTTATAAATATCTCTTGCTATGAACTGATAAGGTGCGACACGGACTACAAGTTTCTTTTTCTCTTATGAAGTGAGGGAGTCATGTGCGAAACCAATATTGAGAAATGTTTCAATATCCTATAGCTCTTTAGGTACCCAAGTAACTCTAAATATATGTACATCTAGAATATCATATTTTATGACATGTGAGGATTCTCCATTTTCAATTTGGGATAAATGATCAGGACCACAGTTGGTCTTCCTAGGCTTTACTACTATGCAAAACTAGAATTCTTGGAAGAGGACAATCTAGTGACAAATGTTACCTTGTAGTGCTAGTTTATTGACAAGATAATTCAAGGCCTCATGGTCTATATAGAATGTAAATGGAGTGGCCAAAAATTACTACCTAAAATTTTATAGAATGTAAATCATACATAAAGCTTCACACTCAATGGTGGTATACTTCCTTTCAGATGATGTCAGTTTTCTAATAGAAAAATAAATCAGGTGATCCAAGTGTCCTTCACTGAGTTGTACAAGTATCATAGCAACTATCATCCTAGATGCATCAACATGGACATGAAAATACTTTTTCTAATAAAGGAATTACGAGATAGGAGTGGTAACTAACTTTTCTTTGAGTGTTTCAAAAAGATGCTTTGCAATAATTATTCTATATAAACTATTCATTATTCTTTAAAATCTCTTCCAGGGGCACTATAATCTTGGCATAACCCTGAATGAAATTTATAAAATATCCTATGTGTCTTAGGAAGGCATGCACCTTGTCTTGAGTCTTGGGTGTTGGCAGACATAAAATAACAAACACCTTGGTTGGGTCCACTAGGAGTCCTTCCTTACAAAAGATACTCCTAAGAAGTACACCAAAAGTCATCATAAATAGGCACCTCAAATTTAAGGAAATTTGTAGTACTTGAGAGTGTTTAAGCATAAGTTTTAGATTAGCATAATGGTCCTTGACCAACCCATATACTGTCTAGTCATCCAAGTAGACTTGGAGGAATTGATGAATGAAATATCTGAAAGCCTCAACTACTATCTATGAAAATATTGCTAGGGAATTTTTCAACCTAAAAGGCATGATGGTATAGGCAAAATATCCCCATTGAGTAGCAAAAATAGTCTTGGATTGGTCTTCTTTATCTATCTAAACTTGGTGGTATCTCGAGAACCCATCCATAAAAGAATATAATTCACAACTGACAACACCTTCTAAGATTTCCATTATGAAAGAAATTGGGAAAGGATTTGTCATGCAAGATGCATTTAAGACCCAATAATCCACATAGATATTGATATGCCCATCCTTTTTGATACTGATTACCATAGGATTGACCCATTTAGATTCAGCAATGGGAGTAATACTCCCATGTAAAGCATGTTATCGATTTCTTCTTTCACTCATTCTAAGAGGTTGGGGTTCATCCTATATGGTCATTTCTTCATGGGGTAAGTGCCATCGATTAGTTTTATGTGTATATTCCCTAGAGAAGGGTGGACTCCTTTCATTTCACTATAATTCTTTAGGAATATGTCTTAATACTCTTTCAACAACTCAAAAATCTTAGAAATTTCTATGTCAATCCAATAGTTTCCAATTGTAACCATCTTTGGCTCTTGCTTTTTGCCAATGTTACATTAAGTAGTTTGAATGGGCCCATGATAAGGGTTGCTGTTTCTACCTCAAATTTGCTTTTCAGACTTAAGAAAAATAAACTAAAAGAAAGTAATGGACAAGGCTTGAGAAGTACCTGGACTAAAGATTGCGCACCATAAATCCAGACGCTTGTGAGCACTCCTCTTTGGCTGTGGAGGAATGACACCTGAAAGAGTTGTAGGGCTGAAGACAGTCGCCGAGGTCGGAAATGTCGCCGGCATCGGTTAGCTGACCTGCCGGCGTCGGCTATCCTGTCGACGTCGGTTGGGGAAGTGACCGGCGTCTGTCGGGGTTGTGACCTGTAGTCGGGTCTGAGTTGCTTTCTGGACTGTGGACGGGTCTGAGACTAAACAGGGACAAGTTTGGATGGACTGGGGAGTGGTCTGGTTCTGGTTGGGTGCCTGATGCAAGGTCTTTGTGGCAGAGGGATGGGGAAGAGGAAGAGACACAGAGGACAGGGCCTGAGAAGGCTTTGCAGCCTCTCAGGGGGAAGAACAGAGGGAGCAGAAGACAATAGAGGATAGGATAGATTACTGAATACTAAATAAATGAAATGAAAAACCAGACTTGCTTACCTTTTAGCTTGCTGAATGAAGAGTGGGAGAGCTATTGTTGAAGCCACAGAAGACTTGTTGCAAGAAGAGAATACCTGATCCAGAGCCTTTTCACCTGTTGCTGCTGTTGCACGAGGTCAAGATAGAGGAGAGATGAAAGCCTAAGTGCCAAGAGAAGTCTGTTTTTGAGCTCAAGAGTCCAGGGGCTGCAACGGATGCAGAAAGGGATAATGAAGGCTGCCGACGCCGGTAGTTTCGCCGACGTCGGCCGAAGGGTCACCGACGTCGGCGGTCGCAGGATGAGCACAGAGGCTAAAAATAGCCTCTGCCCATTCTTGCACGCCGCCGGGCAAGGGGTCATGGGAAGAACGGTCACGAGGATGCTAAAATGGGCGTGGGGGGATATAATGGAGAGATTTGGCCTAATAAATGCTAGGGGGAAGGTGGAGGGATTCAAGGGAGGATCCAAGGTGGCAAGGGTAGGGTGGAAAGGGGGCCTTATTTAATTAAAAATAGATGTTTATTTCCAATTAATAAGACTTAGGTGGGTTAGGGACCAAGGAGGACTAGGAGGGAGAAAGGACCAAGGGGGAGAACCAAGGTGCAGACACGTTTGCGGTGTCTACATTTGCCCCTTTTTGTCTTGTTGGTTGTTCTAGACGAACTGCAAGACAAAAACAGGGAGTGGTTGCCCCAAGTGAGGGATGATGGAGATTGCCCCGAAGTGGATGAGGTATTCCCCCTCAAAGCAGGAGTCGAGGGAAGGGAACCTAATATCGGGTGCTAATTTGACAAAAGGTGGATGAGAAAGATGAAAAGTGAGTGAAAACGCTGCAAAAGTCGTGATTGCGCGCATGCCACTGCACAAGATGGTCAGGTCAAATTGTCGCATGTCAAGGGTCGAGGAGTGCCAAAATTGAAGTAATCGGGCCCCAGCATTTAGTCGTTTGCTGATCGGGTCACTCAATCTAAGCTGAAGCTCCAAATGGTCATCGTGTCCCAGGTATCCAGGGCTCAGGAAGTGCTCCCAGAAACACGAAAAAGCCACAAGTAGTAGGGATCAACTGGCTCGCGATCCTACACTTGTGAAGGGTCAAAAATAGTTTGCGGACAATTCTGCTAACCAGCCGTGAGGTAGCACACACGCAAAAACAACCAAGGCAACATTGGCTTGGAAGAAGGTCAAAGAAGATACGCATGATCGCCAATGGTCATTGGTCAAGAGGATAGATGGACGGAAGGATGCGGCCGAGCTAACCCCAGAAGACCCCATGTCAACTGAGTGCTGCCTACATAGCCCTGGTGATAGGGCCTCAGGCCGATGTAGTTCTCCCTAAAAGGGAGGAAGGGTCAGAGGGATTGATTGGTCTTGGTCAAAGTCGATGATTGGTCTTGGTCAAAGGTCTTGGTCAAAGTTGACGAAGTTGGGCGTGATGAGAGTCAAAGAAGAGAAGGTTTGTCCATCAAAGAGACAAACAAACGGGGGTGGTCGAGCTAACCTCAGAAGATGGGGTATCTGAGTGCTGCCTACATAGCCCTGGTCATAGGGCCTCAGACCAATGTAGTTCGGACGAATTGAGAAGATTGGTTGATGATGAGATGTGGTCAAGCGTCGAAATGATGAAGATAAAAAGATGCTAAAGATGGTGTATTCTGTAGAATTGGTCGAGAGTCTTTCATTCCTAGCAAGTTTCCATAGTCGCGATGGATGCATGCTAAAAATGAATGGAGGGTCTATTTATGCTTCAGCAAGTATTGGTTTATGCTTAACATAAATTGGGTCGGGTCGATAGTTTCCATGTGTATTGGTGTCCATGGGAACTATGTGAAATGGACAAGGATGATGCCTGATGTCAAAAATGTCGAGGCTGGTTTGAAAAATGTTGAAGTTGGCTTGGTTTAAGGATGAGTCGACAATTGACGTGGCCAAAGCGTGACCAAAGTGTAGAGAAAAGGTGAAAGGCAAATCGCTCTTTCATTGACAAGGACCAAAAAGGAAGCATAGATAGGGGTTATTAGAACAAAAGCCCCATTCATGCATTGCGTCGTTGACCAGTGTTGAGTTAGAACGGTAATCGAATCACTTTGACATTAAAGTGAGCTCGAAGTCCCTTGAGCAGGTGATAGGAGGAGGATAGGGTAACCCAGTTTAAGAGCAGGAATAACCTTGCCCCTTTTTATAGGAGACCCTGAGACAACTACAAGCCAATGTCCGTGACTCGTTTTTTTTTTTTTTTTTTTTTTTTTTTTTTTTTTGGCGCAGACTGATCGATGCGGGAAGCCTACATAGAGATGTCATTTGATGTAATGGTCATGTTGCGAAGCTGATCGATGCGGGAAGCTTCTAAGAAAAGTTGTTGTTTATTGCCAGATTAGTCATAGCCATCCTTCGAGGGAGTGGTCTATATTTTTGCTTGATAATGTTTGATAAGTTGGCCTAGCTGTCCTTCAAAGGATCAGTCTAGTAATACAGCAATGATAGTACAACTGTCCTTCGAGGGATCAGTCTGTCTTTTTGATTTTGACTTGATTTAGTGACCATGGATATGTTTTGACATCTTGATTTGTATTTGTTGATAGAAATGAGAGTCACGGACAAGGCTGTAGAAGCTCAAGGACGCCCCTTTTATTAGGACAAAGCATTACTGCATCCTAAAAGGGTTGTAGAGGACTTGTTAAGAGGAATAGGTTTGAAAGGGATGAGGATTAAGAGGACGAGGATTGCTCAAGGGACGAGCTCAAGTTACGTGTCAAGCAGACGAGTACTCGACTAGCAAAAGAATGGTCGAAGACACAAGACATAAAAAAGGGGTTTAAGGTCTAATAAGACCCTGGGCCATGCTAGTGCGTTGAGGTCCGAGTCAATTGGGAGCAAACTTGCCCCAATTGCCTCTTTCCAGATTGGTCAGGTGTTGATTGATGGATGTGAAGTTGGTTGACATTGTCGTTGGTTGGTTGAAAAAGGTTGAATGTTTGGTCGAGAGGTCTGGTTGATTGATATTTGGTTGAAGCTTGGTTGAGACTGGTCGAATAATTGGTCGGGGGTTGGGTCGATGGACACTTGGTCGAGATGAGTGATTGATATGTGGTAGAGACTGGGTTGAAAAGTTGGTCGAGGTTTGGACGAAGGATGAGTTCCCCCAGCGGGTAGGGAGAATGTTTGAAAGATTGGTTAAGGTCGGTTGAGGTTTAGTGGTCAGATGGACGGTGTTAATGTCGAATAAGGGGGTCAAAGGCGGCAAAGGGACCATAGTCTGGCGTGGAGATCCCGGTTTAAGTGATGAGGTTGGAGAGGCATGAACCGGGATTGATGTTTCGTTGAAGAGGTGGTCAAGAGGATCCTTGGTGAGAAGGGAATCCTTTTTCCGGTGTTGACGAATGACAGCTTTGAGAGCGCAACAACGCTTAGTGTCATGTCCCGGAGTGTGGTGATAGTGGCAGAACGTAGAGTTGTCAAACCAAGAGGGTCTTGATCCGAGAGTTGATGAGTGAGGCGGTGTTGACGGTTTATTGATGATGTGGTTGAAAAGGGAGATGTCATTCTCCAAACATCGGCGAATGGCAACCTTGAGGGCATGACAATGTTCCGTGTCGTGCCCAGGCGTGCGATGATATGCACAAATGTAAGTGTGGTCGAACCATGGTGGTTTAGGCCTGAGAGAGTGATATGGTCTAAGAGGCGGGAGATCGAGGCGAGAGGACTGCAACAAGTGCCGTAAGAGCAAGGCATATGAACCTGCTAACGGGTCGGGATGTTTTATTGCAGTGGGGGTTGACGACGTTGGTTTGGGAGGCGAAGGAGGCATAGGTCGAGGGTTTGGATGAGATGTATGTTTGATGGGATGAGGGAGTAATGGAGGCGATGTGCCTCTGTGAAGGATGGGAGTGGGAGGCACTCCTATTAAAGTGGACGGATGCGGGCCCAAGATTGAAGGTAATGACGAAGATGGGGGAGGAATCCTCTGATGAGGTCTAGTAGTCTTCGTGTGTTCGGGTCGAGGGCCACCATTGTGCGAGGCGAGGTTAGATGTAGGTTTGGGTTTGGATGTGGACGGAGGTGCGCGAGATATAGAAATCTCACGCAAAGGGCGAGAGGAAACCACGACTGGGTCCTCCTCGGTTGAAATGGGTGGAGAGACTGGTTCTTCTCTTGGTGGAGAAGAAATAAGAGAGGGCGGCTCCTCAAGTGGGCAGAGGGCGTGGATAGTCGTGCCTTCTATTTGTAGTTGAGGAGTAGGCAAGGTAGGGTCTTCGGATGGAGGTGGGCTTAATGGCGTTGATGTGGTCAAAGCGTCCTCCAATACAAGAGAGGTAAATGGAGAACTAGTAGGAGAAGAAGGTTCCTCATCCTTTAATGGAAGAGGTTGGTCAAGGACAAGAGGCAAGATAGTGCTAATTGTGTGAATGTCATGGTCTTGAGGGTCATTAGTTGAAGTCTGGATGTTGTTCTGAGTAGGTGGATGATTAGGGAATGGGTGTTTGAAGATGTCAATGTGTTGGTTAGGAGGGGCGTTCGGGTTATCTAAAATAAGATCCCCCTTGTTGATCATGTCTTGGACGATGTTTTTGAAGGTTCGGCAGTTGTCGATGTCATGGCCCTGGACGCGATGAAAGGGATAGAAGTCAGCCTCCCTATACCATGTAGGGAGGGCTTTTGAAGGGTCGAATTGAGGTGGTCGGATTGGGGGGAGATTGAGGACCCCCTGCTTGAGAAGTTTTTCCAAAACGGAAGCGTATGGTTCTCCAAGCGGAGTGTAAGAATGCTGAATGTACCATTGTTGGAATTGTTTGGTGATGCTTGGAGATGTCGAAGGTTGAGAGTAATTAGTTGATGTCGAGGATGGTGATCTAACGACCACAGTGTTGGCCACTCCTTTAGATTCGGAATTGACAGAAGAAGAAGGTCTAGAAGAAGAATGGCCAGTAGATTTTGCGTTGGTATGACGCAATTTGACCTTGTCTTCTTCAAGGGCACGGAGTTCGAGTTTTTGAGCCATGATGAAAGCTTCGTCAAAAGTGAAGAATGTCTGAATCCGCAAGGTAGAAGAGATGTGTTTGGCACATGCTCGAGAAAAGAGCTCGATGAGCTCAGGTTGAGGCAAAGAGAAGGAGAGCTGGTTGATCAGACCTCTCCAATGAGCAATAAAGTCAACAACAGATTCGTCGTCAAATTGCCTGATGGAGTAAAGGTCTGTGATTGAGACTTGTTTGGTGATGTTGATTGAGAAATGGTCAAGAAATAGTTGGGCGAGTTGGATGAATGAAAAGATAGAGTGTCTGGCAAGAGAACTATACCAGTCAAGGGCAGGGCCAGAAAGGGACATAGGGAACGTGCGTAAAAGCAACGCATCGTCATGGGAAATAAGATAACAGGCATGTCTAAATGCCCGTAGATGTTGTTGAGGGTCTTCCTTACTCTGAAAGCGAGTGAATTTAGGAAGCTCCCAATGGTTAGGGTATGGTTGAATAGGGACGGAAGGATGGATGGGCTCGTTGCAAATTTGGTCATATGACAAAGTATTGCTTGAACCGGAAATGGAGGCTTCGAGACTGGACATTTTATCCATCAGCATCTTGATAAGATCTGCTGACGGATTGGCGGGTTGAGCGCCCCCTAGGTTGTAAGGCGCTTGGAAGAGGCTAGAGGAGGCGTGCGACATAGTCGGTTGTACAATGTACGGATGACTAGTCGCAGGGGCGGAAGTGGAGGCTAAAGGTGGTTGCGTTATGAAGGTCGAAGGCATAAGTTGACTGGGCACCGCCAAAGGTGGTTGAATGGCGGCACTGGTAGAAAGACAGGTTGGCACGCCTACATTTGTGGGCGCAAGAGTGTGAGGGGTCGAGGCAACCAAGTTCTGATATGATGTAGAACTTGGTTGAATTGCAGGCGGTTGAGGGGGTAATGAAACCCCAATGGAGGTCGGTCTAAAAATAGACGGGGAGGCCAAACTTTGCGTATTGGCCATGGTTGGATTAATAGTTGAGGCGAAAGGCTGAGTCATAAAGGGTTGGGTGGTGAATGGCGTGGATGTCGTCGCCATGTCACCCGAAAGGTCTCGCGTTGGGTTTCTCGCGAGATAGTTTTGGAGGGCTGCGGTATTGAGGTCCAAGAATCTCTCGAAATCTCGGTCCCCTTCAGGGATGATGGGAATTTGAGTCGGGGTCGGGGTCGGGGTCGGTCCTGTAGGAGTTCTTTCAGTCTCCGAGTGGAACTCCATGATAGGACTTGGTTAGGGACGAGGATAGACGGAAGCGGTTGTTGGCTAAAGTGGTTAAGAAGAGAGTCCTAGTTCCAGAAACTGTGTTCTTGCAGTCTCAGAAAACCAGAATGGAGTTTTGACAGAGAATGGACAGATTTTAGGCTGCTGGTTTTGAAGAAAAAGGATAGTGACAGAGACTGACGTCGGTTTAAAAACTGATGTCGGTAATAAATGATCGCCGACGTCGGTCAGATAACCGATGCCGGTGAGGAAGATGGCCGACGTCGGTAGCAGAACCGATGTCGGTGACAGGGGAAGGCCGACGTTGGTTACAGAACCGATGTCGGTGACTGTGTTTTCCAGAGAACCAAAAGGTTTGAAGATTCTTGGAAAAACAAAGAAGAAAGCGTCCTCACCCACTCAAACAAATAGATGAGAAGAGGAAAACAGAGAGAGACAGACAAGCCTAAGTGATAAATCCTAGAAATTAACCTTAGAAATCATGGCTTATGCCTTAGATGAATGTTTAGGGAGATTGGCTGAAAAATGGGTCCTAGAAGAAGGCAGTCTAAGGATGGTTTCAGGTGTTGTTTTAGGTGCTCAAAGATCTGTGTTAGGGTCTGGTACGTGGCCTGGTGCTAAGGAGCAAGCTCCCCTCACTTCACGATTCCAGTGGTTAGCTGGTCTCGCTTAGCCAAGATATACCTCGCCTAGAGTTTAGCCTCCGCCAGAGAACGGAGTGGGCTTCCCCCTTGGTGATGAAATCCAAGTGGGGTCACCGGGACGGGTAAGGTATCCGCTGGGGGATGAATTCCCAGTCGGGCCTTGTCTCAGGTAAGTTTTATGTGTGTTTTAGTGCATGTGGTCAGGTAGTGTAACATCAAGTGTCTACGGTTTATTCAATATGCGCATAAGTTACTAGATGTGGACTAATGCAAGCACAAGCAGAAATGAAAGTGCAATATGTTTTAATGCCCAAGTCGAAATGTGATATTGTTATGAAGACAAGATTGAGAAAGGGTTGAGAGTATGATATTTAGACTAGTCTAGAATGCGAGGAAGAAAGATTCGTTTTAGTCCCGCTTATAGTGTCATTTGGAATAGAAGAAAGAGACAAGAAGAAAGGAGCCTAAATGCACCTAAATGAATGAAAAAGAAAAGGAACCCAGGAGGAACCTAGGGTCCCACCGGGTGTGCCAGAGATGTTTCTACCTCAAATTTGCTTTTCAGACTTAAGAAAAAGAAACTAAAAGAAAGTAATGGACAAGGCTTGAGAAGTACCTGGACTAAAGATTACGCACCGTAAATCCAGACGCTTGTGAGCACTCCTCTTTGGCTGTGGAGGAATGACACCTGAAAGAGTTGTAGGGCTGAAGACAGTCACCGAGGTCGGAAATGTCGCCGGCGTCGGTTAGCTGACCTGCCGGCGTCGGCTATCCTGCCGACGTCAGTTGGGGAAGTGACCGGCGTCGGTCGGAGTTGTGGCCTGTAGTCGGGTCTGAGTTACTTTCTGGACTGTGGACGGGTCTGAGACTGAATAGGGACAAGTTTGGATGGACTGGGGAGTGGTCTGGTTCTGGTTGGGTGCCTGATGCAAGGTCTTTGTGGCAGAGGGATGGGGAAGAGGAAGAGACACAGAGGACAGGGCCTGAGAAGGCTTTGCAGCCTCTCAGGGGGAAGAACAGAGGGAGCAGAAGACAACAGAGGATAGGATAGATTACTGAATACTAAATAAATGAAATGAAAAACCAGACTTGCTTACCTTTTAGCTTGTTAAATGAAGAGTGGGAGAGCTGTTGTCGAAGCCACAGAAGACTTGTTGCAAGAAGAGAATACCTGATCCAGAGCCTTTTCACCTGTTGCTGCTATTACACGAGGTCAAGACAGAGGAGAGATGAAAGCCTAAGTGCCAAGAGAAGTCTGTTTTCGAGCTCAAGAGTCCAGGGGCTGCAACGGATGTAGAAAGGGATAATGAAGGCTGCCGACGCCGGCAGTTTCACCGACGTCGGCCGAAGGGTCGCCGACGTCGGCGGTCGCAGGATGAGCACAGAGGCTAAAAATAGCCTCTGCCCATTCTTGCATGCCGCCGGGTGAGGGGTCATGGGAAGAACGGTCACGAGGATGCTAAAATGGGCGTGGGGGGATATAATGGAGAGATTTGGCCTAATAAATGCTAGGGGGAAGGTGGAGGGATTCAAGGGAGGATCCAAGGTGGCAAGGGTAGGGTGGAAAGGGGGCCTTATTTAATTAAAAATAGATGTTTATTTCCAATTAATAAGACTTAGGTGGGTTAGGGACCAAGGAGGACTAGGAGGGAGAAAGGACCAAGGGGGAGAACCAAGGTGCAGACACATTTGCGGTGTCTACAGTTGCCTATTAGATAACTTGTGTTCTGAATATTTGTGAAATAGTACTTATAAGGACATCTAAAAGGTTAGTCAAGGGGTCAAGTGAAGTAGACCCTTCACCTTCATCCTCTTAGAAGTCAAGTTTTTTTTTCCAAAGTGGATCTCTTCATGGTGTTCTTCATTAGGAATTGTCAATGGTGTAGGAGCTGATTGGGTGGGAGTATCAATGAATAAATGCAAGGGTTCTTTAGGTTCTTGATAAATATGGTGTAGGTGGTCTTTGAAAGGACTTGGGTCTCTAATGATTGATTCACACACGGCTTAAAGGGTGAGGCGTAAGTCCATCCTTGGTGAAGAGTAAGAAAGTGTTGATGCCATGTTCTCTTTTAGTAACTACCAGAACCTAGTATCCATGTGCCTATCTTTGTGAATATACTAAACCCATGACCAAGTGTGCAACATCTCATAGAATGCATATAATTAGAGGTACTTTGGTAAGAATGTCTCCTCAACTAGCCATATTGTCTCAAAAGCCTCAATATGAGGTTTAGGTGCTTGCACACCATTATAACTAAGGGTTCCCCTAGCCTTATTATGATGAAATCTGTGGTATAGAGTAGCTCACTTTTGATCCTAGTACAAAAGGTGCTCTTTATGAGTACACCACCATCTAACAGTGGTACCATCAAAAATGTGATCTAATGACCTCATTCTATCATTCTCAATATCATATAACTCTTCTAGGCACTAAACAAAGTCATGCACCTCCATTTGTCCTTGGAACCATGGGGCTTCATCAAGTCTTTCCAGTGGTGCTCCCACTAGTGGTACCCTCATTGCTAAACCCATGAGGTGCACAAACTTGTGATGTTTAGGAAGTTGGCATAAGATGATTTCTCCTCTATTTATGGTGCTGCACAACCTTTTGATGAGATTGCAGTCACCATGGGCCCAACAGTTGCAAGCATTACATGTAGTATCCAAGATAGATGAGTTGTCTATCCAATAGAGAATACCATCTGGTGTTGGATCTTTTTTTTCATCATTTTAAGCAGTAACATTATACAAGTGGTTAATGTCTTCATCAACATTTATGATCTCGATATAGGGAGGTCCCTTGTACTTTGTCTAAAGGTATTACTACACACTGATCAACATTTTCAAAGCTAATGTATCAATTTTATAGCTCAAATCTGCATGGTTGTCATAGCATCAAGGCCTTCCTAGTAGGTTTGGATAGTCATCAGCTTCTAATAACTCTAAGACCTCAAAATCTACCTTAAAAGAAACCCCAAGTATGTCAATAGTGGAATTTTTGAGGACCCCAATAGGATGCACTCGAGTCTTATTTTCCATAAAAAATACATAAGGAGAGGGATGCATCACTATATTTTTTACAAGCATCTTTAGTAAGAACATTAACCTCTACACTAGTATCTACTAGAATATTTTGAATTACCCATCCATTGATAACAACATTAACTAATATCTCTCCACCTTCCATGGAAGAGGAACTTGGTGTTTCCTATCATTGGGCATATTTTAAATAGTGATATTCACTTTACCGACTGAGGTAAGGTTGGACTTCGATTAGTAAGTGGACCTGACCTTTAAGCCACATTCTAAACTAGGGAATAATGTCTTCATCTAGTATATGTTTGCATAGTTATTGAAAATTGTCTCACACCACTAGTTAAGGTTCAACTTCCCTTTACATTATGGCATGTTGTGTCATGTCCTTGTCTTTGAGGTATTAACTCTTGCCTTGGAGCTCTCACATAAGTACCATTATATCATGAAGGACATCCTTTTGTTGTTGTGCATTAGGGTACTTCCTCGCTCATGGTTCTTATTGTACCTTCTCGATTGGGTTGGCTATGGATTGAGTCTATCCCCCATCATGAGTGGTGATATTTACTTGTTTTACTATTGTAATGATTGGTCATGCATTCCATTATAGTTTATCTATTTGAATCATGCTAGCACCCTTTTCATTGCATTCCTTAGTGATGTCTACATATAGATTAAGACACTCTTTTAGTCGATGGTACTTTTTAAAAAATAGACAAGTCAGGTACTTTGGGAAATCCCTTTGATAGTGTTTTAGTGACCCACATTTGTAGCAAGTCCTTGGTGGAAACCTACCACTACCTCATCCTCACCCTCTCCCTCATCCATGGTAGTCACCATTGTTTTAGGTATTGATAATTGATGTTTGGTGCATGCCATATGCTCAAGCTTCATAAATATCACTAATCAATCAAAAATCATTGGTGTCATGGGTGTAGGCATAAAAATTATTAAAATATTCAAACACCTGAGTATTCATAGCTCATTGTAAAAGTGGACAAGAAATAACATCATGTTCTTCATGACAAATCTCACAGGGTTATTTTAGTACCACATAGATGTTCTTGTGTAGGTATTTTTTCTTTGTATGCCCTTTAGTTTTATAGTAGGTACACCAAACACCATTGAATGTCTCATGTGCATTTTTTTCCATAAAATTTTCAAGTTATGATTCCATAAATGATATATGCACCTCTATAAAGGGACTAATACTAGTATCCATGCTTCCAACTACTTCAGCATGGAGGGAAACTTTTAGAGCCTCATACATGCTGGTGAAGGTTATTTGTGATAGATTACAATGGAAAGGTAATAATAAGCCTCCCAAAAACCATTATACATGTTGAGCAAGATTTATTTCAAATGACAATTTAGAATGTAAGGTTTTGAATCATGCATCATACTCACACACGCTCTTTGTAAGTCCTTAATTTATGTCTTTCAACATTATTATACTATGCTTCTCAAACTCAATAATGTTATATTCCTATAGGAATGTTATTTTGAGTTGGTCGTAATTGACCACTACTTATTGAGGGTCAATCTTGTGATACTATTTATGCACATGCTCTTAAAGCATGGTTACAAACTGTGTAACCTTTCATTCAAAAGATGTGATGTTGCACACTCTCTAAATCAATTTTCACTTGTGGACATACTCAACTACATTATCTACCCCTCACTATTTAGGTAAATGTAATGTCATTTCATAATACAATATCTTAGGCTATGGTTGAGTGGGTGGTTACTGGGAGGATCCAGCGTCTGTCCCATGAGGTGGTGGTCTACCTCCTCTAGGGCCTCATCCTAATCCTCATCCAGTGCCTCTAGTAGTAGTGCCTATGGAAAAAGGAGTGGTAGAGGGTTGGTTACCCAAGTTTAGGCTTGTATTTTGGAATTGAGGACCAGATCCACCAGGCATCCCAAGTTGTGCCATAGAATTCCCTTGAAGAGGGAAAGATAATGTAGATTTTGAATGAGCACCTAATGGCCTAATTTTAGTCTCCCGTACCTATTTAGTTTATAACTCTATACTATCTGTATCCCAATTATGTATTTTTACTCTTTCTAACTCAAAGGCATGAGCACATACTATGGTGGGGGAACCTAGTTGATTCAGGCTTGGTTCCTCATCTCCTTCTATCCAACTCATTTATCCTTTGAAGGATAAAAGTGGAAAAGGATGTGGCTCAAAAGTGATGGGTTCCTCACATGCATCTACCTCCTTGTATCTCTTCACAATACTCCTTAAGGTTTTTTTATCTTTTCCCATACCACTAACTCCCATTATCCTCTACCAAGCTTCATCATACTTCTATTTTTGTAACACTCATTGAATTGCTACCATGTTGAACCCACAATTTTTAGTCAACCACCAGTCTCCCCTACCAAATGTGTGGCTCATGTATAGGATATTTTATCCCTCTATGGGTAGAGTTTCCAATCCAAGGTCAAAAATTAACTTCTTAATCTTGAATTCAAATAATGAAAGATATCATCCCCTAAGCCCTCATATAAATTGGAACTTTGCTTCCTTAGGACATGAATAAGTGGTCAAGTATACTCTAAAATATATCTATTTCAAACACCTCTCCAACAAAATTTAACTGCTTACATCTAGGGAACTCCAAGTCATGCTAAGCTCCTCTATCATTCAAGTGTCCAAGGATGCCTTCATCCAAGATTTCAAGATCATCCTTGAGAATATGCTAATATCCAAGTATGCAAGAGAACTAGGACCTTGGAAAATAAAGTTTTATTTAAAGAACTATAGAGATTTTACTCTACCCACTATCATGCAAAAAATCTTGGTTCAAAATACGGGACCACAAAGTTGTCTTCAACACTGGCAACCCATTCTTTAATATTCTCTAACATGATGCACTCAAACATTTTCTCATAATTATGATCCAATTTCTTCATGTCCTAGTAATGGAACCAAAATGTTGGTTTATTTTACTTAGTTCTACATCAGTGCTAAAGCTCCTCCCCAATAGGCTAGTGTATTGGCCCTATCATGTGATAGGTAGTCTCATGTGCTCACCTGAAGTGCACAACAAAAGACCGGTTCCCAAAGGCTTTATATCACAATGTTGTATGTTTGTTCATTCTTCAAAATATAGGTTTAAAAAGGGTTAAGACCATAAATATACTATTATAAACCTTATTATCCCAGATGTAACTACTATTATAATTAAGATAACCATTACTAACAGTGGTGATAAAATAAAAAGATATCCATGACTTAGGAATAAAACATATACATCATTCAACACTTAAAATAATTCATCACTCATAACACAATAAGGAAAACACTATTTTTCATTAATTTCGTAACAAATTACAAGACAATGCTATATCTATTATCCAAAGGACCATTCTTATAAATGATTACAATAGGGGTTTTTATACTTGTTTTTCCTTGACCAAGTCTCATCATTATAACTACCATGAACACATGGCACACAAACTCCCAACAAACTGAGAGTCATGGATTTTACAATGAGGTATTCCTATAGACTCAGGCCTCTACACCCCTAGATCATTGTTCTATTTTATATTCTAGCAGCCAAGTGTTTCATTCCTTACAGGTTGGTACAAAACCTCTGATCGGTGGGGTCAAAGTGTCCTGCCTAATTTGTTCTTATAACTACCCCTATGTCCCTCAAACTCCACTTCCCATGCACTCCCCTGATCTTTTGCTTCTATTTTGAGTCCTCTATTCTTAGGTTCCTTGTGACATATTCTCTCTTGACTGGGTCCTCTCGTATTGGGTCTCCTGCGCTATTGTTTTTCCATGCCCATTAACTTCTGTGCCACAACACTTTTTGTGCATACGTCATGGTCCTCTCACACCATGGTCCTTTCGTGCCATGCTAGTACTTACATCAAAATGGACAATGGTCTCTCTACACCGTGCACCAAAAATGGAACAATACTTATTCAAAATTTAGGGATCAACAAGGGTAAGTATAAATAATGGTTTACTCATGGATGAGCTTATTTTGGAAAATTATGTAACATGATGAATATGCACTAAATTTTTTGAATGCGCTAATAAATTGTTTTTCAAGTGATGATCTAGTAATTTTATTTACATAGCATATGACTTTTAATTTGTAGTAAAAGAATGGAATAAAGAATATGATAAGTATGAAATGGTGAAGATGAAAATCACAATTTGTCATAACAAAGGATGGTGACCTAATGATTACAATCAAAGGAGAAAGTTTACATCTTGTTAAACTTCATAAAATACTATCTTTATTAGATATTTCTAAAGAGAACTAGCCCTGATAGAATCAGCTAATGGGATAAAATTTATCCTTTTTACATAAACATGTAAACAAGCTTTTATGAATAACTTTCCTTTGACACCTTTTGATTTAATTTTTAATAATTTGTTTTATGACCCCCTACATATAGTCTCATGTGACCAAGTAGATACATGGGCTTATCATCAAAGACTATATATAGGCGAGTAAGGGTATAGATTCCCAATGTTAATCCTATGCAACTAGTGAGATGCGAAGGATCAAAACCAAAGATAAACAAAGGGAAAGATATTTTTTGAATTTGATAAGTTTTGAATAAGGATGTCATGTTATATAAAAATATTTTACCCCCAAGTTTTGGCCCCATGCGACTAGTAATATGCAAGGGATTATTAGACCAAGATAGGTGAGTAAAATTACCATATTTCTTTTTATATCATGTTTAATGTTTTTTACTTGAAAGGGAATTATAAGAGGAGACTCTATCATGGATAATATTTTAGACTAGGTTGTGGGTTCGTATGTTTTAAGTCTGGAAACTAGATGTAGGAAAAAGAAATTTGCTTTGCTCATAAGAAGTAAGGCAAGAACTAATGTAATGTAATTTTGAGAATACTTTTCATGAGATAATAGGGTGAAATGATAAGCTGTAGTTGGAAATATTTGTGTTATGAAAAATATCAACTAAATAATCACTAAAAATAACATCTAATATAAAAGACAAAATGTAACTGATGGAAAATGTAATGTAGTGTAAACAATGCAAGTTTAAACATGCTACCCCCAAGTGCAAAGGTACTTGTAAACAACAAGCATTTTTTAAAAAAAATTTATGATTTTTATTTATTTATTGGAATCTATACCTAATGGAAGGTAACAAGATGCAAAATTTTCCTATTTTAATCTTTTTATCCCATTCCAAATCTACATAATATCTATTGTTCTTAGTGTATTTCCTCTTCAATTTCTATTTTAGTTCTATTATTTACATTGAATAGTACTTGACCAGAATGAGGTTGTTGAGCCCACCAAGAATTATTAGCAAACCATCTAGAGCATCATTCTCTATTGGTAAATTTTTGTTGAATAAATATATACAAATATAAATTTATTTAATAGAGTCTTGTGGTAATCTTGGTCTTTCTTGGGAAAACATAATTATCAAATAGACCCACATTAATATGCCTGATAGTGAAGCTAAACTTTAGAAACCTTATAAGATTTATTTAGATCATCATAAAATTAAGATTCCTTTCTTTGTAAGGGCTATAAACAATGTTGTTAAAGAGTATCAAACACTAGGGACTAATGAGTTCTCCATATGTACAAAAAATAATATCTCTTAACCAATCACTACTGACTAACCACCAAATACTGCAAAAGTCAAAATACGATAGATCTATATTGACAATCCTTAATTTCTTATCCAATCCAAATTGTTTAAACTTGTTATGACGTGCATCGAATGTGATCTCAAAATCATGATCCAACTCGTTATGGTGACATTCTAATAGTTTAGCATAATAAGTATGCAACACAAGAGTTAGGATTCTTTCTTGGATTATAACTAGGAGATCATGTCATTTCTCTTCTAGTTGAATTGATGTTTTCATTACTTTTGATATCATCATGTCACTAAGAAATACAGAGATAATTTTTTCATCTATTGGTGTATATTGATTTTTTTTGGAGCTTTAAGCAATGTTTGGTGAAGTAGAGTTTCTCTTAATTGGATACTTTCATGGATTTTTATAAATGTTACAACTAATATGTTGTCATGGCAAAGTCTAAGTAAGTCTATTTCTATGGATTCTAGTTGACATGTGAAAGTAGTTTGATGTTAATGGGAAAGGGAAGAATAGTGTTTATGGAAATGGAACATGATCGTTTGATGTTACTAAGATAATTTACATTGATGCCAGATGAAGTTTCCTCCTTAACCATAGCATTATCACTCATATTTTCAAACTTGTCTCTTGATAAAGCTATTATTGGGACCAAAGTGGATGTTGATGTTATTGATGAACCTTCCTTTAATGCCAAAAGGAATTACAGATCAAATTTTGATAATAAATTTGATCATAGTTTGGAGGTGGCCATAAGGAAGTCCTGCTGAATTGCCTTATTGCCAAGTTTCTTTTTCACTAGTCATTTGGAAATAATGGATTTAGGATGAAGAGATTTATGGAAATGAAAAATATTAAGTATTATATGGGAGGTATATGGTGATTCAATGATGGGTAGATTAAATGATGTTTGGTCTAAGATAGGATCTTTGTCAAAAATGGGTATTTGATTGAAAATAGTTATTTGGTTGAGATTGGATGAAAGATTGTGTTCTCAATTTGGAAGTGAGATGGATTGATTAGGCTCAATAAATACATCTTAACATATCCTCAAAGCATGATTTTCAAACATGAATAGATGTGGATTCATTCTAATGTACTCTTCATCAACCAAATCTTGGCTAGTTTAATGAGGGATGTTAGAACTCTAATAAGTGGATGGGAGACTTGGGTGATTTTGGAAAAAGGTATCACTAGTGATAAAATTATGTTAATGTGAAAAGTTTTGGGATTCACTAGTAATGAAGTATACTAGGGAAGTAGTTTGATCTTAGAAGGATGGATTTGTTGGATTTGTGTTGAAATTGATAATATTTGGATTTTGTGAAGGTATGGGGATTTGTGAAGAAATTTGAATTCAAGTTTTAGAATGAGTTGGATGTAAAATCAAATGGTTGATTTTAATTAACGTGAAAAGGTTGGTTTTGGTGGGTGTAGGAATTGAAATATTGATTTGAGTGGAACATATTTGGATTTGATTAAATCAGGGTTTGATTTGTGAATGTGTTTTGGTTCATGTAAAAATTTGAAAGTGGTGATGAAGGTGAATCGAAAGTTTGATTTACATTGATGTTATGGTTGGATCCAAATCGATCTATGAATGCATTTTGATTTATGATTGGTGGCATTTGATAGATGGATGGTGTAGAATTTGGAGAATAATTCAAAGATTTTTTACTATCATAGCCTAAAAATTGATTTGATGTTGTCCTTGAAGTAAAATTCTAATGTTGTTCTATGGGTAAACATGAATAAGCATTCAAGTTTGAAATTGATTGGTTATTTTTTGGGTTGAATTGGCTAATTAGGAAACCTGAATAATTATTCATGTTTGGATTTGATTGATTGATGTTTGTTTTGAATTGGCTGGTCGAGAAACTTGAATAATTATTCATGTTTGGATTTGATTGATTAACAGGTGAGTTTGAATACATATTAAAACTCAAATTCATATTTGCTAGATGGTTGGTTTGACATTGATTAAAATATGTGTTTGAATCAAAATTAGTTGAATGGAACCTTGGGTTATAACATGGATTATTTAGATTTGGACTTGTGACTGAGTTGATCAAGTTATTGTTCCACATATCCATGTGTATTAAAATGGATGATGTTGCTAATGAAAGACAACAAAAGACTAAAATTCTAAAGTTACTAAAAGTTTTATTGTCAACTAAATAATTTTATTTAAAAATAAAGACACATGGAAAACACAAGCAAACAACAAACAAAATTTATATCTTAAACACTCAAGAAATTACACATAAAAGGTGAAAAAACTAGGATGAGGGTTATGAACAACTATTGGACCTTCTGATGCCACTAACTCATCTCTACTCTCAGTTGTGGCCTAATATTTCAAGTCACTAACCGTGGAGGATCCTACCATTCTCATGGATCACTAAATCTATTTTCAAGGGTGTGTGGAAGGTATCTTCTCAATTTTAACCATTAACTAATGCACAAAGTTGAATATAAAAAGAGGTTATCCTAATATTAAGGTTTAAGCAAGACTATCTAGAGGGAACCATGGAAGAAATATATAAAGTGGATGCACACTATTGGGTTTCATCTCAAAGTTCCCAACATAGTCGTATGGGTCTCAATGTGTTGGCAATCACAGATATCATATTTTGATGCAATCATTGAAACCTTAGGTATTGGAGCATGAAAGTCCCTCACATCATGGAGTTATTAAAACACACAACCACTTCAACAATTAAAACATATAGATCTTGATTTATATATCTCACTGGTAAATGGTGTTTGGCCTACTGCATGGTGGTGAAATCCACACTCAATATAGCTCCTAAAAAATAAAATAAAAAGTAAGTATCATCACTAATGTGATTTCAAGGAAAGAACATACATGAGCACTACTTGGGTAACACAAAAAATTATGAAAATGTTTCTTATTCCCAAGTATCATCACCATTATGATGCTGAGGGAAGAGCATACACAATTTCCATAATTACAAATAAAATTTTGAAATGAAATGTCATGTAGTTACTAAAAACTTTGAAATCAAGATTGAAAGTGTTAGTAATAGAAATTAGTTTTTATTTACCCATTTTGTTGATTATCTTTGGCAAGAATTTTGTAAATAAATGGTTAGAATGTTTACTTAATATTAGAGCAAGGTGACCTAAAATATAACAAATAAAACCCACAAAAACAAAGAAAAAATTACTTTTCTATGACAAATTTGTAGTTACATAGAAAGACAAAAAAGTTAAATTATAATAAAGCAAACAAAGGAAAAAGATAGAACACAAAAAACATATAATAAATAGTTTCATGCTTATATAATGATTTTTCTATCCATGAAGATGATTTTGTTGGTAAAAATGATGAATTCACAACCTGAAAAAATAATTTTGCTTTTGAAAAAGATGATTTACTACACAAAAAGACAAATTCGCTACTAAGAATGACAATTTCACAATTGCAAAACAAATTCACCATTGAGTCTACAAATAGAGAACAAGAAACATAGAGGGACAAATAAATTAATTTAACTACTCAATTGAATGATTTCTCTACTAAAAATGATAATTTCACTATTAAATACAGGGATTTTGCTTAAAAGTATACCAATTTATCTTTTTTCATATAGCAAAGAATTACAAATTTTTTAAAACATAGACAAAAATAGAAGGTGAATAGAAATCCAATGATGTAAAAAAAAGGAAAAAGAGAATAAAATAGGTCAAAAAATGATTTTTCTGTTACAGGGTATAATTCTACTATTGATGTTTTTGAATTCACTATTATATAGTGGGTGTACACAATTAAGTAAAAAATGTCTAATAATAACCTGTAATTTATACTAGCACTCACAAAGACAAGATTAAATGCATATGCAAATATAAATAACAAAAATCAAATAAAAAATGATTTCTAAATGTAAATATGATGAACAAAGGATGAAAAAGATGAGGGAAGGTCCCATTGGGTGTGCCAAAAATGTGTGAACTAAATATGAAAATGCTAAGAAATCAACTAATAATGCAATCTTAATCTAAGATAAATCCAACCTAAGATAGAGAAACAAACAAAAAATATATAAAACATAGACTTATACTTAAAATGTGCAAGCTTTCTCCATTGCAATGTAAACTTGATTTGCACTTTGAAAATGTAGTTGTTCACTCTTCCAATGCAAAGGAGAATGGGTAGTGTTTTGGTGCAAAAGAAGTTTTTGTATGATTTTATTCACTTTAATTCACTTTTATTCTATTGTGAATGGAATAAAACTTCATTAGCATAAGTCAGAATCCTTGAAAATGAAGGCTTTTAAGCTTATTTATATTTTTTTGGAGGAAGATCCAATAGTGGAGAATTATTTGGATTTATTAAATGATCCAAATAATCAATGGTTGATAATGAGTCCTCACCCATGAGGATTAAGACCATTTCAAATTGTTGACAGAAGCATGGGATTAATTATTTGAGTTAGTAGGAATAAGTTAAACTTCTTGACAACTCAAGGGATGAATCATATGAGGTTGAGAAAGTTGTCGGTTTGGTTGGGATGAGTCAACATGTGAGGGAGAATAAGGAGGAAGATGTCGAATGAGGTGTAAAATTTATATTTTATATTTAAAATAAGGATTTAAAGTGTGCATAATTGACTAATTTGACTTATTCAATTATTTAAATTTGCAGGGTGATGTGATGAATTATTTTAAGAAGAATTATTAATAGATTTTGGGTGCATTTTGACACTAAATGAAATTTAGGTGTCTATAGCTACAAATCTATTTTTTCCAACATAACACCAATAGAAAAAGGAGTGCTCACCTCCCACCCATGTGATGTCATCAAGAATCCATGGCCCTCATCAATCCCCAAGCCCAAAGGGCATCCTTAATGGCCTAGAAACAAATTCAAGGATACCCAATGGGCTAAACACAAAGTTAATGATAACTGGTTATAGACATAATAGTTTAAATACTACAAGTTCCATGCATACTAACATTAAATTTAGTCAACATAATCACCCACTTAAAAACTAAACACATTCACAAGTTTAATGGGTAGTATAGGTAAATTCAAGGAATATACCTCTGCATTAAATCATTCACATTCATTGGCATTTAACTTTTTTAACTCAAATTCATAGGGAGACTGGTTGATAGCCTTGCTTAGGCTCAATGTTACACTAGAATCCCTTACAATATCTATAGTATAGACCTACCTCAATAGAGATTAACACATATTTTCCATAATGTTTCACACATTTTCAACACAAAATTACTAGATATATGTGTATTTCTCACAAGTTTCACACAATTTCAACATAACATTAATAGATTTCTACCTAATTTCCACAAGATGATAATACAGGCCTTACCTGGATATATTTTCCAAGGTATTTTTTCTTTCTTTTTTCATGTGCCTGCAATTCCTTAATCTCTTTATTTTCCATTCCATTATGTTTTAAGTAGCATACTTTTAATAATGAAGAAGTTCCATAAAAGAATGTAGTTTTTAAGAGGAAGTGTATTACTACATTATGTAGCCTTTCATGGAGGGACATGTGTCTCTTTCATTCCATGTAAATACAACTCTTTCCAAGTAGCCTAATAGGCTCCAATATTGGGTAAAGGGACTCCTAGAGAGTACCCAAAGTACACAAGTCAAGGCCGGTTAATTTAGATAGCTAAACTACAATTTTAAGAATATTTACATAATTTTAAATATGCATTACCAAGTCCATATAGGTTCAAATGTCTTTGGAATGGGGTGAACTTCACACATAGCTAGGTGGGTATTACATATATTTAGTTAAGACATTAGGTTTCCCACTAACCTATGGTAATAAATTCACAACAAAATATCACAAGGCACTAAGTGATTTACACGCACACATGCACATGCACACGTGCGCGTGTGCACGCGCGCATGCACACACACACACACACACAAGTAATTAAAATAACATAAATTCTACACATGTGTTCCAAAGTCAAACCTGGGATTGGAATGGGTCATTGGGTCCATAGTAGTTCCCCTTGTCCTCTTTTCTACCATCAAATATCTATCACTTGCATATTCACTTCACCCATAAAATTATTCACACATGATAAATTAATATATTAATAATGCAAAGTTACCCATCTCAAGATATAGTTAAATAGTTTCATGAAATCCACCATAACACAATCTCAATATCACTCAATTATGCCTATATCACCAATTATATGTTTTGATACATTACATGGTTGTGCCCATCCTTAGGTATGTCATAAAGTCAACTATTTCATGATGGCCTAAAAATGACATGTCCATAAATATACTACCACATAGCTACAATCATGGTTAGAAAAATAATATCTAAGTGTATATATGATAACAACATAATAATAATAAAACAATATAGTAAAAATATTGAGAATGATATATCATTTATGTGAACATATCCATATCCACTCCATATTTATAAATTGACATAAATGATATCAATTATGTCTTATAATATTTTGATAATATAGTGCAATCCTCCCTAATAAGTCACCAAAATAAAACCATGAAGATCTCCAACATTTTTATAGAAGAAGAACACCCATGTATGATTAGATGGGAATTCAATCCTTATTAAAAAGTAAAACATGAAACATAACTCATATGAGTACACCCATTTACTATAGCTAACATTTGTTCTACCTAGGATAGTGTTTGTTATTAGCAAGTAAAATAAGAACTACATCTCGTAGCCAGGTACCCAAATGCTAGAGATAAAAAAATTATTCCCAGGATGTCATTCACTATCATCAAGTAAAACATAAAATAAAACTCATAGTAGGATACCCATCTGTTACATCTAACATTTTTTTTACCCAAGACACCAATTACTATTAGTAAGTAAAAATATAAATAAAACTTGTAGTAGGACACCTATCTACTAGAGCTAAAAAAAATCATGGGACTCCTGCTTGGTCTTTAATAAGTGAAATCAATAAATAAAACTCAGAACATGATACCAATCTACTAGATCTAAATCTTATCTTCTCTGAAGTAAGATACCCATATTCTTGTGATGAATCCAATACTAGCAAAGCAAAAATATCAATAGGGACAATACTTAAAATTTCATGAAAACCATAATATTTATTGATTTTCCTTGAATAAATAAAATAATTTAAATAAACCTCAACTCAAAATTGGAGTTGACATGCAAAATTAAAAAATATAAAAAAAAACTATCAACTACTTAGAGTTAATTGCCTCAACTATAAATAACAACTTGTTTCTCCTAATAATTTTTGTATGAAATTTTACATAGGCCTATAATTTCAAACATATACTATAAATACTAAATTAATTATGTTAGATGAGTTTCAATAGAATTTCATGTCTGATTATAAAGTTATCTGATTTTTGTTATTTTGAACATGACTAAAAATACTAGAATATAATTTCGAACAACTAGATGATATTGTATGGCTCTAAAAACATCTTGGATTTGGCTTTCATTTATCTTTCCTTTATATTTATTTTTTCTCAAAGGAGATCTCAATCGAGTATGTGAGTCAAAAGTTATGGCCTCTAGAAGATAGGTCTTCACATCATCTTGGAGGAGGAATTTAATATACATATCAACCTTTGAATAATACAGAAGTAGAGTTAGTAATTATCCCATAACCATTTGATATCCTCTATATCTTAGGATAACAAATGAGAATCACAAACCTTAGTTAATTATATGAATTTTACTAGTACACCTCTTGTCCACATCCAACATGTCATTACAGTAGTGACCAACAATGCATGTGGATGTGATAGTGTAAATTACCAAGGAAGTTTTATGAATCATTTAGATTCACCTCAAATAATCTCAACATTAGTCCATACAATGTTAGAAATCATATATAATTTAATCTATAATCATGTATTGTATCCAAAAATGCATGATAAATAATTATATATGTTGATCATAATACATCTGACTAGATCATGACCAGTCATAGATATTTATCAATTCTTGGTAGTTATCTATATGTCTCAAATCAAATCACATTAATGGGATAAAATGGGTTATATGAAGATATAAATTAAGAATACAATATCCAATCTAATCAATCAATTCCAATCATTATTCATAAATGTAATTGGAATGCTAGTAAACTATCTATAACAAGTTAATAAAAATGAATTTAATCATTATGCACATGTATCATAGATAATAGTGTTATTTTACATACATGTCAAATGATAAAATAATAATAAAGGTAAGAATCAAGTCAATATAATAGTAACATAATAATGATATATTTCTATGAATAACAGATAATTGCTAACATCTTCTCTCAAGATTGCATGACATGAAAATTTACAACATGTGCATATCAAGGTCCATCAAAATGTAATCTATTATCTCTATATGTAATTAACATGGATATATATTCTAATCAAAACATGTCTAAGGAGACATAAAATCCATTGTGTGGTAGAGACATTACCAAGAGCATAACATAGATAAAATTATCATTATTATAGGTATGGTAATATACATAAATTTCGATGGGCTAGCTATAAATAAGGCTAGTCAAAATAGATGAAGCCAATATGAGCATAGATAAAAAAACAACCTAGGGATACCTTAATATTAATATTATAACACAAAATTATTTGGTCAAATTATCATTAATATGTGCCTTAAGAGAGGCCATCTAAAAAAATTGATGACTAAATTATTGAAATGACATGAACACCAATCAAAGAAACTATGTATTAAACCATCAAATAAATAATAAGGTCCCCATGAGGCATCCAAAATAAAAAAATCAAGTGTAAATACCATACATGGTAAAAATATTATCAATCATAAGAAATGTAAAAAGCATAGCATGACAATACCATTAAAAAAAATTGTCATCACAACATATCAACAAACTACCAAGATCTGAGTAAATGTAAATAACTATATTTGAATCAACCCTCTTGATGATAAGAAGCATCACTACTAAACACATCTCAAGAGTAACATTGGGTACATAACCCTTAGTGATCAAATCCATTGTGAGGCACAAGAGGACACAAAAAAGGGGAATGATAGATATAGTTAAGTTATTTGTACTAGAGTTACATCTATAGGTGTAACCTATAATGGTATATTGGGTAATAGCAAAGTGTTATAATGTGAGATGTTAATAAAAATGGTTAAAATTAAATTTGACATCCATTTAATCATCATAAGGTAGTTTTGACTTTAAATTTGACATCCATTTGATAGTCATACAAGAATTTTATTCTTGTTTAGAGAAGTTAGTAAAAAAATCATGATATTTGAGGCATACAATAGAGATTGGAGCCTGCTTTATTTTCTAAGTGAGATGTAATGGTGTAGCTAGACTAAGGATAGTTATTACCAATCAACATGAAATTCACAAAGAAGGTAATATAATTATTAATCAATGTGATATATGGCAAATCCAAGATAACCACCTCAAAATTGACTTCTTTAGGCACTTTCATATGGATATATTTAAGACATTTGTACTATTTATATATTATTTATAGATAAGGAGCTAGGAGGAGTGAGTGTAATAGTATGAGTTTTTAATAAAAATGGGCAGCCTTAAATTTGATTCTCATTTGACTGTCCTTGGTAATTTCAACCTTTAATTTGACATATACTTGATTGTCATACTTATTTTTTAATTCTAGAGATAATAAAAATCCTTGATATCTTAGGCAAAGGGTGAAGTTTAGATCCCTTTTTCCAGCAAATATTCTTTTGAGCCCCTCATATAAATGGTGCAGTTATATTAACATCATTTTCCCGTAGTCAACAAAAAATTGCAAAGAAGGTAAAAAAATCATTAATGTTTATATCTCTCAATGCTTTTCAAATTTGTTTTATTTAAAATGTAAATCTAGGTATTTTTAAAATAAAGGTTTATTAAAATAACTATACTAAGTTATTAGTTTATACCAAGGCAACCTAACCCAAAGTTAACATCATTGTATACCTACTTATATCCTTTTAATTGACATCCCATTTTTCATCTTAAATAATGATACACACCTTACATCTATCTTTCAAATAAGTGCTTGGTTTTTTCCTCTATTTTTTTTTACAATAAAATTATTGCCCTCTTACTTGTGTCTGTTTAATAGAAAAAACTTTTTCTCTTGAAAGGGTGATCACCAAATTGAATATTGGGTATTATATGGATGCCTTGTATTTAAATCACAATGAGGTAGTTACTCTATATTGGGAGTATGAGGTCGTCTCATATGTTTTAAGTTACCTTCAATCCCTAAAATAGGGTGCCTAACATCATCGACCTTAAAAAACAATTTATTTCTTTTTGTCCTTTATATTCATTGAGAACATAAATTTCAATTTGTATTGTATGATGGGCACACATACATAATTTGATAGGTATGTTTTTACATGAATTTAAAATTAATTTTGATATACTTTTTAATTAAGTTGATTGGTGTATAAATCAGGGGATGTCAAAACTAATTTCTCTACTATAATAAACTCCCATCTTACTCTAAAATAAACTATTTTTTTTAAATATTATTATACTATGAAAGTCCATACACAAAATTTAAGTCACACTCTAAATACTATCACCTAAAAACTAGAATGATGATGAAAAAATAATCAAAGAAAAATTTAGGATAACTAAGAAACCTAACATTTTAAATATCCAATGAACATTATTTTTACAAATTTACAAAAAAGTAGGACTATGATTCCAATTTCTCACAAAATCTCAAAGCCTAAGGAGAAATCAATTATGTATGGTGAGCATCCTTCTTCTTGAAGGGCCTCCATGGTCCATTGTGATCTTGAATCAATTGAGATTATCACATTTAAACATAATATTTTCACTTTGGTATTTTAATTTTGAAGGACCTCCATGGTCCATTATGATCTTGAATCAACTAAGATCATCACATCTAAACATAATATTTACACTTTGGTCTATTAACCTCTCTATTTTTAAGTCCCTCCATAGTTTGTTTTAGATTTTCGTGGATTCTAATGGAGAGATGGTATATAATTTAGTGGAAGCCACAATATCTATTTCTTCCATCAAATGGTCTTCTTCCATTTACGTATTTGTATCTTCAAAATGATAGAAAAAATTGTTATTATTTCACTACCTTGGCCTCCTTGATATTATCTTCAATTTCACTATCTTAAATTTTTATTATGGTCATCCCCACTCTACCACTTCTTGGGGAAGAGGTTCCATAAATTGGACTCAAAACCACCATTTATGCTAAAATATTAGATATTATTGAGTTTCTACTTAACCAATAGCTCTCTTCCTCACTACACACCATAGCAGGAGTGGCATGATCAATAGAGTAGGAGAGTATTAAGATTATGTATGTGAACATCTAATATATGACTCCCCTCTTTCTATACCCATTGTTGTCAATAGACAGTGTGATAACCTATCTACTTTATTTTTGTTTTAGGCCAAATAGAGAATATGTTTTTATGGAAATATAGTCAAATCTTCCTTAAATATCCTAACAAGATCAAAATTTTATAATAATAATTTAAATACCATATGAACCCAAATAAAAATCCTACTAGTGAATTTGGGTTAAATTCATTTAACTTAAGCTATATTTACATACTTTTCACCCATACAATTTCAAATATCTCATCTAAAATGTCAATAGTTTAATCCCATTGGTTCTGTGTAGTCCTTTCAAATGAAAGAGGTGCATGGCTTGAAATTTATTTATGGATGTAATTATACTTAAATTCATACGGCTAAAAATTGATTTATGTCTATGGTTTATGCATTCAAACCTAAAATAATTTTTTGTCCACTTTTTAAGATGCTTTAGGGATGAAAGCATTGATCATTTTATCTGCAAGGGTTGATCTATTTAAATAGACACAATTTACTTTAATTATTTCATCAATATCAAAAACTTATAAATATTAGTGTTATAAAAACTTGTCTACCACAATCTAATCTATAGTCCATTGCCACAATATAGAGAAGCCTTTAGAATCACACTCATATAAGCTCAATATCATGCATAAAATAATATAATGATAGAAACCACAATGCATAAATAACTGAGTCTCTATGTTTATTTTTCACTCATCTATATGTAAAATTTGATCCATGTCAATTTATTCAATTGATTTACAATGTGATTGTCCAAGTTAAAAACCTTTGAATGGTTATTTCACTCCAAATACTTGGTTTTTGTGAGCAACTAAGAAACTAGGGCAATCCACTAAGAGAATGAAATAATTTGTATGTACAAAATTATTTTCAAATCTAACAATACATAACAACCCATAATTTAAACTTAACTCTATTTTTAGTGTGAACTAACACAAAACTATGCTAGATAGATAATGACTAATTTATCTAAGCTTATTGCAAACACACAGCTTCAACAGCCTCCCTTTGTAAAATTGGGGAGTGAGAAAAAATAAAATAAAAGAGATAGATCCTCATATATAGGTCCAAAATAATAGGCCAAATTAGGTACCAATGTGTAATGAAATTTAACAAGGAAAAATGAGTCAACGAAAAGTTTCTAAAAAAACAATAATAGTAGTGAGAGTGGATAGAGAAAACATATGTTACAAGGTGTCTGAAGAAAAAATAACTCAACACTTGAACAAAATTCTATATAAAATGAATTGTATTAATTGAAGGACACCAAATACAAATTCATTAGATGGATTCAAAAGTCACAAAGGAACTCAATCCTACATGATTTATTTAGATCCACTACTCAACCACTAAAAAAATGACACTATCGGCAACAGAAAAGATCCTTACAAAATTAAGATTGTATGTGGTGTTGAAAGTTAAAAAGAGTTCACCAAAGTAAAATCAAATATGATTTATTTAATTATAATATGTTGTGTGCTAAGGGTTAATAAGGGAACCAACACCTGAATACATAAGATCTACACACACACACACACACACACACACCCCATATTACTGATTTATTGGAGTGATTCAAAAAATTATATGAGTGGTACAAAGTCAACTGTTCAAACACATAAATTTTGACATTGTATAATATAAAACTAGATGCCTCTCACAACATGAATATGGTCATGAAAGTAATGGAGGTGTTGACAATATATAAAAAATATATCTCAAGAAGATGGCCTTGGTGGTGATGGGAGATTCAAGTGACTGAAGTAGATAAAAAAGGATTTGGAATCGAACACACATGAATGAATGTGGGACCTTTCATGGTTTTGTAGACTCAATGCGACTAAAAAATGATCCCATTAAAAGAACCAAAAAATGATGAAATAAAATCCATAATGTTTTCAATCTATAGAAGTTGTCATCAATACTAAGAGAGTTTATCCTAATATAGTGGATAAATGTGCATGTGAAGATGTTAAATAGTGTAGGAACCATGTTAGTAAAATACTCATAATGAACACTAATGATTCCACCAAAACTAATCTAAAATTTATACCAAATGAATACAGATGGTGGACAATGACTCATTCATGTGAGTAGGTGAAAATTTCATGAAATGTGTATGTAAGGAAACATCTAAAAGTGTTTTAAGTTGATCATGGATGACTAAATTAATATTATGACTCTTATGCTTGAGTGAAGGTGCATTATAATGTAAGTGTTTATCTAAATTATCACAAAGAGTGGAGAAAACATAAATTGGAGCTATATCATCAAATGACCCCTATGGATGAAATAATTATTTCAAAACTAATGTCATGTTGAGCACTTCAATGAAGAGTATATATAGGATAAACCATGCCTTTTTATTTTTTTCCAATACCTCTAACAATATAACCCATGAAATGGAGCATGTGAGAACTAAAGTAGTAATATGCTTTGTTGAAATAAACTCTACACTATGTTGTGAGTTCATAGTTTGATGTTTTAAATAATGTTGATTTGTATAAGATAAGTGTCACTTAGGTTAGTTTAACATACATTTTTTATTAAACATAGATAAATAAAACACTGATAACTCATAACATAGAGAATGATGCATGGTTCAATTCTCATTAATATATGAAACATAAGTACATATGTTTATATCAGCCTAATTCAATATATCAAGATATTTCCCTAAAATTAATTGATAATTCTAAATAGATACAAAATATCAATAAACACATCTATTACTCAAGACTATACATTTATGGTCTTCTCCATGAAATGCCACAAAGTACAATCAATATCATGAATGATGTTTGTAGTTGTCTTATGTCCATGTATGTCTATGAGTTTTCATGATTTACCTTTATGATTAATACTCCAATGAATAACCCTACCAACATCATCCCCAAACTTAACCTTTTTATTGTCCCCAAGTCAACTAAAATGAATAATCCTACCATGCTATGAAATTTTATCTAGCTTCAAAAGTTTTTGATGTTTTGTAGTCAATTTGGTCTCAAAATATTTCCACTTTGTGAAGTATTCATTGGCCCTCTATGTTTTTTATTCTAATAAGATTTTATCACATATCAGGTCTATAATGTCATATGGTGGGGGATGAGAGGCAATTGAAGTGTCAAAAGTCTCAACTCCTTAGTGACACGTTTCAATTTCTACATGAATCAGTTAATGAGGTTGCCATATTCCTTGAGATATGTGATGAGTTGAGCTAGTTTTTCTTGTTTGGCATGGAATTGCTCCCCCATAGCTAGAAATTATTGCCTTTATATTCTTATATAATCCTAAGTGATGTTGTATTTGGTGGCAAATTAATTCATTTCCTCGTATAAATCCAAATCTTTCTTTTCTACTTGTGTTACCACCAACCATCCTAGAGTGAATGCAAAGTAAACAAAATAATTTGAAATTGCTTCTCAAAGAAAATAAATAAATGATTAGACTATATTTATATGTTGGGCATTCTTTTCCAATGGTTTTGTGTTCTATTAAAACTTACATTTTTCCATGGTAATTTATCAGATAGTTTACTTCTCCACCTCTGACTGTCATTGATTTTTCATCAAAATTTGAATTATTTCTTGAAGGTGGTGTTCTATTAGACATTTGGGGTTGGAGTCATATTGTGGCCTTGCCTTTGAAATATTATGTATAACCTATTGAATTGCCTCTTCCAAAACAACACATCGTTGTATCCAATTGTGACTTACACTATCCTAAAATATGGTACCCAATGTTACTTATGCACTAGAGATAACTTGATATGGATGTTGGTACCTTGAGGTGTGGATTATAGCATATATGGGGCCAATTGGATGGTGTTTGGATAAAATGGATTAATTTGGGTGATTTAGTCTTGTGGAGTGGATAATTGGGTGGATGTAGTGGATTGAATGTAGATGGTGTGATAATTTGGTATGGGGGTGGATGGTGAAGTGTCATGTTTTGGAAGGATCGGTGGTGGAGTTTTTAATGCCACCTTTTTTACTACTTATATGGAAACTTATTTTTGTTAAAATATGCCACTTTCTTTTTTTATTTCTTTACTTTTTTTGTGGCTTCTACTACCTTTTCCTTTCTATAAGTTCTCCTTCTCTGCTTTTTCTTTTACTATTCTCTATTTTTCAATATTTTATTTTTCCAATTTATATTTTTATTACTTGTCCCTTTATACTTTTATTTTGATCTTATTTATTTTTCCATACTTTATTTTTCACTTATTTATTTTTCTAGTTTTTCATTTTCCATTTTTTCCTTCTATTCCTTTTTCTTTTGTGTTTCCATTGCCTCCAAAACTTTTTGTTTGGCCACAACCCCTTATTTTTCCTTATTCTCTAGTTCTATTTTTATTTCTTATTACTTTCTTCTTCATCCTTTATTTTTATTTTTTTCCTACTCTTGTTTTTATTGTCTCTCCTTGGTTTTTCATGTTTATTATGTCTAGAATAGTTTCACTTCTGTGAGTGCCATGTTTGATTCCTATGATGTCTTGGCCAATGTAATTGATATGGCTATCTACGATGTTTATTTTATTTAGATTTATTTTTCATTTTCTTTTTTTTAATCTTATTCTTCTACCATGTCTTATTTTATGGCCACACGTACGATTTCTATGTGATCCTACAACTCTTCTTCCTCTTCGACATATGTATCTAAAACATTGATTGGTTCTTTTTACATAATTTAACCTATTTTATGGGTATGTAAATTTACCCTTTTGCTTATAATTTTTTACTTTACCTGAGGTGACATCATGACTTATTTCTCCTTTATATGCTTGTTTTGTCATTTTATGTCCTTCATTGGTGAAAATCTGCTACCTATGTCTCATGTGTTTACACCTACTAATTTTTTGCTTTGTTTTATGGGGATAATTATATGTTTTGCATATGTTCAGAGGTAAGTACTTCTCATGTTTTTGAAAACCATAATTCAAATTTGAATGGGGTAGTATAGGTCCCTGGAATTATAATATTTAGGACTAGTCCCACTAATTATTCTGTTGTTTATTCTTTCTCTTTAATGTGAATGCTACCTTGTGGGTTTTATTATGTTTTTTTTTATAGTATTTCTTTAATGTTTGCATTAATTTTGGGTGGTATTGGGTTCCCAAATACTTTGTAAAATGACCTAATGACTACAAGAACTTTTTTGATTTGTTCATCTGAGACTCATAGAGAAGTGAAGCTATTCAAGTGATGCATGTCTCAAAGGGGAAAATGTAAATGAAGTTAGTGTTTACTATGAATAGTAATTAATCCTAATTTATATTAACTAATTCTATATAAATGTAGGTTCTGGTACTAAATTTTTTCCTGAGTGTATCACCTCATCATAAGAGATCTAAAAAAAATTCCTCTATCCTAGTTGTATCCATTTAGGTTTTGATTTTTTTCCTAGAGATGTGTTTGAGGCCCAATGAAATTATTTGTCTACCCAGGGAGGGTATTTGTAAAGTACATTCCTATAAATATGAATAATGAGTCCTAACAAAATTCATGCTTACTACATTTTATTTTGTTGACATTGGTATTGAAATGATTTAGCAACCCTTAGCAGAGATTGTACTTGGTCTTCAAATAAAATCATATCAAATAGAATCATCACACTTTTTAGGCTAACAACATCATCCCTATTGGTGAGAAATATCTTCCATGCCACCACCTTTAATATGTAGTGAAGTAACAAGTTTTTAATCGATGTTATGGTGATGTCCCTTTTAATTTGTACATCCCTTAGGTGATTGGCAACATATTTTCATTTGGAAAAACATTTGTTATCATACTTGTAGATGATGTTTCCATTGTTCATCAATCTCATTACTCATTTAATATTGTTGATAATAATGTGGTGAGGTTGGTCCAAAAATAAAATACCATTATGGAGGTGACTTGGTATAATTTTAGTGATGCGTATGGCTAGGTATAAATATGGGAACTTAGCCCATGTGTCTAAATTCATTCATGGAATGGTGCCTACTTTTGGGTCCAATCCCATGGGTTATTTTCTAGAACCTGGTGAATGAGATCACTAAAATCTATGTCCATCCTTGTATGATTGATTTCAACAAAAAATTCATGAATGTACGAAAATGTATCTTCAATATGCCCTACTTTGTATGGGATTAATTAAAATTCCCCCTATAGATATGGTGTTAGAGGTTTGAGCGGAGTGTGCTTAGCTTTTGGAATCAAGACCTCCTTTTGATCAATGATTTTTGGGGTTTCCATTTTTATCTCTCTTATTTATTCACTTGAATTGTTTATTCATGGAATGATTTCACCATATTATAAGTATACTTGGATTTGTTTTTCACATTTAGGTAGATATATTCTTTATTTATATAAATGTTGGTTGACTTCCCATTTTTTGCATCATGAATTCCTTGAATGTGGTGTGCACATGCAATCTTGCCATATATTTTGTTAATCGTTTATTCAATAGTTTGATAAGATGGTAATTAATTTTTAGTTAATGAACTCTTCAAATTTTATTTAATGTAATTAATGTTGTACTATTTTTTTCATTATTATTTTGAATGCCTCAATCTTTTCCAATTTTTATTTTTATCTCATTATTCTTAGGCATGTATTTTTTTATATTACTAATTTGAGGGTTTTGAAATGGTCCCTTACATTTTACAATAGATAATAAAAATATGGCATTAAAGGCCCCAAAAAGACACCTATACCATCACTAACCAAGGAATAAGCTATAAACTAGATGTAGACCTTTAGCAAAACAAAAGTAGACCTCAGAAAAAGGCTATGCCCTTCCTATGACATCCCCTTTTATGGAATCATAGGTTCATATTTAATTATTCAAATCCATTTTTAAAATTACCTTTTCTCTTTTTACTTACAAGATTTCAATCCCCTCCATCCCCTAAATATGGATAAATGAGAATAAAGACTTCAATTGAATTAATGGGTCGAGAGCTCCCCATTAAAATAAGAGATTCTAAACCTTCAATTAAAAAATAATTTGAATTCACCAAGTATCATTCTCCCTCAATTTTCCTTGCTTCAATGTTATCCATCGAATTGGAATTTTCCTCCCTTATATCAAGTGACATTTGATTGGCATCATGTTCTATCAAATTTGAATACCATTCTTCACTCTCATCCTCACCAAAAAAATTGATAGTTGGGTGTTCATGGATGGCATCCTTACATCAATGATTCTCTTTCTTTCATTTAAAACTATTATAGGTTTTGACCAAGTGTCCTATTTCAAAACATCTATGACATCTAAAAGGTAAACCCTCATAATTGAGAGGTTATACCCAATGTCAATCCTTAACTTTGAAATCAACATGAGTTGGAAGATCTATTAAAATATATAAGTTAACCAAGATTCAATAAAAAAATGAATGTCCCACAAGTTTTTTTATGGAATGTGTTAACATATACTCATCCAGAGAATTTTTAATAATTTTGAAGATGTTTTTATCCCAAAACTGAAGTGGTAGATGTAGTAACTAAACCCATATAGGTCTGGTGTAAATGTTTTTCCAATAGGGTTGAATGTCAGGTACCATGTTTTAGTTAGAAGGATATGCTGATCACATGTCTTTATTTAATATTTATCCTTATATTTGCCTTAGGATTTGTAGTATGGCAAATTGACCTGAGACTTAGACCTCTAGCATAAAATGTCATAGCATCTTTGTTCAATTCATTTAACAAGATATTTAGGACAAATTCTATACTTTGTGAAGTTTTCCCTTTATCCAGTCAATGTGTATGAATGCGCAACATGGTCAACCTTAAAATACTTATACACCTAGTGTAGGATGCATAAAAATTGTCACTCAACTCTCCCAACTAGATTTATGAGACCTGTTTAACATGGTCAACCACCAAGTACTTATATGTCTAGTTTAGGATATGGTATAATCCTCACCCAACTCACCCAGTTGGGGTCTTGGGACTTATATTACACCTCTTAGATTTTTTTATATTTTATCTTTCCTCGAGTATCTATTTTCTAGTTTTTAACTTGATATTTTTTAATTTTTTAAGGTTCTATATCTTTATCTATTATCTATAATATTCCTCAATGTTATGTAGTATGATATAGATTTAGGTGGAATCCATTGATGTATCATTGTCTCTCTACTCCTTCTAATGTCTTTATTTTTACTGTATCAGTTGGTAAAATGTTTTTGATGATATACAGTCCCAATTATCTAATTTTAAATTTTCCCTATTTATTATCATAGATAAATACATAATCTCCCTCATTGAATTATTTTTATTTACATTTTATGTCATGCGAGGCTTTCTAGCATCTCTTCTCCTGCATCTAGTTATATGCAACTATAAACCTTTTCTCATTCGACTATTCTAATTGGATCAATCATTTGTGCATTGAATGATCTTTGCTAATTTTGAATGTTACTTCCAGTATTAAACTTGGTAAAATGAATTCCTTTAGAACCAAAGCTTCTAGTTCATATAATAATTATAGCATACATTACTTTTTCCTTCATTTGTATTTTATGTGGTATACTCATATTACCATAGGTATTTTGAAGTCCCAATCAGTGGCATTTACATTAAATGTTTTGTTAATACTTTTTCAAAAAAAATACTAAAAGCTTCGATGGTTCCATTAGCCTATGGATGCTAGGGGGTACTCTTATTGTGATTAATCAAAAAGTGTTTAAGGAGTTTGTCAATTGTTGAATTCACAAAGTGTTTCACATAATCACTGGTGATGTTTAGTGGACATCTAAAATACGTAATGATATTTTCATATATGAATTTTACCATGGTCTTCAATGTGGCATATTTTATAGGCATGGTTTCAATCCATCTCATTAAATATTCCATTCATGTGATTATAAACTGAGTTTGATATCTCCTTATTGCAGGCTTATTTGGTCCAATGAAATCAATTAATCATTTTTATAAAGGTGACAAATTAATTAATGGTCTCAGCGACATTTCATCTGTAGCATTTGTATTTCCCACTCTTTAACAAATGTCACATATCCATGCTAAAGGTGGACATATTTTAATAGGGTGGGCCACAATAATTCAACTAGTAATACTTTCCTCACAATTCATTCTCCACAATTGTATCCTCCCATTATTCTTCATGGGATTCTTTGAGTATGTTTTGTCTTTCATGTTATAATACCATGCATTTAGTATTTCATCATTCCCTTTTTTTTATAATGCGCCATCAATTAATGTGAAATAAAATGCCTAAATAATCATCCTTTTTTATACACTTTTTAATATTCTTCTAAGAATGTTCATGTTACCAAAAATTGGGAAATGGTCTCCATGCTTTAGGAACCATTTAAAATATAAAAAATGGGGCACCTAATAATTCATCCTCAATCGGTCCTCGATCTTCTCCATTTTATATTATGGATACATAATTTAGGTCGTAATTAAGTTTTCCTAGTTTAGCAGTTATCTAGAAATTGAATCCCTGAAATACCATCAACCATCTACATATACAACCTTAAATTATTGGTATAATCAACAAGTATCTTAGTGACTCATGATTTGTGTATAAAAAATGGAGTAGCTAATAGATAATGTTGAAACTTTTACAATGCAAACACTTCCCTTTCTATACTAGAATAACTTTGTTCTAATTTTATTGATTTGTGGTTTGAAAATGGTATTTAATGATCAATAATATCTCATGTTTGTGACAATACCATGTCTATCACTATCCATGAGGTGTAAACATGTACATGGAATGGAACCTTACAATATGGAAATACTAATATGGGCGTGTTTAGAATATTTGTTTTCAAAGTCTCAAATGCATCATGGTAGTCTTTATTCCATTCAATTAGTTTATTTTTATTAAAATATTATTTTATAGGTGTACTAATAATGGAATAACCCATAATAAACTTATAATGGTATCTTGTTTACCCTAACGATGTGCGGCACACTTTTTTTGTTTTGGATGGCAGAAAATTGACAGTTGTTACTATTTTGAGAGGATCAATCATTAACCCTTCTTTACAAATAATGTGACCCAATAATATTCTAAATGGTATCAATAATATAATGTTTTTTTAGATTTAATGTTATATGTATCATGCCACATCTTTTAAACATCATTCTTAGTGCTTTAATATTATCTTTGAGTAGTCCATATATAGTCTAATCATCTAAATATACTTCTATGAAATCATGTATATAACTCTAAAATTATTGACCATAATTTGAATAAAAATAGTTGGGGCATTCTTAAATATAAATGTTAATATTGTGTACATGAATGAACCCCATTATGTAGTGAATTTTGTTTTTGGTTGGTCTTTTTTGTCAATTTGAACCTAGTGATATCTTGATAATCTATTTGTAAAAGAATATGCCTCTCTCCTATAATATTTTCTATAACTTCTACGAATGGTGTGGGAAAGGGTCATGGATACAAAATTTATTTAATTATCTAAAATTGACACATATTATTATTTCACCATTCTATTTATTTTTCACCACCATTGGACTAATCCATTACACATCATTTACTAGTTTGATGATGCTAGCACCTAACATTTTATAAATTTCTATCTTGAATTTGATCTTCATGTTAGGGTTTAGTTGATAGGGTCACTTTCAAATAATTTTGACATCTGGTTTTAACAAAAATTTCATGGTTCCTAGCTCATGTTAAATATCGTTAAGTTTTTTTATACTCTTTGAAAATATATCTTTATATTATTTTAACAATTCCACAATTTTCAAGATTATAAATTATTCCCATTAATCCCTAATTTTTGATAATTTTGAATCTCTTTCATGAACTATATTTTCTTGGTGGATTTTCAATTGTTGATAAAAATGTCTTATCTTCATCTATTTTAATCAGTTCTCATTCCCCATTTTAGATAATATAGTTGATATTACTTGGAGTCTTCTTTTTCTCTTTTTTAGGTTCACGTTTTTCTATTTTATAACATCTTGTTAGAATATTTTGTCATACTTTATCTAGTATTTTCATAGAATTTTAATTTTCTATTTCTTTTATTATTGAATGTTTCTCCATATTTATTTTATTCCTGAATTTCTATAACATTTTAATTTTCTCTTTTCTCTTCTATTTGATGTTTCCCAAATCGTGTTATTGCATCTTTCTTAGAGGATATTAGAAAATTTTATATTTTTATTAGAGTGCAACGTATTCATCTATTTGGATCCCAAAATTTAAATGTTTGGTAATAATATTTAAGGATATGATCCCAACTCTTAGTATCTCCTCACATTTCTTAGTTCATATACCATTCCCACTTTATATGTCCTAAGGTCTAATAGAAATACTGTAGATAGAATTTTTAGCTAATTTCTCTAATTTATCTCCAATATCCTTCACATTTATTGATATGTTGATGTAGACTTTCTTTGCCTATGTATTCAGTGAGAGCCTTAAACTTCCCTTATTCCTAAATGTAGTGTGTCTCAATGACTATGACCAAGGTGTTCTAGTTATGAATATTTGCCTTATTTATTGCCCACCATCTCGTAGCATTTATTACTATTGTTTCATCTAATTCTTCCAATTTTTTTTAAGGAATACCTTTTCCATCTATGGTAAGTATGCTCTGCCATCACCAGTTCTTGAGAATTTGGGCAATTTACTATGTGATGCCCCCTTTCCCAATCAAAATACCCTTTTGATCTGCTTTTGTGTATTTTCTATTATTTTTGTGTTCCTTATGGTTTTTTGATATAGTACTTCAACATCCAACATCTTAGGGTAATGTGATTATGTATTGTTGCCTTTTTTTCTAATTATTACAATGTATTTTTGTTCTATAGTGGCTTTTCTATCTTTTTCACCCATGGGATGATTTGTTTGGTGTACAATATACTAAGTATTTCTAGCTACTTGGAATGTTCTCCTTTTCTTTTTTAGAGTCATGTTTTTTTTAATTTTATAACATCTTGTCAGAATATTTTATTATACTTTATCTAACTATTTTCATGTTCTTTTATTTTCTATTTCTTATATTATTAGACGTTTCTTTATATATATTCTATCTAGAATTTCTATAGATTTTTTATTTTCTCTTATATTTGATGTTTCCCAAATTGTGTTATTACATCTTCCTCATAAGATATTAGAAAAATTTGAATTTTTCTTAGAGCGTGGCATATTCTTCTATTTGGATCCAAATTTTTTAATGTGCAGTAAAAATATTTAAAAATATGATCCCAACTCTTGATCTCTCCTCGCATTTTTTGGTACATATACCATGCCCACTTTATATGTCCTAAGGTCCAGTAGAAATATTGTACCTAGATTTTTCAACTAGTTTCTCTAATTTATCTCCAATATGATTCACATCTATTAATATGTTGATTGTTGACATGGACTTCATTTGTCCATGTATTCAGTGAGATCTTTAAACTTCCATTATTCTTAAATGTATCGTGTCTCAATGAGTATGACAAAAGTGTTTCAGTTTTGAATATGTGCCTTATGTGTTGCTCACCATCTCATGGAATTTATGACTAATGTATCATATAATGCTTCCATTCATGGTTTTTTCTTGGGAATGCCTTCTCCATCTATGTTAAGTATGATATATCATCACCAGTTCCTAAGAATCTGAGTAAGTTAATGTGTGATGCCCCCTTTTCCCAATCGAGTGACCCTTTTGATCCACTTTTGTGGATTTACTATTATTTTTTAATTCCTTATGGTTTTCTAATATAATATTGCCTTCTTTTCTACAACATCTCAGGGTAATGCCATCATGTATTGTTGTCTTTATTTTTCGATTGTTACAATGTATTTTTGTTTTTTGTTCGCTTTCCTTTCTTTTCTACCTATGGGATGATTTGTTTGGTTCTTATTCCTAGATTTTGTGGTAGTGTCCCTTCTTGTTATGGTATTTTTATGTTCCATGGTATGTTGAATTTCTGTGTTATGTATTAAATAATGTGCAACATAGTTAACTTGTTTTTTGGTATGACTGATATGATATGTGGTCTATAATATATGTGTCATAATGTTTCTTATGTGTTCAATGGCACTCTAAATCATTCATTTTTCTATAACATTGTGTATTATATCCATGTTATAGACCCATGTCTTTGTGGTATCATAAAATATGTCTTCTTCCTCATCTATGATTAAATGATACTAGATTTCATCTTCCTCAACTGAATAATAATCTTCCACATTTATGGCTTCCCTTTGAGTTGTCATAATTTTTTGTCTCCGATCAAAAAATTTAAGTACAATAGTGTATGAACTCTTGTTTTTGGTGTCTCATATAGCCATGCTTCTATATCATCTTCAGCATCAAACTCAAGTTATTTCCTTTTCTAACTCAATTTCTCCTTCATTGGACTCAATCCCTATCGAAATGGAATACTTTTTCAATTGCATAAATCCCTTAAAGGTCATCAAAATCTTCTTCATTCTTGGTTTCCCATACTTCTTCAATCCAAGTGACACTCATACATGTTTCTAATGAGACATGATCCATGATCTCATTTCCTTCAAAATTTATATCTTCATCTTCACAATTGAAAATCCTATTACAATCCACAAACCAAATTAATGTTAAAATGTTTAATTACATTCTACATAACATAATCAATAAATAATAATAAATGTGAATCATCCATCAATATATGATACAAGGCTCAATCTAATAAATTTACATCTTTTAATGTAATTACAATTTTTTTTTTTTAAAAATTTATTTATATATATTAAATAACTTAAAAAGAGATTTGAATAAGAAAAGAAAAAGATGTTTGTGTAAGGAAAAAATGTGGAGATAAAAAAACACCATAACAATTTAAAGGGGTATGAGGAGATTAAAAATTATTAATCATTTTCCTCTTATTCGTGCACATGTAAGAATTATTTTATTTTATTTTCTTTTTGATTGGAAGGTTGAAATAAATTATTTTTATAAATATTAATATTTAAAAATTTTAATTATATATTAATTAATTTTTTAAATAACGATGAATCATAAATTTGGATGATTTTTATTTTATTTTATTTTATTCATTATAATTTATTTTAAATTTTATTTAAAAATTTATGAATTATGATTTTTTATATATGTTGATAACTAATTTAATTACAGATATTTGTCCATAAAACATTTTGGACATCATATATTAAGACCTCAAATTTTATTGTCAATTTTTATAAGTTCAAATTTAACTTCTTTAATTTTAAGGTAAGTTATTTTTCCATGATTTAATGATTATTAGTACCTCCCGTAGGTGGTTCTATTGTTTCCACCTTGAGCAATTAAATTCGTTTGACAGGCTTGGACTACCAATTAAATGTTGTTGCCAGGGATAAACCAATTTCATTTTACAATGTTTGAAGATAGGTTTAAATAATTTATTAATTTCTTAGTTATCATTAACCAGTGATTAATTGACTGGGGGAGAGCCAATCAAGTGCAGAAGTATGAACCTTTTGTTAGGGAAATGAGAATGTAGAACGGAGATGTTTAGCAGGTGCGATGGAGGCCTGTTTAAGGCAGGTGTCATTATCTTTGACACAGTGAAGACATTTGTTTCATGCCTCTTGCCTGGTCTGCATGTCTTCAGCGGGAGAAACCAACACAAGTGCTGGCTATTACTGTTAGCACACCATTTGCTCGGCTTTTTCCTATGTCTCCCAACCTTTGTCTTCAGATTTGTTTTTGTGTCTTCTCTTTTTACAGTTTGTAGCTCATAAGCAGCGTTCTGGCAAATGGGTTAAATTTTCAACGGGAATGCGACACTCATTTTCAGGGCTTTGCTTTGCTTTGCTATGTAGGCCGAGAAAGAATAGAGCTTCGATCAAATTCCTTACCTGAATATTTTTATTACAGTTATCGAAAGGGTTTACTCCAACAATAGTTGTAGACATCTGTTAGTCTTCTAAAACCTTTGAAAAAGAAATTTGCACTGCTTAACAGCTGCCGTACAAACATATCCAAATTTGTGAGGTAATCACTTTTTATTTTTCTACTGCTTTGCTTTGTTCTTACTGAAGTGTTTTGTTTTCGAATTTTACACACGTCTCTACTCCTTAATAACCAGAAAATGATAATTAAACAAAAGCACTAAGCACATTTTTAAAGTTCCGTGGTCATTATTTACTGTGCTTACATGCAATATTTAACATTTTTAGTTAAGCAATTAACTAAAATTCCTTCGGGACTAACAAGCAATGAAAACTTGCTCCTCCCACATTCGAGATGAGCACTAGATTGAAGTAGGAATGCCCATTAATTGTGAAACAGACTCCTCCCTTCCTTGTGCAGGGCACCCTTCTAAACAGAACTGGGACAATGTCGCTTCTGTATTTGGCAATCTGCTCATACGCTGGCTCAGCCATGTCAAAGTGCTACAGAGGAGAATATTGTGTTCAGTCTAGAATACGATCATGAAATTGAAAGTAGCAGAGATTCCTAGAGGCATACCGTCAGAGAAGCTTTCTTGAGGGATAGGGTAGAGAAGCTTTTTCGGTCTTGGATATTAATATCTTTGCCTATAAATCTTTCAGGCTTAAATGCCAAAGGATCTTCTCATACTGCTGGAACCAATAATGGCGTTGGTGGTTATAATCGTAAGGATTCCTTTAGCACACATTTGAGATATTCCATATTGGCAAGATCAGATTCTTTTACACCCTGGTATTTGTCCACTACAGATTCAATATCTTCCTGCAATTTTCTGGACAGGATTAAAAAAACACCCTGCTAGCCGGCCGACGCTTTGATGATATGATCTGTGATGAGCAAATTGTAAGTTTGGATTAGGTTATTTGCTGTTTGTGCATGATATGTATTAGAACAAAGCCGAGTTAAAGATTTACAATAGAATCATATCCGGCCAAAACCTCATAAACAGATTACAACTTTCAAGAGTCCAGGGCTCCCGATACTTACCTTGAATTTCGTTAACCATCACCCGTGCGCGTTTGCATGTTTAAGTTTTATACGAGCACCCCTGATCACACTCTATATATGTTTTCATCTTGCACCTATATAGGTCACAGTTTACAGCTGAAAATGTAATTCCCAACGGAGTTTTTCACTAGCATGGGAAATGCAATGCAAAAATATATTTAATATTTTCCAGCATAAAAAGGTGGGTCTCTATGACCATCAATCACCCTGAAAACGCCAATGGAGACTCTATTGATATCCTCTAGAAAGTGGCCAAGGCTAATAGCAGTCGGATAAGCTATTCTCAAATGTAACAGAGCATACAGATGAATTGCAAAGATGCTTTTCAAAAGTGAAAAGGTGAACCTATATCCAGCCAAAAATAGCAAGGCAGATCGTCACAGCTTCGAACAATGAGGCCCAGAAAATAAAGAATCAAAACACAATACAAATGAAGCTGCTCTGTCTTTGGATTAGCAATGAATCATTTGTTTCAAGCATGTCTAATTCTTGTATGCTGCAATTCGTTTCAATAATACTATCAGATCGAGCTGTATTTACAGCTTATTTTACTCAGCACCTATTTTACTTGCTTCTATTTTCTATAGTCAATTCACTTTTAATTACATTTTTAATTCTTAATTTGTTTTGCTTGAACGTTGACATGAGGCAATTTCAAATTTGTTATATTATATTTTCAATATTATCTCTTTTTGAATGCTTTTAGAAGCTTCGAAACAAATGTTAAATTGTGCTTTAACATCCAGGCTAACTACCACAGTATATTGAATGTCTTCCTGCATGTCACAAATGACCGGTCTATTCTAGTGTCCGTAAACCATGCCATTTGTTTTGAAACTGCTGCTTGCTTCCGGCTGTATTGCTTCATTTTATTGGCAATATACTCTATGTTGACTTACTGTGCATAGGTCATTTGGTACACGTACAGTAGACATAAAGTATGTCAAAGCTCCTCCAAACATTCAACACATTTCCGCATACTCACAACAGAGTTTCATTTAACATTGGGAAGAAGAAGTGGGCTCTAAATTCTGCATTCATGAGCCTCTATGCATTTGCAGCTGTTTTGATTGTCGTTGGGCAGGGCATTGTTTGGCGAGTAGAAGTTGGTGGCAGTCACCATTCCTGTCCCCGGCAGACACCATTGAGGGTCGTCATTGCATTTCATTTCATAATTAATAGGATTATTTAACAGTTGTAGTGAATAATTAGTGAAATCAATTTACAGGATACATATATAATAGATAATGCTTATCGATGGTACCTGAAGCATCACTGCCGCCATAGAAAGTAGCATGAGCCGATTGGCAGCCACCATATTGGTCATAAACAAGCCGAGGAGATAACCACAAGAACGACAGCACGAAAGTATGTAGCAATGCCATCACCGAGCTACACATGACCAAACTGCCGATCGGTAAGCTGAATAGCAATAAGATTAAATTTATTCACGCAAACGAAGATAATGCCTACGCCAAGGTTGAATTAGGGGAAATGGAAATCCAATCTACGCAGGGAACAACAACAACAACAACATGGACAAAATGATAGGGTGCTGTTGAATTTGTTGGTGTATTCCTGGATGTAAGCGGAAATATATAGAAAATTGCCGGACGTTGGGAGGCAGTGGTGGTGGATCCCGTGCATCCGTAAAGGGCAAAAACGTTTTTTTCGATGGTAAAGTAATAGGTGCACAATACATTATTCATTTATCAGTTACATAAAATAACCTTCTCGAAAAAACCTTGTGTGTATCGTTCAAATGTTTTACCCTCATGAACCATCTCAGTCCATCTTCCCTAGGTGTGCTAGAGGAGAATAAAACCTGCAACCTCTTATGTGGTGTTTGGATGCTTTATTACAAATATTCATGTTTAATTTAGCGAAGAATATGTACAACTTTCTTTTGCATTTTTTTTGGTTCTTTATTATGAAACTCTGTTTTTAGTTTGTCTCTTGAATCTTGAAATCTAATTTCACTTGTAATTGTCGTTTTAGCTTGTTTCATTTTATGACCACCCTTACATAATTATTATATCCTTAGCAACCCATTCAAAACTTTACTAACAAGTTCCAAAAAAATGACAATTTACCTGCCATGTTATAACAGATGATTATATTTTATACCATATCACAATTAAATAAAAGCATTCCAATATCACGACATTATAAAATGGCAAGTGTCTTAATAACATAGAAAAAGGCATACACACAATTTATATTTACGTTGAGCAATAGATACAGATGAAAACACCACATTTACATTATAGATTAAAACGCTGATGACATTATATCAAAGTATTTTAATTCTCAATTTGATTTGAGAATAAATTTAGAACAAATTCTTTATTTTACTAAATATAATAATGTATGGCTTGTGAAATAAAGGTGGTAGTTAATTTGTCGTATGATTTTTTTCGTAAAATGAACTAAAAACTCTACTAAGTCAATAAAAATCAGGTAAAAAAATGCATTTTGACAAAACTAATTTTTTTAGTATATTAAATTTTATGAAAAAGAAAATGTACAAATTTATGTTAAAAGAAATACATGTCAACGATCAGAAGTAGATTTGTAAAATATAATTGATTATTATTTTTATTTGATAAGGTAAAATACTTTTGATCGGAGCTATGAATTGGTATGGGATATAACCAGGACCCATTCTACGCAATAGACAAAGGAAAGACAAAATAAAAAAACTAAGGACACCACTATCTAAGAGAGAGAATACCGAAGATAGAGGTAAGACTTGATCCACAAATCTCCATCCAAGCCACAATGAAAACCATAAAAATGGGAAGATGATAGAGAAAAATCCAAACACCTCGAAAAAGGGGGAAGAATAATCCAACACCTAATATCAAAACTTGCTAATCGACCACCAAAAGGGCTTATCCGCAGGTCAAAACTGCTCGTCGTCCTCTTCCAGATAGAAGGTCATCCAGGGTCCATTGAGTACCATTGCTGATGAGAGAGTGTGCCTTTGCTCGTAGAAATTCCACTTCCGATCTATGACCTTTCTTCTTAGAAGAGACACCAACATCTACATGACACTTAAAAGGGTTGGAAGGGGGGACCCAAGAAGAGTCACCTTAAGGAGGAATTGGTCGGGAGACCGAATTTTCTTGTAAGGGGTCTTCCACAAAGGAGAAGGTCTGGGGTGAGAAGGGGGGTCTTCAGTAGACTGAGGGAAGAGGGGAGGGCAGGCAGGGGGAACATACCCAAGGCAAACTCCAACTGTCGTTGTCAACTCCATCGTGTGAGAGAAAGGGGCGTTGTAGAACTTGTCGTGATTGTGCCATTTGAATCTTAGGTCAATCTCCCCCTCTTTCCTCTTCTAGACAAGTTGATGACATTGTCGAGGCTTGGAGGGGCATCCAGTGATGCGATGCCTAGAGAGGTGACAATGGAAGCAATGGCAAGGAAGGCCTTCATAATTGATATGTTGCATCCACGATCCATGTGAAAAGAGAAGCTGAACCAAAAAAGAGAGTGGCTTGGAAAGGTCATGTAGGCACAAACACAAATCGAGCTGAGGCTCTAGGAGGCAGCATCAATCTTAACGAAAGAATCGACTTTATCTACCAAGGGTTTGATGAAGCAATCCTTCCTCATCACCAGAGGGAGAGAGTGGAGTCTAAGCCACATTGGAATGGCATTGACAAGATTCAAATCCAGTGAGAAGAAATGGTCCCATGGGCAGAAGAAAACGCTGGATCGGTTGAAGAACCACAAACCAGAATTCCACACAAAGTCATGGTCGATCGGGCTCTAAAATTCTACTAGGAATAAACCATCACGCAACAAGGAGGAGGGAGGACTGATGGAACACCACTATTTTGAGGCCCAAGATGAAAGAGCTAATAGAGAATTGAACGACCCCACACATTTATCAATCCAGGATTTTTGCCTACATCTACTTCCATCTCTAGCAGAAGAGAGTAGGGGATAATAAGCTTAGGGATTGATTTGACAACCCGTATTTGAACATCACCAAGTAGAAGATCCATAACAAAGGCCAAAGAAGATAAATAGGATGCATCCATCAGAGGAGGGGCTAGAGAGTTAGAACCCAAGGGGATCAAAAATTTGTATAAGTCACTGTAGAGATGGAATGAGTTGAGAGCATTCTTGCATTTTGCATAGACCCAACTAGTCATGGGTTCTCCAATAACCACATTAGAAAAAGGCTCCAAAAGAGTGGGAGGAGGGCCGCATGATGAAGGGGAATGGGAATCGACCAAAGGGCACCCATTAGAGGAAACCATTGAAGAAATTTTAGTAGGGATGGGATAAAAATGGGTAAGAGAACTGCTAATTAGACCATCTGCAGTAGTTACGACAGCATTGAGGCCAGCGAAACATTCACAACAGAGATCATTTCGTTTAAGGGAGGGACATCACTAGACGATGTCATAGGCGGGACAGATTAAGGGAGTCGAGCCATCTTCTACCACCGATGCAAAAGATCAGAGATTATCACATGAGGAAAAGACACGTTGGGGTGGAGGAGAGTTATTCACCAAGGCAGGATTAAGAGTAGTTGCAGACTTGACAGTGCTATCCTTAACCAAAAAACCTTTTTGTAGACCTGAAAAAACTTCCACAGTCTCTTCACCAATGTCATCTAGATCCTCCACAATGTCAGATGACTCAGGATAAAAAACAAGCTCAAAATCTATAAGGTTAGATCGAACAAGCGACTTTTGTCTAAAATGGCGTTTACCATGCCCAACTCTATTCCACAAGGGACAGATCGAACAAAGAAGTCGATTTTGGATGCTCGCATACTGGTCAAAATAATTTGTAGAACGGGAAAATAACCAAGTGAATGAAAATGATTTAATGTCAATGTGATTTTAAACATCTCTTTGATTTGGAATTAGTTTGATTTAGTTCAAAAATTAAATAAAAATAAGATTAAAATAGGAATAATTTTTAAAATGGATAGTTATATAATTGATTGTTTTGCATAGAAAGAAAGAATTTATTGGAACACACACAAGCTCAAACATCATATCGAGTGTAGTTGTAATGTTAATAGGATGACATCAAAAATAACGCTGGTATATATTGTGATGTGTAACATGATATTTTGTTTTTAAAATTCTAGATTATTAAAAAAGGCCCACCATTCTCACCGTGAAATTACAAGGAATTATAGCACATGATTAAAAATATAGTAGCCATGTGAAGTCTATTGAAGCCAAATGCAAACATGTCTAAAGTTACGTGGCATAAACACGGTTAGAATGGGCTTGAATTGGAAGAAATCAAAATTAAAATTTAATTTATAAATGTGTTATTAGTACCTACTGTAAAGGCATGGTACTATACTTTTTACTGTAGGCATTTATTTTGGTCAACGGTTTCTTTCCGCCCAATTAAAATAGGTTATGCATTCGAAAATTAAAATTTGCCTATGTTTTGTGGAGGGCAGTTATATTCTATTATTTTCCTCATTAAAATTATGTGGTGTGTAGATTGCACAGGGTTCGTCCAACCGAATCTTCTCCATTTCTTATGAATCCAATTTTCTTAGATCTACAGATTGCATATGCACATTTCATAAGCTTTTTTAGCAACATACGACTACAGTTTTGTTAATATCTTTTGGTAGCATATGGCTATAGTTTCATTTCCAAAATGAGTCATTGTGGGTATCACCACATGTTGTGCTGCTTGTACCACTTGCAATGCACTATTGTTCCCACCTGCAGTTGCAATGACTTGCTTGCATAGTGGCAGGGGCAGTGGTTGGGATAGAGAGTTGTTGTGGCAACTATGCTAATTATAAATTTTTGTTACAACCATCTGCAAAAAAATAGGGACTGACTAAAGGACCCTCTATTTTTAATGGCTTCTTCACATGGACACCATTTATTCAACATGCTACTGCTGCAACCTGCCACTGGACAGTGTTGTTACAGGTTTGTTTTAACATCTTCTGCAAATAAATTTTAATTTTTCATTGAGTATATAAAATTCTTGATGGAGATCTGAGAAATTGGATATTATATTCTGAAGAATAAAATTAAAACTTTATTAATTTAATTAAGAGCTATTAACATATCTAAATACGTTTGAAAACAACCTTGGGTTTCAATCAAATATTTTTATTTGCATGAAAATACTATTTCTACATATGCAGAACTCTGTTATGCTATCAGAGTCTTTTTCTTATGCTATCATAGTTTTCAAAATAGTAAAATACTTTTTAAAGGTTCCATGCCCTCTGCAGGTACTGTTTGAAGATTTTCATCTAGTGGGGAGGTTGCAGGGAAAATAGTCAAAACAAATTTATGGTTAACTGCATCCAATTTGAAAAAAACTTAAAACCCTATTTTTTGTTTGTCCTTTGAACTAGAGTTTTGTGAGCTACACCCAAAACACAATCTAGCCTAGCTTTCAAGCATGTAAAACCATTAAAGAAGTGATAATTACAGTAAAAAACTCAACCTAATTCTAAATTTTTCACTTGAGCTCTATAAATTTTAGGCCTTGTTAATAAACAAGAACCCTAACAATTTTTTTAAAAGGTTTTAACAAGTCATGAGATAGAAATTCAGGATCCTGTGGAGGTGAGGGAGCATTGTTGCAATTGTTGAGGAGCTATTACCACATGTATAAGTGTTGACCATTTTTGGTCCTGCAGGACAAAAACTCGGTCTCCCTTCCTTCCCTGATGTTCTGATTGCCCAGCCTCTAACGTCTTCACCTTTCTGCAATTATTATTTTTTATTATAATAGGCTTGTTCTATAAAAATCCAAGTGACTTGAGCCTTGTTGATGTTTCGGGTTGATCCGGAGGCTTATTTCGCTTTGGGTAGTTGGTTTGCATAAAAATTTTGGCAAAGGAACGGGCCAATTTCAAAGGATATGAGTCTTTCGGTAGGCTCCAAAGGATGAATGCCCTTGCAGAGGGTAGGCAGGTGACCAATTGGACCTTTCATCAGGCTCTGAAGGGCAACTTTGGGCCCAAAGTGCCCTTGCGGAGGGCAAGGAACACTTGCGGAGGGATTAAAGAGAAGGCTGAAAGGAAAGTTTTCCTTCAGGAAAATGTCAAGCAAAAAATACAAGGGATTCCTTCAGACTTTTGTCCGAAGGAAATCCAAGAAAAGGAACCAAAGGGTGAATTCCTTCAGACAAAGTGCCCAAAAGAACTCTTTCGGACATTTTGTTTGAAGAAATTCACAAAGGAAAAAACCCAAGGCAAAATTCCTTCGGACAAAAAGCCCAAAGGAATTCCTTCGGACTTTTGTCCGAAGGGATTTACAAAGAAAAGACCAAGACTTTAAAGGAAAGTTTTCCTTTGGCAAAATGTTTGAAGGAATTCCTTTGGAAATTTTGTCTGAAGGAATTGAGAAGACAGGGAGCTCGAAAGTGCCCTTGTGGGGGACTCTCAGTGATCAAAAGGGGACCTTTTCCTTTTTTCAAAGGGACACCTTCCCTTCGGGAAGGTTCATTTTGTAAAGGCCAAAGGAATTACCAACGATGATGATAGGCCTAAAGACGTCAACTTCAACATGATGAACTAGCCGTTGGCAGTTTAAAAATGTCTGGTGACAGGCACGCAAATGTCAAATTTAAGGCAACAAAATAGCCGTTGGTTTTTAAATAGTGACAGGCCCATAGACGTCAATTTGGATGGGATGCATCGGCCATTGAAAAGAGACCAAAGAGATAATTCCTTCAGGCAACTGCCTAAAAGGACTCAAAATCATGAACCCGAAGGAATTCAAAGGGCACAAGGCCACAAGTAAACTCAGTGACCCACTGAGAAAGGAGCCTAAGGAGCTAATAAAAGATGAAAGATAGCCTGAGAGCTCAAATTGCTAGAAAGATACAAGAAATAGCAAGGAAAGAGGGAACAAAATAGAGAATCTAGAACATGGCTACACACAAATACGACAACATTTGGAATGTTCCAAAGGACACACCCAGCCAAGCACAGACACAAATCAGATCAGCCCAGCTGGCAAAAGAAGCATTGGCATAGGAAATTATTGCAGCAACCTATGATTTCACAGTGACATTTAATGCAACCCATGCTTTTGCAGTGACATTTAGTACGATTTAAGCACCAAAGTCAAAACCTGTGACATCTACAACATGGTTATTTTAGGGCATTTCTAGAAGGATGACACTAGCATGAGCAAATTTCCTCTTTCCAATGTGTTCAATGCAAAATGGGCCACTTGTTTCATAAGGTGCCAAAGTATTCTTCTTCATGCTATATATTGTAAGCTCTCAGTGGAGAAGGATATCTCTCATTTTGTAAGGCGAAGCCCTGCCAAATTTCACCTTTAAATCAATAAGAATGTGTTTTACCTCTATTTGACTGGTTATACTTCTAAGTATGTCTGCGTATCAACTTTGTGTTCAGTCATTTTAGCTTGATGCTTTCATAGATTGATACCAACACACCTAGTATAGCCAAGACCATTTCTGCAGGTTAACAAGAAGTGATTTCATCTTGAGCATGGAGATAGAATATGGTTATTTGATAGTGTGCTTCTGCAGCCCCTGTGGTAAGTTCTTTTCCTTGTATCCTCATCAAGACCCCTATTAAAGCGCCCTATAGTCTAGTTTTTTCTATCAAATAAAGTGTATGTTCACCCTTCTTTTGGTCTGAAGTGTTGATGTTGTGAGTAGATCAAAATTATTTGGTGCATCACTGTTTAGGTAATTTATATTTTGGTTGTATCCTTCTCCCTTTTCATCCCCCCCATTATTAGAAATAGTAGTGAAAATCCTCAGAGATGCATCAAAGGGAGCTAGCCCTTATCTAGAGATTCTTCCCTCAGTTTTGCCAAGCCCACAACAAGAGGGAAGACTCCATTGTGTTGCATGGAAGAGAGAGGTTGAGCCTTCTTTCAAGGTTGTAATTCACAACATCAACAATAAGTACACTCATTTTTTTATAGGTGACGCCCGCCTTCAGGTTTTGAGACTTTAAGCTACTCAGAGAGCTCCCCAAATTTTCATTCTATGAACAAGAAAAGGAGAAATTGATGCACACTAAAATCTTTACTAAGATGAAAAATAAACCATATTTGTTTTTTTACCTTGGATTGCACCCGTTTTAATATAATTGTTTTTTTGGTTTTGTTTCCTATTATCTAATTATTCACATCCTTGAAATCCCTTAGCTTAGCATTACCATCAATAGAGCTCAGTTACTCCACCAGCTCCTTAGGGCAATTCCATGTTACCGATGAAGAATTCATTTTACTTCAGTTCTATTGCCATCTTGTGAAAGTGAAATATGATCCTAGGCATCCTCCAACCTCACTTTCCTTCAAGCATATTTATCCACTCTCCAGAGTTGAGAGGAGCAAGGGTTTTGCTAATGGTGGCTATTGCTTTAAGGGGTTTATGATCCACAGGGTTGCCATCTTTATACTATAGAGGCATTGCCAGGTAGTAAGCTAAAAACCTCTTCAAACCCAACAACCCTATTAATTTTAGCCAAAGAACCAAAAAATGGTTTGTTGATATTTGGGACCCACTGAAACTATTCATCAATGCTCTCGCTCCATTGATCTTGATGTACGATTACACGGTGACCATTAAATTTGTCTCCATTTAAATGCCAACAACTATTTGATGAGGCTCCAATTTGACGTCTGCATGACTGTCAAGTTTGAACTCCAATGGTTAATTTCAAAAGATTTATTTGATACCTATGCACTCGTTAATGATGTCCTCGTGTCTGTCATTGAAATTCATGTGATTGTGACAATTTAAACCCCAATGGTTTAGTTGCCTAGATTAATTTTGATGCCTGCATGACAATCAATGATGTGCAAATGACTATCATTGACATCCACATAATCATCACAATTTGAACTCAAATGTTTTTTTTCCATGGCCTAAATTTGATGTTCGCATGTCTTACTCTATTAGATCAACTTTTAAAACTTATATCTAGAAGCAAAAAACTCATAAGGGCACCAAATTTGTAGAAGATAATTTTGGTACTAAGGGCATTGATTCCATATGATTATTTGGGTCTACGAGGTTTCCTAATCATAGTTTTAAAATGCATAAGTGGACTAATTTGTTCATTTCTATATGATGGGAAAAATGGCCTAGTCCTTTTAGCCTTGTGCATAGGAACTTTTGCTTGATATTATACACTCTGATGAACTGCTCAAACAACATTAAACCTGCTCCTAAACCTGATCCTCAAAGATTAAAAAATACACTTTAATATAGTTTAAAGTGTTTCAAAAGCTTTGCAAGCACTATGATCTTCTCATTATCATTAGATCCTTCGTTCAATCCAGAACTCTACTCAACTCCTTGCTCCATGCTTGATCTTGAGAACATTGCATTGCATCAAGAAAAAATTTGGAATGTGTTCCAGCTTTTGATTTTTTATACAAGTAGTCCCATGACTATGTTTTAGATGATCCAGGCTAATGTTTTTGAAACTAGGGATTTGATTTTTCATCAAGATGTTGGTCAGTGTTTTCATCTTATTCCTTAAATTATACCATTAGGTGACTAAGCTCCTTGCTCTCATATCCTACTAGGTAAAGCTCCACATCTTCCCTAGAAATTTGTTTGCGAGTTACCATGGATGAAAATTCCATTAAATTGCTCACTAGTGGTCTATAATTCAATCTTGGATCAAATTAACCTTACACAGATGATAATTTAGCTTCTCTATTTTGATTATGGAAAATATGGGGTCAAACGTTAGGGCTTTTGTATATGCTTAAGGCTTTTTGAAGGCTTATACAATGCTTTAATGGTGGCAACTATTATAACTTATATGATCTTCATGGGTTAGACCTCTACCTTTGCATTCCCTGGGTCTACAAAATGTCCAATTTGGCATATTCTACTTGTGTGGCATTGTCATGGTATCTCTATGGTATCCTGCTTGTTAATGTTTTAAAAATATGTTTTGATCTTGCACCATCCAATTATTCTTACACAGATTGCCACAAATCGTTGATCTAGATCTAAAGGATCAAATGCCATTGGCCACTTTTGCTTTGTTGAAAAGTCCTCATATATCTCACACCGTTGGATCAATTTACTCTATATGAATACGTACCACTGATATTGATCAATGGATTATGCCCCTTGCTCCATATATAATCAATTTGGATGTGTATGCTTTGATGCATAATGTTGATCTTTAAAAGGTACTTGAGCTATAATTTGTGCCACACCTTTATGCCACTTGTCATTCTTGAATTTGTCCATACAATCTTTTAATTTTCAATGTCCAACACACACTATTAGATCATCCTTGGGAGAGAAAACATGATCTATTGAATCATGATATGTGGGATGCACTACCATTAGATACTTAATATTCCTTTAATGAGAAGGTGACACTTGTCATGATCTCGCTTGTCTTGGGACTCCATTGAAGTGTTGAATCAACACACACCGTTAGATCAATCCTGGGAGAGCAAACATCTACCATTGATATTTAAAAAATGATTGAGCAATAACTTGTGACCTAAGGATTCATTGGGGTCTTGAGTCAAATTGATCCTTTGACTAGATTGTGTATGTTACATCACCTACCATCGATCATCTAGAACTTGCTTGGGTTTTAACCTTTGATCATGGCTTAGCTTTTTAACTTGAATCATGCACCATGAAATCTTATTTGGATGAGTAAACATGCACCATCTGATTGTGATTCATTGGGTTGAGTGAGATTGGTCCCTTGTTCTTAGTTTCTCATTTTAATCATACACTGTTAGATTATCTTTGCCCGAGTAAACACATGTTGATGATCCTACAGACAAGCAATAATATTTAAGTTAGGCTCAGGAATAATATAAAACTTAAGATAAAGTCTTGGACCAATGTTTTTATTTGTATTAATAAATATTAATAAAGATTTAGGCTATAGTCTTAATCTATGTTTTAGACATATTTTAGTGACCTTGCAAATTAAAAGGGTTTAACATAAATATTTTGACTATTTATATAGGTCGATATATTCTTGGAGATGCATGACTAAGTACCAGTGTATGTCCATGGCCATAGACTAGAGTGAACCCTTTGAAAGTATACAATTTTTTTAGTTAATGTTTTACTTTATTGCATGCAATAAATCCCTTTATTTTGGGGACATCTGGCTTACTCGAATTAGTTACATTCTTTTTGTATGAGTCTTTATGCAATTATTTGTTTGAGTATGAGAAAAAAGGCTAAAGTAATGGAAATAAAAATGTTAATAACAAGTATCTAATCTTTTTCAACTGAAATAAAATATTTTACATTTAATATATTACTTCATCAAAGCTTTTGCATTAGACAAGCACAAAATAATAAGTAGCTAAAAATTGAATTGGAAGATACAGACTGACACATAAGATGATAAAAATTTACAAGCTAAGAGACAAAAAATGAGAATGGAAAAACCTCCAATTAACTTGATTCATATATCCTTGACCATGTAGTTAGGTGATCATGACTATATAGTTCCAAATTTACAATTATATAAAGAATATATCCCAATCTCTTTAGATTGAGAATAATATTATTATCGCATAGGATTGCACTTGTCTTGATTTTATAGCTTATTGTGCAAGTGCTTAATGATACAATGTAAAAACCACCAAATTCATGGGACCTTGGAAATTTGAGGTTAATCCCCAGAGAAGGCCAACTTCCTTTCACTAAATTCGATGCAAACTGATAAAATCCTAGTTTCGTGGAAATCTCACTCTTTAATGATTTTGAATCCTAAACTATGGTCTTGATGGGGAAAAGGGTTGAAGAATAGATTTTTTTTTAAATTAAAAATATATTGATTGCACCAAATATATGTATATTGGGTCTTAATTCTTGCTTGATAAACATAATAAAGAAGAAAATAAGTTGAATTTGTTTAGGCACAGACTCATAAAAATGGAAATCAAAGGTAGTATTTTAGTTATTTTTTAGAAAAAGGAAAAAGATCTTTATTTTAGAAAATATTATCAAGAGGGTAAAATACCATAGATGAATTTCTTGAAAGTGAAACAAAGAAACAAAGATTCCACAAATAATCAAATAACTTACACACACACATAAATTCTACAAATAAGAGAGATAGTTATTCAACTTTATTTCTCTCCAAAGGTTAAATATTATAGTAAATACATTCAAAATGTATAAAATATAAATAGCACCAAAAATATAGATTGGGCCACGAGGTCTACCCATTTTTATATAAAATATGTCATAGAAGACATGTAGTTGTTGAAATCAAACACCCAGTTCAGAAAATCATGCAAATATGAAAACCTTCATGAAAAAAGAGGTGATTTGATCTATTTATGGTGTCTTAGACTTGTGGAATGTCTGGAACATGGCATGCATGAGCTAGGCATAGCATGGCATGGATAGAACTGAAGATCTTTATGCAAGGCCCCTTATCTAATGGTGGTTGAAAATAACTCTTCATGCAAAAGCGACACCCAAAATGGAACTTAGCCTTTATAAATAAAAGATAACCTTGAAAATTAATTCTAAGTTTCTTTTCATGCAAACCCTAGTGTGTAAAACTTCAAGTGAGAATTTTACAACTTTCTAAGTCTTTATCACTTTTGAAAAAGAAACCATGCAATTTACACTTCATGGTTTTGCACCTTTTAACAATTCGCATTAATAAAAATGGAAAGTGCAATTTTTACTTGTGATTTTTGCAACTTTCACATTATAAAAAAAAATAAAGTGTAAAAAATAGGTCATTCTCTTTCTCATAAAGATTTATAAAAATATAGCTGAACCTTTGCAATTACAACTTACAATGTTTTGAAATGAAATTATAAATATAACATTTGAAAACATTGAAATGAGAGGGAAAATTAATCAATTTTCATAGCTTATTCAAATTTCTTGTCATTCTAGACCTATAGCTTGTGGAAGACCAAAGTTGTAAATACTCTGTATCCAATCATTTTTGAACCCTGCCCCTATTCTAGCCTAAAAATCTCCTAGGTCAATGTGACCTAAATATGTATCTTTTATCTCTGTGATATTGAATTCAAAAATAGAAGTCACTCCAAGGCCTTTAGATTTGAATTTCATCTCTTTAGGAGGCATGGATACTTTGGCAGAATTTGGAGCACTTATGTTATCCTACGGAACTTAAAGGTGCTTAGTGCACATCAGGTTTCTACAGTGATTGAAGCATGTCAGGTCTTTGATGAAAGTGGAAGGTGCTCAATTCACGTCCACTTTCCATGAAGTACTAGAATGCAATGGGGGTTAAATGTGTTTGAGGCAGGTCCAGTATCCATGGGCATGCTTGGTAGAATCTTTGCAAGGAATATTATCTAGTTTGAAAGGAAGTATATTTTTTGGAATATTCTACTAATTTTTGAAAAGCCTTAGATCTCCACTACAAAATTTTGGAGGGAAAATGAAGGGGATTTGGTAATGTGTGTTTGATGGTGGAGGTTGGACCTCCTTGAAGAAAGTCCACTCTCTACGATTGGAAAAATATGGTTTAACAGAAGGTGGAGCCCATGGGGCACTTTGCACATTTGCAATGTGTAAAGTGCACTCAAGGTTCCGCATCCTATGATATTGTATATTGGTAAATGTTTGGTGGAAAATGGAGACTATGGTGCACTTTGCACATTTTACAAACATGCAATGTGCACCTAAGGTTTCAAGTTCTACAGAAGGAGGATTATAGGTTTGGTAGGATTTGGAGCCCATCGTGCACTTTGCATGTTTACAAACATGCAAAATACATGTTGAGTTTTGGATCGGTCAGATGGGTGCATGGTGGGATCTGGAGCCCACCATGCATTTTTCATGTTATGAAAATGTGAAAAGTGCATGGTGAGTTCTAGATTCCACAGTTTTAGATATGGATGTTTTATGGGATCCAAAACCCATAAAGCAATTTATACAAGTGCAAATTGCATCTAGAGTTCTATATTTTGTAAAAAAAAAGGGAAGATGGGTTTTTAGGAGTTTTAAGGCTTTTACTACAAAATTAAGGGGGTCTCCCTTGGGATATCAAATGTAATGATATTTTTGGAACAAAAATATCAAAAAATTTGGCAACCTATGTGGGATGATTTCTTGCTAATCATTTTCAATCTAGTGGCCTTATAATACATTCGGCATGGATTCAATTTTGATCCGATAAACTCTAACCTAGGGAAGAACAAACTAAAATTACCTAGACAAGAACAAAATGGAAAAAATAGACAAACAAAATAGGGAAAAAATAACACAACCTAAGGAAATGAAACCCCTAATGGGTTTGACCTATGTAAAAGTACTTATTAAAACACAAAACTAACCTACTAAATGAAAGTACACATAGGCACCAAGATAAAAACATAAAATTTATTCTAATATGTATAAGGTTGAAATTTATAAGTAATCTTTTCTAGGTCAAATGGGAAACTTATAGCATCATTCACTTGCGATAAATGAGGATGGAAGATACTTTGTTTTGGAAGTACCATAATTAGTAAACCAGAGAACTTGATGGCCAATCCTTTTGATGTGCCCTATAGTGGATGAAAAGGAACAAACATGTCTCCAATGTAGACATACCCATCCAAATCATCTGAGCTTGATTCATGTTGGATTGTAGGAGCACTTGATTGATGTTGCTTATCACCTATGGGAAAGCCTTGCATGAAGAATTCATTTGGGTTCCTGGGATTAAATTCCCTTGGTTCACTTGATGGTTCAAAAAAATCATGTTATTTCACTCTATCCTTATGGAATTTAGGACTATTCATACTTAGAGAAGCATACACATAGTTTTTTGGAAGGACATGTCCTTTTACTTATTCAAATTCTTTGGCTATAGCATCAAACCACTACCATAACTCTTCAAGCTCTTCACTAGTATGATTCTAAAACTGTATCACTTGAGCATTTGAGATGTCTCCTTCATCAATCTTACTCAAGATTTCATCTCATTCTTTAATTGCAAATGAGGGTTGATCTGACCATCCAAGATCTAAAACATCATACCTATTTTTCTTAGGATCTGATCTACTTTCCTATAACTCCAACATATCAGGTCTATCCTCAACTAATACCTTACCTTGAAGTGGACCAACCTCTGGCTCCTAGTTCTAATCCTCTTCTTGATCTATGTAAAATGGACCCTCAATAGTCCATCCAAGGTCTATTCTATTTTCAATTTGAGGGTTTTCCTCTTCATTAAAGTTTTTAACATTATGCTGCTTCATTTCACTTAAGATATCCAAGCACAAATGTTGTCATTGCTCTTCTAAATTACCTAAGATGCCTTTAACCTCCACAATAGGTTTAAGAAGGCTATCATCTTGCTTCTCATAAAGCTCCTACAACTTGAAATCTGAAACATGCTCCTCCCTATGAATTGGGCTACCTATCATGATTTCCTTATCATAGACACTTACATTATTATCTTCAGGCTCATTCAAGACTGCAAGATCCTCCTCTATTCTTTTTAAAATAGGTTCCTCTTTGCTGACTTCCAACCAAGCTAGTACCTGATAGGGCACCCTCTTGTCAAGACAAATTTTGAGAGATAATATTTGCCCTCCCTTATGCATCTTTCTTCTCTATCATTCTACTGATTCGGATGTACTTGCCCAAGTGATTGACTTGGGAACACATCTATTTCCTCTTATTGTTCTTGTTGCTCATGTTTTTCCTCGTTAAGATGTTGTTTTAATGTCAATGCTCAAATAAAATTACTCTAGTTGTTCTTCACTCTTATGCATGAGAGGCCTCATTACAACTTTATGACTGACCTCATTTTATTCCATATCAAATGAAATCTCATTTACCAAAGAGATTACCTCATCATCATGCCCATGTGCACTACCATGTTGTGAAGGCTGGTTTTATTTATCCTTTTCTTATAGTGGCTCTGAAATTTTTGATTTAGTGGCACAAAAAGGGCTACCAATGATGATTTCCTCATCATACTCACTTGAAATATCTTCCTCCTCATCTAAATGGTCTTCACTTTCCTTACATATAATCAGTCCTCATTTGAAAAGGGAGATTTTGGGAGGGAAAGAGGATTCAATTGGTACAAAAGAAGGGGATTTTATAAGGTTGGGCATTGTGAAGTCAAGATGCATGGCCCAAGAAGACTGCCATGACTATGCTTGGGGTTTTTTAGGAGGAATGGGAGCATTCTATTTCAAGGAAGGGGGCATATGAAACTTGGAACCTTAAAATTAGGGGATTTTATTGAAATCATAGAGTATTTATCTTGCCTGAAGTGAGGGAAGGGGGGAGTGAAGGTGATTAGTTGCAACTCAATTTATTGCATGTATGCAATTAAATTATGTATTTGTTCTTCCTTGGCTATGATTTGCCTATCCAAGCACTCTTCTTCATATTTTCATTGTCCAATCACCTGATATTTCTATGTGTAAGCTTGATAAACAATCTCTTTTTGCTACCTAATATACTCTTCTCTTTCAATCTCCATCAGTTGTCTCTAGAAATCAATCTTTATATCATTGATGCTCTCTTGGGGCTGATTTGGACGGTAATAATGTAGATTAGGAGAAAGGTATCCTTCTTGAGGTTAGTCATAGGTGCAAACAAGTTCCCAAGAAGGCTGAACTATGATGGGAGGGAGGCCAATATTATGAAAATGAAGATATCTTGGCATGACAGGGATATTTGGGATAATACTAGTAGCATTTTTAGTCTGATATGGACGGTATGAACGAATAAAAAATGCATTTTGACAAGTATGAAGGGAAAAGGATTATTTTCCATGAAATATTGACATATTATAGCATTCAAATAAGGAACAATCAGGTGGGTAAGTGGACTAAATTGGGGGATAAAAAAGGGCCTACTCATGGACATGATTTTTCTAAAATTTTAGAAATTTGAAATTCTATAGATAATTTGATATGGATACACTCAAAATTTGAAGATGGTATAAAAATATGAATTGTATCATTTTGAGTCTAGTTTTCAAAAAACTATTTTTTTTGCAAAATGGTTAAGTATAAGTAGGTAAAACATTTAAAATTTTAAGAGGACCTCCTATTTGTTTTAAGAAAACATAGTAGATAGATGTCTGTGTGGCCCATCATTTTCTTAGCATCATTAAATATTATTTGAAACCCTTTGGTGAATATTTAGATAAGATCTTCTAGTATGTTAAAAAAAAATTATATTTTTTCAATGAATATTTTTTTAATTAATTTTACAGTTAAGTAGATCCCAAAAACTAACAGAAAAATGGATAGCCAGTCGTGCGGCCCACCCTAACTACCTAAAAAAAATTGAAATTTGATTTTTTTAATGTGTGTAGAATTAGGCTTAGTTTGTTTTAGATTAAGGTAAAAGCAGGTTTTGAAGGGACCCCAAAACCCTTGAACAAAGAAAGAAAGATGAAATGATAACGCCCAACAGGAATAACATACCTAAAACTTACTGTAAAACTGTATCAAAATCAGGTTTTACAGGGACCTAAAACCACAGACCAAAACCATAAGAAAGATCACAGGTTTTACAGAGACCTGGAAACTCAAAATAAGTTTTTAAAACTAAGATCTAAATTTTTGAACCAGTTATAACATCCAACAAAAAGGACCAAAACAAAAACAATAGCAATAAAGAAGACCTTAGTCTTCTAATTCCAAGATCATCTTCACAGCCTCATTTCCAACCATTGATGTATCCTGTATGGATATTGCAGTCGAAGTAGCAACTTCTTGCTAGGCTTTCTTCCTCGAGCTCTGCCTGGTCCTCTTACTTGGCCCCTCTAGAGATTTTATTTCTTCATTAGCTCATTTTCCAAGGTTAGCTGTAGCCACACATATGCTAGAAGTAACCTCCTCCATTTTCATTCTACTTTCCTTGATGAGCCTTCTCAGATTATTCTCATAATCCTTATGTTTAATTGGAATATCACCCATTTTCTTCTCTAAATTATTGATTTTGATCCTATCAGGTTCCTGGTTATGTTGCATTATTTCTACTTTCTTCTTCAGCTCCATCATTTCCTTGTGCATCCACGAATCAACTTAGAAAATTGCATTTGCTTTGAATTTGGCCGAATTCATGAAGGAGATCTTATTATCCCTCTGGCGAGCGTCACAACTATCATCTGCATTCTCCTATGGAAAGGACTCATCCTTTTCTATTTGGTCCTCCCTTTCCATCATTTTCTCCTCTTTTTTCTCTGTAGGGTCTTTATGCTGGTCATGATCATCCTTTTCTTTTTCTCTAGTCTCAATAGCATGATTGGAAACCAGAACCAAATGTTCCTTTTCTCTTGTCAAAGCTAGATCATCAAGTAAATTAGGCTTAGTTTGTTACCATATTATTTTTTTTGAAATTATATCAATGAAAAAAAATTATATAAATATGAATAGGCATGTATAGGTGCGGCATGTAGTGGCCTAAAAAGGTGTAGTTAGAAATAAATATAGTTTGAACCCTTAAAATAACATAAAAATTATAAAAATCATATATTTAGAAAGAGGACAACGTGCTCATCATGACATTAATAATTTCTTGAATTTTGATGTTAGAATTCATAGTGTATTTGGTGATTGAATTTGATATTTATTGGTTTTTCTCAAAACTCTCAATCTTATCTGTAGATGCACAGTCACAAGCCTTTGGCTCAAAAATCCAAGCCATTTATGATCCTAAAGCTTAGTTTTTAATTCAAATTTAAATAACATGTATGCTTTATAGAATGTGTATGTGTTGTATAGTGTGTACGCATTATATAATATATTATACAACATATACACATTATATAATATATTATATAATGTATACACATTATTATAATGCGTACACGTTGCTTTGTTATAAGACAAAAACTATCTCCACAAGTATTTGGGAGTTGCATGTGAAGCCAACTTTGGCCATAAGATTATATTTACTACTCTAAATGTTAAAAATATAAATGTAAACTTATAATTTAAATTTATTTTAGTAAATATAAGAAATTAGGGTCACTCAGCATCTGATAGAGTTGGTCTCATAGTTGCATGACTTATGATGTGGAAAATAACTTTTCAAAATCCAATCAGGTCAGTACTTAGGTATTTTTAGGGTCTAAGTATTAAACCTAGGGATTTTAGGACATAAATTTTGTAATTGATATACATTTTTGGTAAACATATAGTCATTTCTTAGGTTTTTGTGCCTTCTAAATTGATTCCTAGCATTTCTATGAGTCTTAGGTTTGTCAAAATTAAAGTTTTCAAACCATTCACTTTGAAATTGATGCAAAGTGGTGTTATTGGGATAACATAGGTCAAATTGATGACCTTCACACATCAAACAACCACTTTGCATGTTAATTTCACTTGATCATCACCCTCCCTCATCCTTGATCACTTTATACTCATCCCTAATTACCCCTAATCAATCTCTCATCAATCCTCATTGTCCCTAATCACTCCCTCATTGATCCTCACTATCCCTAGTCATCTCTAATCACTCCCTTATCATCCATAATCACTCCTTCATTGACCCTCACTATCCTTCATCATCCCTAATCACTCCCTCCCCTTCCTTCATCAACCCTAATAAGTCTTTCCTCATCCCTCATAATACCTAATCACTTCATCATCCCTATTGACTCCCTTCTCATCCCTAACCACTCCTTTATTAACCTTAGTTGTCTCTCATCATCTCTAATCACTTGGGATTATCATCCCTAATCACTCCTTCATTTATTATCACCATCCCTCACCATCCCTAATCACTCACTTATCATCCCTCATAATACCTAATCAATATTTTCTCATCCCTCATCATCACTAATCACTCCCTCATTGACCCTCACCATCCTTCATTACTCCATAATTGACCCTCACCATCCCTAATCGTTCCCTCATCATCTGTCATAAGTATATACTCTAAAGATATCTTTGATTCCAATCATATTTTTTTTAATCCATTATATTAGAAATTAACTCTTTTATAGGACTTGTGTTGTCAATACCCATTTGTGATAGTAAATTTTATTACTGAATGAATTGGATGATCTTCCAAATTTATAGTCAAGTAACATAAGTATTAACACAAAATAGAGTCTAAATTTTAGTTCATCTAATTATATTTGTTTTTCAACTAACTAAATGAAACTTTTTTCAATTCCACCTTTAGTAGTTTGGTTCAAAATATAAAAATTAAACACAAATCTCTTGTATATAATTTTCTAATTCTGAGAAGATTTGAATTAGATGCAAAGTTATTTAGTGTTTCCCATTCTTGTATAACTTAAATATTAGTTAGGTCACACATGCACTCCTTGTGTGTGTAATGTGTCCAAAATATTTTATCTTTTACATGAAAAATGAACATTTATTCATGATATCACAAAAATATGTTTCTTCAAAATGTGAAACACTAGTTCAGCATGGTGTATTGTTCATCCCATGTTTTCTAAAGATTAAGATGTCATCAAGGTAGATTAAAAAATGGCATAGGTAAAGGGCCTAAGGATGCCATTAAACATATTGAAATTAATGAATTCATTTTATGAGTTAACCTAAGAGGCATAACCAACTAGTCAATCAATCCTTCCTTTATTTTTAAGACTGTATTCCAAATGTCTAGAGGTTTAACATGAATATGATGATACCCAAAGCTAAGATCAATTTTTGAAAATACTTTTACACCATGGATATGGTAGAAAAATTTATTAATATTTATATGAGGATAATATTTCTTCATGTTAATCTTGTTAATATTATTTTTAATTGATTCACAACTTTGGCACAAACACAATTGGGTTTATGCAAGGCAATTATTTGGGCATGATGTGTCCATTATCCATTATTTCATGGATCTAACACTTGATCCATTCATTCTCTAGAAATTATATTTTGTATAAAGAGGTTTGAGGTAGAGGTATTTAAGGTATCAAATCAATAATATTGTTTAGCACATAGTATGTAGGAACTTATTTAGGTGACTGAAAGATATCCTTGTATTCATCTAGTTTATGGCTTGATTATCTCATCTTTGTTATTGTTGGATAAACCAAATTATGATATGGTGACATAAATATGTCATTAAACATTTACTTCTTACCATTAAGAGTATACTTCATACTATAACTGACAATATTCTTGCACTTCCTGGCACTAATTACTGAAAGCTTATGAACTAACTATGATATATATGGTATTTTAGATCATGACAAACTACCATAAAATTTAAAGGATATACTTCATAGACTAAATTTTAATGGTAAATAAATGGTTGAACACATGTAAAACATCACACACATTTAATGATGAGATGTCACAAAGGATTGCATCTTTAAAAAAATTTATTTTATACACCCAGTGACACTACTAGGTGATCCATTTCTCAAGGCCTACACTAGACCGTACACTAGCGTATGGTTATGGATGATGTATAAATTTCAATTTCAAATTAAAAAAATATGATTTAGAAGAAATTAAATTATTTTGACTTCTATTAGTAATGATGAAGTGTATTGTCTCACCATTGATCTACATTTGCTAATGAAACAATATTTTTAATTCATGTAATTTCTTGTTGGGGGAAGTAGAGATATTTCTAGTACTGACCATATCATTTGGTTCATAATATATTATCTACTTAACTTTTTATAGTGATAGATAACTTGTACCCACTTATAGAGATGTGCAAGTAGAGAGCTCATAGTGTGACACTCTTCATTGGATTGAATATTGAAGTTATGAATTAAGCACCACTTTCCAATCTTGGAATACTTGTTCTAATCATTTGAAAATTATTTTCCACCCTCTGGTATGATGAATCAATCAATATACATACAGATAGAAGGCCTTAAATCTAATATTCATATCTTAAAATGTACTCATATGAAAATAAATTGATTGGTTTCAAGAAATTTCATAGCTTGGTGATCCTCATGTATTTACAACCCATTTTTGGTGCTATGGTGGTATTACTTACTTCTCTTTTTTTTGGGCATATTTTCAATTGTGAATTACATCATTTATAATAGGCCCATATTTTTCCATAGGTGTTAAATATTTGTGTTTTAAATTTATCTCCACATCATTTTGATCACTATGTCTTATATTTTATGCTAGAACTTAATTTTCCTCTTGTAGCTCCTAAAATTTTTAAACTCAAACAAAATACCACCATCAAGGTATTGGATGGAGTGATTAAGTATGAGGAGCAATGAGGAGGAATTAAGTAGAGATGATGAGGGAGTCAATAGGGATGATGAGGGATGGTGAGGGTCAATGAGGAAGTGATTAGGGATGATGAGTGATGGTGAAGATTAATGAGAGAGTGATTAAGGGAGATTAGGGATGAGGAATGAGTGATTAGATATGATGAGGTATGATGAATCAATGATTAGGGATGATGGGGTGATGTAGAAGCATCACTAACCAATATAAATAGTCATCTAGTTTACATGTTTTAAGTATTTATAAGGTGGTCAAGGTCATAATAAGTCTGTAGGAGTCTTTCTAAGTTTCTAGTTTTGTGTCAATTTTGAATTAGAGTTGTATTATACTTTCCACCAAATCTTTCGTTTGAATATTTGAACTTTCATAGAGACTTCAATCTTGTTTCAAGAAGTCCAACATTGAATTTAGTGTGGTTAGAATTTAGTGAGGATTTTAGTATGTTAAAACACATATAACTAAACTCATATTTGAGAAATATGTTAGTATTTGAGTTAGTTAAGGACACTCTCAATGTACAAAGGAAGTTAGAATTCAGTTTATGGCTATTTGGTAATAAGAGTCTTGTCCATGTCTTATTTTGTATTCAGATTTAGATTCAAGAGATTTGGAGGGGGTAGGATTTAAAATTATGAATGTAAAGAACTCCAAACAAGTGAATAAAGAAAATTTTTTATTATTTTCATATAATAAATCAAATAGACCCTACATCTTCTTGAATATGTACAAAGATAGTTGACAATGTGCATGATCATGAAACATGATTAATAACAAGTTATTTGGATCTTTGTTTGAGTAGTAAGTTTAAAATAACTTTTATTTGATGGTGATTATATCATTTTTCATTCTATTTTTAAATCTTTTGAATGTTCAAATTACAAACTATATACCTTGTGCTTTTACAAACTATGCCTTGAAATCTGAGTGAAGGTCAGAGTCTTGTGGAAGAGGAGATTGTATTTGGTGGGATTTTGGAATGTATGATTAATTATTAAATTTACAAAAAAATTCACTAATATTATTTAAACATTATATTTTGTTATTATGCTAAGGTCATTCTGTGTTAAATAACACAACCCTGTCTTCTATGAGCAAAACTTCTAAGTATACATATGTGTGAGAAGTTATATGCATGTATTGGAGTGAATATTAAAATGTATATGTTGGTGAGATTATTCTCATATGATCATGAATTATGTATCTTTAATATATTTTTATAAGCAAAAAGAAAACTAACATAGTCCTGCAGTCATCAAGAAACTTAACATAGTCAAAGTGGTATCTCATAGAAATTGGCACATTGAGTGTTATAGATGGAAGGCATTGATTTTTTAAAGTGTGAAAACATTTTGTAGAGGAGATTAAACATTTATGCTGATTTATAACCCTTTTTGGAATGAATTATAACAATAACCTCTTCTCAGATTATTATAGACCTATGATTGAGTACACAGTCTATTCAAATTTGGTTAAGTTAATCTACTGTAGATTAAAAATGGAAATATGAAACTTGGAAAACATTCATAGGGTCAAATAAGACCTAATACATAATTAAAAGTCATTATAAATTCCTTTGGAAGATTGAAATCTCATTTTGACCCTTCTTAGGTCTGTGAAACTAGTCCAAACCCTGTATTAGGGTTTTTAATTTCAAAGTGAGTTTTTAGGAGTTGTAACTATCAATAATTAATTAAATTTGGTGAAATTTTTGAGTTCAAAATTCACAAAGATAATATAGTGTTTTTAAGTTTTGTAGGTATGGATAAGTATGGATGGGGGAGGATTGTGTGGTAGATAGGGTAGAAGGAAACCTAAAGACCTAATATGAGAGTAGAAAGAACCAAAAGAAGTATAAAATAGTTGAATCAAAGCTTAGAAATTTATGAATAAATGGGATATGCTATAGGGTACCCATAAATGAGGTTTATTTGATGATTTGAGTCCATATAAGAAGAGTATATGACAGAGTAAGAGGTAGTGTATGATATGATGATTGTGTTGAGAAGTTAAGTAGGTTTGAGAAGAAGTTATAGAGAACTAAAAGGAGTGGAAGGAAGTTTGTTAGAGCCCTATTAAAACCTAAGGAACCAGAGACAAGATTTGATCCAATTTATTATAAAGCATAAAGACTAGTAAGGGGGATAGTCTCAAAGTAAGAGAGATTGAATGCATTGAGTAAGGAGAATAGAATGAAGAGTTTAGTGAGACCATCCAAAGAATGGTGGAGGATAAATGAAATGAATAAAATGAAAATGTGAATTTTAAATGTGTGTAGGATCCAAAGATAGAGATCAATAAAGTAAATACAAAGTGAAATCTAGATGGATATTGGCAAAGAGTTTGGACAAGCAAAGTATGCAATAGGGCTCTACATCATGAGGGATGGTGAGGGGTAATGAGGGAGTGATTATAAATGATGAGGAATGTTGAGGGTCAATAAGGGAGTGATTATAGATGATGAGGGATGAAGAGGGAGTGATTTGGGATGATGAAGTGGTCATTAGGGATGGTAAAGGCAAATGAGGGAGTGATTAGGGATGATGAGTGTCAGGATCTTGCTCCTCGATTAGAGCACATATGATTACTTCTTGTATTAGCAACTAAACATGAAATTATACCAGAATCAATAGGTAACTAGAAATATGAAACAATACAGGAATATGAGAGACAATACACAATTGTATTAATAATCACTCAGAAGAATATACAATAAGGAAGATGCCACTTCTTCCTCCACCTAAAAGGTTTGCCACACCTCAAGACCTTCTTCCCTCTCTCTCTCGGTCACAACAATCAACTCCAATATAGAATTGATGTTCACCTCTCCAACCAGTTAGTAACACGCTGCCAGTACACTAAGTACACAACCGTACTCCAAGTAGATCTCCTGCTCTCTGCTACCTGCAAATCACTAGACCTTACTCACCATGTAGATATCTCTACACCCCTGAAGAACCCTTGTCCTTGCCTCACCAAGTCCTTATGATTCTTCAACCAGTACCCTGGTGGATCAGCTCCTTGACCTTGCAGACCCTGCAACTCTCCCTGATCATACACACTTAGTACCCCTTTGGAACTAGGAGGAGCTAATCTAGCTCTCTCTAAAAGCTCTATGGATTTCTAGCACACTTTTACAATACAGCCCATGAGTCCATATATAGATCTCATGCTTACAATAACTAGACTATCATAATTACAATAATTAGACACGTAACTCAAGATTAAGACTAGCCTTCAACATGCAAACAAACAGTCCAAAAATAGACTCTCTCAGATCAACATGTGAACTGCCTGTTCACGCACAGGCTACCGACGTCGGCTCCTCCATGATCGATGTCGGCCAACTGGTAACCGATGCCGGTTGCTTCCTCACTACCATATGACTGACGTCGGTTGATCAGACTGACGCCGGTTTCCCTGCAACTGATTCTGCAACTCCCTACAACTCTGCATCCTCCATAACTTCTCCTGTTTGCATCCTGGTGAAGCTTTTAGCTCCACAACCTAACAATCTCCCACTTGGAGATAAACAACTACACCTGTACCTATACCTGTACACCGTCTAAATTATTCCTTGGCTTCTATTCCTCTTCAAGATCCATCCTGAAGACCAATCACCACACAATCTGTGATGCTATACCTGTCATTCAAGTAACCTGCCACATCCAAATCTACATATCCATGTAGTGAATAACTTGACCCTGCATAACAAGAATCCCTGTTGCTAGTCCCACTGAACTACCCTCCAGTACTCCTTCCTCGAATTGGCTCCATACTTTCTGACAACCCCCACTGATTGGGAAAACTCAGGTCTACACTAGACCTCATGTGATTTTGAACCCTATTCCAAGCTAAGCTTGAACTGTCCAGCCCTTGGTGTGCTTTCTGATTCTGCATCTTACGTAATGAACCTCGCCAACACCTGATTCACATCAGCTCCCACTAGAGATAAAATCTCCATGACTCTTATGCCAAAGAATTTCACTGCACCAAATTCTTCATGACACACCTCTGAACTAACCTTACCTTTAGCTCAGCAAAACCTTGTATCTCTGAACCTGTAACTAGTATACCATTCACATACAGTAACAGAATAATGTTGCAATCATTATCCACTTGGTAAGATAAACACAATAGTTACACTGACATTGACTGAAGCCATGCTTAGTCATCCCCCTGTCAAACCTGTACCACTGTCCTGTAGCTTCCTCAAGACCATATACCTTGGCCTTCTGTCTCATGTGTCCATCCACTCTCTTCTCTAAAACGGGAATCCATTCTGTCTCTCAGTGCTTTCTTCTAGCTGACAACTCTACCAACAAATACCTATTTGGTTCTTCTCCAAAGACTCACACTCCTCATCCATGCCAAGCTCCCACTGTATCTAGATTCTACCTGCATTGCCTCTTCACATCTTCCTGGTTCTTAACCATCAATAAGCAATATAAAGAAGGTGAAAAATGAATATGAGGTTCACTTACCCTTTTTGACCTTGACATGAGCATTTGAGACCTGTTGACAGCTTGCTGTCTACCCAATATCCGTTTCAGTGACCGATCTCAGCCATCTCCCAGTCTGCTCCCGACCGATGTCAGTTTCCTGCACTGACCCTGACTACTGACGTCATTTCCCTGGCCGACACCGGTATCCTTTCTACCGACGTCGGTTCCTTCATGACCGACGTTAGTCTTCCTGTTGTCGATGTCAGTTATTATATGACCGATGCCGGTACCTACGTTCATCTGTGAGTGATAACTTTTTATCCGTGAGCTCTCTGTGGATCAAAATCCTGTTCAAATCAACATAGCCCTGCTTAGAATAATTTAGTTCCCTCACCTGATCTCTATCCGTCATCTCCTCCATGAACACCAAGGCTTTTCAGTTCTTTAGCTTGTCAAAGACATCTGACTTCTGCTTTAAAACCTGCATTCTCCTTCTACATATGTGACTAAGCCTATGAAGCCACATCTCTACAACAAAAGGTGAATCAGCAATATAAGTAGATAGATAAAGGATACCTACTTTCTTACCACCATCTAATTCAAGTGTATCCACTGTGAGAGTTACAGTGCATCTCTCATCACCCAAATTTTTTGAAAAAATTAGACTCATCTCCAAGACTGGTACTTGCATGACTTCCTTCAACCACTGTGTGTCATCCGTCTGCAATTTCAGCTTCACTTCCCCTTTGCCAATTCTTTGGAAAGGCTCACCAGCTCCTCTCCCTGGAGCTGCATGGAAAGAGGCAACATAATCTGCTATCCAAGATTCAACTTCATCCAAGAAACCTCCCAAAGCATCCTGTACAACAACACCTGCAACATCTACATCTTCAGTTCCTTCATGTTGATCTGCTACCAACCAACAATATCTTTTTCCCTGCTCTTTATTTCCATCAATCAGACCATTCATGCTATTTAGTTTCTCCATTTGTAGCTTACTTCCTTCTACCATTGCTATACTCCCACTCAATCAGAAACCCCTGTGAGTAACCTGTAATCAACAAACACTACCAGATCTGAAACCACCTGTTAGTCAACCCAACCAAAAGCTCTAATACCACTTGTCAAGATTTTGCTCCTCAATTAGCGCACATATGATTACTTCTTGTATTAGCAACTAAACACAGAATTATACCAGAATCAATAAGTAACTAGAAATATGAAACAACACAGGGATATGAGAGACAATACACAATTGTATTAATAATCACTCAGAAGAATATACAATAAGGAAGATGCCACTTCTTCCTCCACCTCAAAGGTTCGCTACACCTCAAGACCTTCTTCCCTCTCGCTCTCGGTCACAATAATCAACTTCAATATAGAATTGATGTTCACCTCTCCAACCAGTCAATAACACGCTGCCAGTACACCAAGTACACAACCGTACTCCAAGTAGATCTCCTGCTCTCTGCTACCTGCAAATCACTAGACCTTACTCACCATGTAGATATCTCTACACCCCTGAAGAACCCTTGTCCTTGCCTCACCAAGTCCTTATGATTATTCAACCAGTACCCTAGTGGATTAGCTCCTTGACCTTGCAGACCCTGCAACTCTCCCTGATCATACACACTCAGCACCCCTTTGGAACTAGGAGGAGCTAATCTAGCTCTCTCTAAAAGCTCTATGGATTTCTAGCACACTTTTACAATACAGCCCATGAGTCCATATATAGATCTCATGCTTACAATAATTAGACTATCATAATTACAATAATTAGACACACAACTCAAGACTAAGACTAGCCTTCAACATGCAAACAAACAGTCCAAAAATAGACTCTCTCGGATCAACATGCGAACTGCCTGTTCACGCACAGGCTGTCGACATCGGCTCCTCCATGACCGATGTCGGCCGACTGGTAACTGACGCTGGTTGCTTCCTCACTACCATGTGACCGACGTCGATTGATCAGACCGACGCTAGTTTCCCTGCAACTAATTCTGCAACTCCCCGTAACTCTGCATCCTCCATAACTTCTCCTGTTTGCATCCTGGTGAAGCTTTTAGCTCCACAACCTAACAATGAGGGATGGTGAGAGCCAATGAAGGAGTGATAAGAGATGATGAGGTAATGATTAAAGATGATGAGGGATGGTGAGGGTCAATAAGGGAGTGATGAGGGATGAGGTGGGATAAGGAGTGAGTTATTATAGATTATGAGACATAGTGATGGTCAATGAGGGAGTAATCAGAGATCATGAGGGAGTGATTAGAGATGACTAAAGATAGTGAAGGTCAATGAAGGAGTGATTAGGGAAAATTAATAATGATGAGAGAGTGATTATGGGTGATGAGGCATGAGTAGGAAGTGATCAAGGATGAGGGAAGTATGATGAACAAGTGAAATTAACATAAAGTGGTTGTTTGATGTGTGTAGGTCATTAATGTGACCTATGCTACCCCAATAACACCACTTGGTATCAATTTCAAATTGAGTGTTTTTCAAACTTCAATTTTGATAAATCTAAGACTCCTAAAAATGCTAGGAATCAATCTGGAAGGCACAAAAACCTAAAAAATTACTACATGTTTACCAAAAATGGATATTAATTATAAAATTTAACTTGAAATCCATAGGTATAATACTTAGACCCTAAAAATTCCTAAGTACTGAACTAATTAGATTTTGAAAAACTATTTCCACATCATAAGGCATGCAATTGTGATACCAACTCTATCAGATGTTGAGTGACCCTAATTTCTTATATTTACTAAAATAAATCATAAGTATAGGTTTACATTTATATTTTTAAATTTAGTATAGGTTTACATTTATATTATTACATTTAATTTCTTATAATTAACATTCAGAGTAGTAAATATAATCTAATGACCAAAGTTGGCATCACGTGCAACTCTCACATGCTCATGGAGATGGTTTTCATCTTATAACAAAGCAACGCATATGCATTTTATAATGCATATGTGTTGTATAACACATTATATAATGTGTATGTATTATACAATGTGCATGCGTTATTTGAATTTAAAATAACATGTACATGTTATTTTTCTCTCAATAACATGTACACATTATGGTTTGATAATTACTAAGCCATAATTTCAATAACATGATTGTGTTATTTAATAACATAATCACATTACCTAAAATGTCCATAGAATTGTCTCCCAACTTTGTGCATATACCCAGGTCTACCCTTTCAATAATAAACACATTCTATTAGAGTCACCAGGTGGTTAGATTAATTCAAAAAAATGGAAAAGACCAAGAATATCACCGAATTATTGGTCTTTGATAATTTATAAGAGCTTAGACTACTTAAACTAGTAGATTTGATCTTTAGAGTTGCATGATGTTGAATAAACTACCCTGAATGGAAAGATGCACTGAAGAACACACCAAAATCCTTCAATGGATGATGTAAGGATCATCAAATTTGAGTCCCACTAGGCATTCCAAAAACTATTATCACATATGATTTCACCTATCTTGATTATGTAACTTGTTGTGTAAGTGCCTAATGATATAATGGAAAACCCTCCAAAGTCGTGGGACCTTGGTAATTTGAGGTTAATCTCTAGAGAAGGATGGCTTCCTTTTACTAAATCTGATACAAATTGATAAAATACCAATTTTATAGAAATCTTGCTCTTTAGTGATTTTAAATCCTAAGCTAGGGTTTTGATGGGGAAAAGTGTTGAAGAATTTAAATTTGAAAAAAACTAAAAATATGGTGATTGCACCAAATATTTGTATAGTGGGTCTTAATGCTTTCTTGATAAACATAATAGAGAAGAAAATAGGTTGAATTTTTTTAAGCACATACTCATACAAATGGAAATCAAAGGTAGTATTTTAGCTATTTTTTAGAAAAGGGAAAAATATATTTATTTCAAATAATATTTCCAAGAGGGTAAAATACCAGATATGAATTTCTTGAAAGTAAAACAAAGAGACAAAGATTCCACAAATAATCAAATAACTTGCACACACACAGAGATTCCATAGACAAGAAAGGCAAATCTTCAACTTTACTTCTCTCCAAAGGTTACATCTTGTAGTAAATATATTCAAAGTGTAGAAAATATAACTAGCAGTAAATATGTCATAGAAGACATGTAGTTGTTGAACTCAAATGCCCGGTTCAAAAAATCATGCAGATCTTAAAACCTTCATGCAAAAAGAGGTGAGTTGCTTTATTTATGGTGTCTTGGACTTACAGAATGGCTAGAACATGGAATGCATGAGTTAGATGAAGCATGGCATGGATGAAACTAAATATCTATATGCAAGGATCCTTATCTGATGGTGGCTAAAAGTAACTCTTCGTACAAAAGCAACACCCAAAATAGAACTTGGAATTTTTAAATAAAAGATAAAATTGAAAACTAATTCCAAGTTTCTTTTCATGTAAACCCTAACATGCAAAAATTTAAGTGAAAATTTTACAACTTTCTAAGTCTTTATCACTTTACAAAAGAAACCATGCAATTTACACTTCATGATTTTGTACCTTTTAAGAATTCACATTAATCAAAATGGAAAGTGCAATTTGTACTTTTGATTTTTACAAATTTCACATTATCAAAAAATATAAAGTGTAAAAAATATGTCTTTCTCTTTTTCATAAAGAGTTATAAAAATATAGTTGTACCTTTGAAATTACAACTTAAATTTTTTTGAAATGAAATTACAAATATAACATTTGAAAACATTCAAAATAGAGGGGAAATTAATCAATTTTCATAACTTCTTTAGCTTTCTTATCATTCTTAGCTTGTAGAAGACCAGAGTCTTAAATACTCTGTATCTAGTAGTCTTTGAATTCTACCCCTATTCTAGCCCAAAAATCTCCTAAGTCAATGTGACTTAAACATGTATCTTTGATCTCTATGATATTGGATTCCAATATAGAAGTCACTTTAGGGCCTTTATATTTGAATTTCATCTCTTTAAAATGGCATGGATACTTTGGTGGAATTTACAAGTGTCTAGAGCACATGATCACCTACAAAACTTGAAGGTGCTTAGAGCACGTTAGGTCTCTATAGTGCTTCAAGCATGTCTGGTCTTTGATGAAAGTGAAAGGTGCTCAAAGCATGTCCACTTTCGATGAAGTACTAGAATGTAGTGGGGGTTGAATGTACTTGAGGCAGGTCTAGTGTCTATAGGGATGATGAGGGAAATCTTTGAAGGAAATATTCTTTGGTTTGAAAGAAATTATATTCTTCAAAATATTCTTATAATTTTTGAAAATCCTTAGATCTCAATTGTGAAATTTTGGAGGGAAAATTAAGGGATTTGATAATGTGTGTTTGGTGGTAGAGGTTGGACCTACTTGAAGTAGGTCCACTCTCCGTAGTCAGGAAAATGTGGTTCAACATAAGGTGGAACCCATGAGGCACTTTACATGTTTTCAATGTGCAAAGTGCACTCAGGGTTCTACATCTCACAGTGTTGTATAATGGTAAATGGTTGGTAGAACACAAATATTATGGTGCATTTTGCATGTTTTGCAAATGTGCAATGTGCATCTAAGTTTCTAAGTTCTGTGGAAGGAAGATTATAGGTTTAGCGAGATTTGGATCCCATCATGCACTTTACACATTTACAAACATGCAAAGTACATGCCAAGTTTTAGATCCACCAGATGGGTGCATGGTAGGATTTGAAGCCTTCCATGCATTTTTATTGTTGTGAAAATGTGCAAAGTGCATGGTGATTTCTAGATTTTATGGTTTTAGATATGGGTGTTTTGTAGTATCTAGAACCCCAAAGCAATTTGTACAAGTACAAATTACATCCAAAGTCTTGTATTCTATAAGGAAAAAAAGGGAAGATGGGTTTTTTTGGGTTGCAAGGCTTTTCCTAAAAATGAAGGGGGTCTTCCTTAGGATATCAGATGTAATGATATTTTTGGGACAAAAATATCCACAAATACCATGCATGCCAAGGACTTGAGGAAACAAAAGTGGACTAGTTTACAAATAGGATTGCACTTCAATAATGAGTATGGATCTTTTAACATACATTCTTCAGTGATTCCATTCAAGTATAGTTTCATCATTGTTTCAACTTACTTGAATTTAGTGATAGACTACATGGGGATAAATATTTCATTAGTGGCTATGGGCATGCCATCATATTTTTTTCAGAAATAGAAACAAAATAAATTCTAAAAGCCCATTCATGTTTCAATGTAAAGGAAAAAAAATTGCTAACTTATAGCTCTATTTTCAACACCCTCACTCTTAAAATTTTGATTGGTGATAGTCCAAGACACTAGCACACAATATCCCATAGTCAAAGAAAATTATCGTAGACACTTGCTATTGATGAAGGATAATAACAATTAAAAAATGTCATTTTCCATACCTAAACATATGATAAAATTTTATTCATGATGACCATGTGACTGTCACTACTAGAATTATACTTTTTTAATTATTTTTTTTATAAATATTATAAAAATATAATATTATATTACTACATACAATATTATATATAAGACATATTATATATCACATATTATTAATAATGTAATATATTATAATATTACATCATATTAAAACATTATTATTTTAATATTAATATAAAAATGAATATTTATGTTGTTAAAAAAAAATTAAAAAAGAAATTGTAGTAATAGTGTTTCTTGTAGATTACATACATATATACACGAGTAGTAAATAAAGACTATTTAATTTATTTGTATTTAATTATGTTAATTTTAGAATGTTTAATATTATTAAATTATTAATAATATTTTTCTTTATTGTATATAATAACTGGATCTATAGGTGATTAGGAAAAACCTAATTTTACAAGTATCTAAGGACATAAATAACAAGGGCACCAAATTTGTAGGAGATGATTGTTTTAGAACAAATACATTTGAAAAAAAATCATATTTTATAATTTGATTTGTATGAATTTTAATTATTTAAAAAAAATGCAAATTAGCTTCTTTTGTGATTGCCTTCATTATTTAAATATCACAGTCTTCGAAATGGTAGAATACAAATTGGTGTTGAATGGTTCAAATCCATGTCTATATCTATTGTAGGCAATTGTATGTGCCTACTTGATTTGACTATTATATTTATGCTTTGGCATGCCCTTTAGTGCAAACCTTGAAGATGAATGCACTATAGATTGAAAACCAATCTCCTTTATTGGTTTTCACATACTCACTATCTCCACCTAGATGCATATATATCATTCGAACAACTATCAAATTATTTTAATTTATGTTAGGTCCAAATGGATCTATTTCACCTCTATGCATTGTGGAAACCAAGTAATATCTACATACAAGGATATCCTTTAAATAATTATGACATTACAATGCCAAAAAGTTGGATCTATATGCTCTACATCCCTAAACCAGGAGCTTAGACTAAGCTTTAATAGCCACCCATGCATTTGATGTATTTATTTTAACTCTACCTCGGTCATATTTGATCCTGGTTTATTTGCATTTGATTGGTTCAAAAGATACCTCTTCAATTTCCTATCAAAAAAGTCCTAGGATCGCCATTGCTAATTGGTCATCTATATCGACTTGGACCTCTTGACTCTTTGACCCAAATACGCACCATTAGATCTCTCAATATGAGTTAATGTGTACCATCATATGTTTATTACCCATTAACACTGTTCATACATGCTCTTTCTCCATTTATATTGATGTATTATTTCATTCTAACCATTGATATTTCCTCCATTTGAATGCCAATGACTCTTTTATGAGGGTCACATTTGACATCTGCACGACCGCCATTTGACATCCATACGACCATCATTGAAATCCAAACAACTATCAAATTTGAATTCCAATGGCTAATAGTTTGAGATTTATTTTTATGTCCACACACCCGTTAATGATGTCCATGTGCCCATCAATGACATCCACACGAACGTCATTGCCATTCATGAGTTCATGACAATTTAAACCCCAGTGCTTTAATTACCAAGATTAATTTTGATGTCCATGTTATTGTCAATATCATCCACATGATTGTCATTGATTTCCATGAAACCAAAACAATTTAGACTCCAATTTTTTTTGCGTTGACCTAATTTTAACATTTGCAAAAATGTCTTACTCTGTTAGACCAGCTTTGAAAGCTTATATCTGGAAGAAGAAAACTCATGAGGGCACCAAATTTGCAAGAGATGATCTCAAAACTAAGGGAATCAATTCCATGTGATTCTCTAGGTCTGTGAGGGTTCTTGATCATACTTATAAAGTGAACAAGTGGACTAATTTTTTTGTTTTTATGTGATGGGCAAGATGGCCTAATCCTTTTAACCTTATGCATAGGAACTTTTGCTTGATCCTGTAAGCTTTGATGAATTCTCTAAGGCTTGTCCAAAATTTCCCATGACCTTTAATTTCTTAAACACCATTAAATCTACCCAAAACTTATTCCTCAAAGATTAACAAAATGCACTTTAAGCTAGCTTAAAGTGTTTCAAAAGCTTTGTAAGCACTATGTGTGCCAAATCTAGCCAACATTTCTGTAATGCCCCTCCATGAAAAATGATTGTTTTACTTAAAACCACTTTGTGAATTAAAAAAATGCTATGTGTTTCTCTTGATTCACATAGGCCTGAGGACCCCCCCACTGGCATATAACCTTGATGCAAATCTAAGCACTAATAGTTAGGAGTCAAAAAATAGTAACTGAATCGAACAATAGGTTTCAAAGGTTTCATTGTTTTTAAGATATCTTATGTTATTAACCAAGTATTTCATAATTTGAGTGCTAATACTTCATCATAAAGAATCTCAGCACATGGACGCTTACTTGTGATTATTATTAGTTTAGGAATTAAAAGTTTTTTTATTAAATCATTATCGTGGAAGACATAATGGAAATTCACATCTTCAACCAGAATGAGTGATATATAAACATTTATAGAATTACAAATTATTTATCAAGTTTGAGATTTACCTTAGCTATGAAATTAATTTTTTTTGTTCGCTATTTATTTCTTGTTATTGTAAACATTAATTACTATTACATAGATTGTCATATTACAAATGTTTATCTTCTGGCAATCCATATATATATATATATATATATATATATATATATATATATATATATATATATATATATATATATATATATAATGAAAATTTACTTGTTAACTATTGTTATCTCTTATCTACTTTTACTTGTTATTATATCAATTGACAAATACATTTGAGCCATGTGTAATCTTTATTGAATGTGATATTATGTGTTATATTTTAAAAAATAATAATAAGTTTTAAGTGATTTGTATATTTAAGATACTATATTTCACTCCTCGATTGACATATTTGAAAAGGTACTTGCATTTTTTTAAAGTATTTGGAGCAAATACATTTGAAAAAAAAGTGAAATGTTATATACTGTTTTGTAGGAAATTTATTTATTTTAAAAAACAAAATGCAATTTAGCTTCTTTTGTGATTGCCTTCATTATTTACTTATTTGAAAAGGTACTTGCATTTTTTATTTGATTTGAGAGTATTTAGAACAATTAAATTCACCTATCTATTGAGGTATTGGATTTTTTTTTAATCTTAATTTTTCATTAAATTAGGTCAAATGATTTATTGCTACATAAAAATATTCATATAGAATTCAATTAATTATAGAGAAAGATTGAATTTAGCTTTAAAATTTAGTGGATTAAAATATTGATATTTGGTGAATGAAAATGTTGTTTTTGTCATCGCTAATGCAATTGCACTTTTATGTAATAAGGAAACCGTGAAAACTGAAAAAAGAAAATCAGAAACTAGATCAAACAAAATGTTAATAGATGTTGAAACATATAAACAATAACCAAAAACATTTTTTTCAAACACTGATGATGCGCTAAAATATAGTCACCTTTTCTAAATTAATTCATTTAAATACAATGTAGGTGACTATCTTTTTGATGCAAATCAAGTTTTACTTAATTTTTGTTACACATTTAATGAATTACAAAATAGAATGATTGATTATTTCATAGTATTCTTAAACAATATAAATGTATATGCAATATGGTCTTATGAATATGAAATGCATTCTGATGTGTTTTACAAGTTGCATGGAATACATGATAAAAAAACATATTTACATAGAATGAGGCTTTTTGCAAAGAACAACACAACTGTAACTGAATTGGCCTATGGGATGATACATTTTGTATCCAATGGATATATAAATGGTTGAACATATTAATTTGATTATGATTATTAATACATAAAATAAATTATTTACACTTTAATAGAGAATCGTCAATACCAGAATATTCAATATTATTCCATGACAACAATCCTACCTATGGCCACTATGAGCCTTTGTTATGCAAAATAAAAAATGTTGAAACTATTAAAACTAGTGAAATTGAACAATTAAAACTGTCAAATACATGTGCAAATCTTTAATGTGAATAGGATGTTATTTCATATGAAATGGATAATTATGGCCTTTATCTAGCATCACCGTTTGCTAATAGTTGTCGTGAAACACTATTCAATGAAATAAGCTTAATAACATAAAATCAATTTGATGTCCAATATCTTAGAAGCTATATGTCACAAACATTTTACAATGTAGTTTTCATAATGGACAAATATGCAATGCATTTCTTGCAATTTTGCCCACTATAATTATCAAAAAATTAAAATAGAAACATCTCGAATTGGAAAGAATATATCAATATGATTGGAATGCCATATGAGAAAAGAAAGATAAAGGGCGGCCATTTATACTTGTTATGGCTTTCCAATATTTTGCAGATTAAAATTTGGAATTGGTTAGCAAGAAGAAAAAGAATCATTAACATATACAAAAATTGCTTATAGCTAAAATAAATATACAACATAATTTCATTTGAAACAGATACAATGCATATTCATTATGAACCTTTACAAAAAGATGTCAGGTATCAATTTGAATAAATTTGTCTCATGCACTTATGGATATAGTAGATAAAGAAATATGCTTGCAATATTTAAATGCAATAGACAAATCCAATGACATGTCTCTTAAAAAAAGTACAAAAGAAATTGGCATCCCGATCCTATCACCATGTACAAAAGAAACAATGATTAAAAAAGAATACAAACAAATACCTAGGAAAAAAGAGGAAAAACATTGCATTTGTTAAAAAAACAAATTTGTGAACAAACAACAATGACAAATATTGTAGAATAAAATAATGACAAAATTTATGAAATAGACAGTGATAAAGTTCCAATGATTATATGAATATGAAAAAGAAAACATTTGAGTGAAAAATAGTTGCCATTGAAATGTGATATAAAGAAACATATATTTTTGCATTGTTGAAAAAAATATGCAAAAAAATAAATAATGAATATGCAATGCAAATAAAAAATGAAAAGATGGAAAAATCAATCAAAATATAATCACGAGAAATTAAAGATATGCCTAATATTGCTTGTTCAGTTTGTGAATGTTTACACTTTAAAAATTACATATTTAACATTAACAAGGATGTCACTAACATTTGGTCTTCAATTCCTATTGATTTTGAATTTGAACAAAATAATATAGGACAAAGACTATGTAAACAATGCAAAAACTCAATTTAAAATGAAAAAATGCCTATGTTCGTTTGTCCTTTTTTGAATAAGAAGAAATAAACCAATAGAGGCAATTAGAAACTAAACTCACTAGAAGAAATACTAGTTTTTATGTGCATCATTTTTTCATAAATAATACAACTTGGATATAAAAGAGCACAAATAGGATTGCTTAGAATAATTATAAATGTGCTTATTGATTTTGATCGTATTCAAAATGAATTACCTTGAAAACTTATAAATGAAGTTAAAATAATTACAATTAAATTAAAGAGTAAATTGGAATATGAAAATGCATATGTAAGAGGGAACATCAAGCCAATATGTATGGTGGATGCATTGGATGAGCTATACAAAATGCCATTGTACATGCAAGAAAGAGTTACAATTGAAAAAGACTGGTATGCCACACTTGAAAATGAAATTAAGGAATCAACAAAGGACATTGACAATGTAGAAGACATTGACAACAATGCAATTGAAAATGACATAGAGCCAATCATAGAATTAGTTATACATGGATTTGAAACTATACATTCAATAAAATATTTAGAAACATAAATTATTGAAATTGCACCATCTAAAGGCTTAAAACCATTAGGTATTTCCCAAGACAAGTTTTTAAAAGAAATGAACTTCCCAACTTTATACTATGGCTACAACCGACTTGATAATATTACAAAAATATTTTCATACCAAAAAATAGAAAAATGGGAACATTTACATGAAAACAATGATATTACAACTCATATTACGAACCTTTTTTTCAAATCAATTAAAATTATCATAAAATAAGTTTGTAGGTGTGCAAGGATATGCATACAGAAAGGTGAATTGAAAGGAAAAAAAATTATGTAAAATATTTTAAGAACAAATTAAACATAGAGAAAATGTCAAAATCTCCAATAGATTTTGAATCTCTAAAAATCATTCGAATATCGCCTAAATATTTGGAAAATACAAGGAAAAATATCTTTGGAATGATAATACAATTACGACCACCTAATTTTTTGTTACTTTAACAAGTAGTGAATAGTTTTGGAGGCCATTATGCAAAGCATTAGCAAATATAATGAAAAAAGACACCACACCATAATGAAAACATATTTGGAAATGATAATGATGCAATAATAAGAAGAAACCCAATAATTTGCAATCATTATTTTAATCATAGGGTAAATGCATTTAATAAAATGATGACGTAAAATAAGTAATTATTTGGCTAAATTGCAGACTACTTCTTTGTCACAAAATTCCAAAACAAAAGAAATGAACATGTTCATTTTATGCTTTGGATACATGATGACCCTATATATGGTCATTGTGAAAATGTGGAGATTAAAAAATTCATTGACAAGTATGTGTCTTGTAATTTATGACTGATTGATGACAATTTAACAAAAATGTAAACACATCATCATACACACACTTGTAAAAAATACAAGAAATCATACTATAGATTTAATTTTTTGTTACCTCCAATGGCTAGGACAATTATACTACAATCTTTAGAAAACAATGATGATGAAATTAAAAATTGTGCCAAAGCTCTTTTGAAAGAACTTCAAAATAGAAAATATGATAGAAACGTAACATTTAAAATGTTTTTAACAAACAAAAATTTGACTAAAGAGAGATATTTGACATTATTGTAATTTGTAATTTATCATCCTATTGTAATGTTAAAAAGAGAACCAATTGACACGTGGACAAATGATTTTATAATTCATGTTCTCAACCTTTGGTATGCAAACACATATACACAATTTGTTCTTGATGTATATTTTGTAGTAACATATTGCAAATCATACATGACTAAGCTAGATCAAACACTAATAAGAACTTTTTGAAAAGTACATGATGAACTATAAAAAACAAATGAAAACAAAGTTGAATTTAGATGAAAACTTGGTAACACTCTCCTTAATTATCAACAAATGTCTAGTCATCAAGATGTACACATTGTCATATCTTTACCCCTTCATTATGCTTCAAGAAAAACAACCTTTATAAATACATCACCATTGTCAAATAGAATGTGAATTTTAAAAATCCTAAAAATATTAGCACATGAACATGATGATTTTAAAAATATAATGTGTGCTTCTATCATTGAAATACAATGGAAGGCCTGAATATTTAGAGCATCTATGCCTAGTAGAATACTTAGCATACTATATGAGAACATCTAAAATTATCAAAAGATGAAAAATCACAAATAATATTCTATGTCAGATATAATGAACATATAGATCCTGAAAACTATTATAGAGAAAAAATAATGATATTTATACCATATTGAGAACCTAAAGAGTAATTGAAACAAAATTTTCAAATGTGGTTATTGGATTATGCTATGTATAAATAAAACATGGAAATATCGAATGCAATTTTAATGAATAATCACAATTAAAGTGGAGAAACATTGCCATTGCATTGCCATTGCAGATGTCCAAGGAAAATAAGATAAAATATTTGACATCGACAATGAAAATGAACTTGAAAAATGCTTTGCGACAATTGAAAAATATGATATCAATGAGAACATAAATCATATCAAAATTAAAAAATTAATAGATACCAAAAGAATAAACATGCTTGAAATAAACAAATAACCATTCCTCATAAGCAAAGGAGACTATTTCAACTCAAAAAAATAGTTGAATCATTAACAACAACATGTTGTAAAATATATCATAATATATAAAATATTATCTCCAAATGATCCATTGTATTTATTCTTAATAGATAGAGCAGGAATAGGAAAAATGTATAAATTAAAATTAATATAACAAGAAATATGTTGCTTTAACAATAAACAACTTGGTAGTGATCCTCTTAAACCAAAATGTATTATTGTTGCATTTACTGGAAAAGTTACATACAATGAAAATGGTGCAACTTGCCACTCTATTTTTTAATTACCCCACATAATGTCTACAATGCTCCCATTGGATTCAAATACTTTGGATACAATGACTAAAAGATATGAACAACTATGCATAATGCTTATTGATGAGGTATCTTTAATAGGAACCCATATGCTCTATAACATAGACAAGAAGCTTTGTCAAATTATGCATACACCTACAATTCCTTTTGTAAAAATAAACATATTTTTTTGTGGTGACTTTTACCAAACAAAACCTATCCAAGATAATTAGATATTTGAAAATTCAAAAGTATATTGTGAAATAATACCATATGCATTTTGGACAAATAATGTCAAATAATTTGAACTAGAATAAGTTATGAGACAACGAGATGGAAAATTTGTTTCAATATTAAATCATATAAAAACATGTAGGCAAACAAAAAATGACATTGAATACTTAAATAACCATTTTTATAGACCTTATCCAATTGATCTAACATTTCCTTATTTGTTTCATAAAAACAAAGATGTTCAACTTCACAATGAGAAAATGCTTACTATTTTACAAGGATAAATGTATGTGCTAAACAAAATTGACCATATCCAACCCAATTAAATTGAAAAAGAATTTATAGATAGTAAAAAACCCATATTTTCAAAAACAATAATCCTTAAAAACAAGTTCTAGTAGAACTAATTAGCAAAAATTACAATATAGTTGATGTCTTAGTCAATGGTGCAGATGGTATTTTTAAATATTACACAAATGATATTAGTAATATTCTATGGGTAAAATTATATGATTTAAATGTTAGCAAATTTCAAACACAAAAAATGAAACACTTGTACATTAAACACATTGACAAACAATGGACTCCTATAGCAAGAATTGCAAAAAAAAAAAGCATAAATAAAAAAATACTTATGAAAGAATAATTTCCTATTCAAATAACATGTGAAAGAACAATTCATAGATAATAAGGATTAACAATGAAAGCTTTAGCTTTTGACCTTCATCAAGTGAACTGCCATGGCCTTGTCTACACTGCACTATCCCAAGTCAAAAGCACAGAACATTTGTACCTTATAAATAGATTAGAGAAGATATAATTTTTAGTATCTAATGAAGTACAAGGAGAAATGCAAATACTTCAACAATTTTCAGAATGGAAATTCTTATGTGACTTTAGATACAAACTCTCAGAATATTTCACTATATGTTCTTTAAACATAACTAGATTGCAATTGTACTTAGAAAACATAAAACATGATAATCAATTCATGGTTGCACATGTATTATGCTTGAAAAAAACTCAAAAAAATATAGTATGAAACAAAACAATACTAACAATAAAATTTGAGTGCTTCAACACAATGAATATTCATGGTATCATGACATGTTGTAAAAAAGGAATTTCCAAGCAAACCATTGAAATATTTAATATGCCAAATCTCGAAATAATTATAATTGACATTAGTTATTCAAACATATACATCCACATATCAATTATCTACTTAGCACCAAAATATCCTCTTGTAGATCTATTAACATTCATAGAAAATGTTACTTCAACTGTAAATGACAATATGAATATCATTTTAATTGGTGAATTTAATATTGACATGATCTAAAATAAAATTTTCCAACACCAACTATGCCAATGCATAGAAAACCACAATTTGTTTCTTATAGAAAATATGCCAACTACAAACGCAGGAATAGTCATAGACCATTGTTGGACAAATATTTATTGAAAAAAAATAGATTCTAATCTATTCCATGCATATTAGACTGAACATAATTTAATTTTATTTATTTTTTGTATTGTAAAATAATAAAGGAATTATATGATTCTATTTTACAAATCAAATTTCAAATCTGACAAATGCAAAATGAATACAACTAAATTGGAAAGCAACTATCAAAATAAAAGGTATGCAATATTTTTTTTTCAAAAATCAATTACTATTTTTATTTTTGTTATATGTATTTTGTAAATTGAAATATACAACTACGTCGTAGGAAGAAAATTAAGTTTATTTCTAATTGCTTTTTATTGGTCATTCAAGTCAACACAAATGGAGCAAAAGATTGAAATAGAACATATAGAAATAGAATCACAAGGAAAAGTCAAAAGGTATGGAGTTACAAATTTTCTATTTCTGAAATTCTAGTATTATTTAGAAAATGACATTAACTATTTAAAAAATGCAAAATGAGAAACTCAAGCCATATGCAAGTCATAATTGATGATATCAATAACCAAAAATGTAGAGAAATATTTGAAGGTGATGTCCTTGTGACATATAGAACAATACTTGACAAACAAAAAACAAGAGAACTTTTATGAGTTGATTTAATAGACAATAAAGGAGAGATGACAATAACCCTCCATATAATGAATTTACTAATCCATGTACATGAAGAAAAACTCTTATCTCATAAAGGCATATGTATTGCAAAATTTTATATAGCTCTAAAAAGTACTTATGACCATGGTGACTATGTCTTTATTTTAATAAAAAAATAAGACTACTATAATAGAACTCATAGACCTAGTTTGTCAAAATCATATGTTCATCCCCAATTCAACAACTTATGGCCATCGTGGACTACTGTGTAACTAGCACTGTGGCAGCTCTTTGTACATCTGTAACAAAAGCTGGTAATTAGTTTATTATGGAAATAATAGATGGAAACCTGTAGAGTGATAAAGCTAAAGTAAATTTAATTACATTTATTGCAATCATGTTATTCCAAGAAAAGTTATTACATGTTGATATCAAATGACTAATTCTCTATTTTCATTGACAATTTTTAGGTCTGCCTCTTCCATACACTTGAATCTAAATACAATGAAATCAAAAATAAGGTATGAAGAAAAGAACCTACAATTTATCTTTTCAATAACCTTGCAAAATGAGATGATGCAAAAGATATGAACTTGTGTAGCACCCAATTTACATTCAACACATCTATATATGCCAAAATATCCCTACAATGTTTGCAAATGTTAGTAGATACAACTATTGAGGTAAATGTCAAATGTGAATTTGTCTAGTTTCTTATTCCACTTCAAAAGAAAACTAACATAACATTTTATCCTTTTTGGTTTTAAAAAAAAGGTACATGGTACTTTGAAAATTGTCCAAGCATATTCTAGCCCCTTTGAGCCTATATGCAAAATCTAAAATATTGTAATAGAATGCTTCAGGCCTACCCATGCAATGACATCATATTGCTAGAATTGCACAAGTGAATGTGAATATTTCTATTCCCACTGGCTTCTCTGTAATATAAACACTACCAACAATAGTAACATCTAATGCATTGCTAGAGACATGTCAATGACCAATTTCTCCCTTCAATTAGACAAATGACACATGTTGAATACATGGCTCACAAAGAAAGCATAGTTGAAATTTCATCAAGATTGACAATACAAGGTGGTTTCATTGTGGACAAGAATAATGTCATTAAGCATATCACTATATCAACTGAAGTAGAATGTATGGAAATTGTTTAGAATATTATATTTTCAAAATATAACCAATTAATTATATAAAATATACACATTTAAATAAATTTATATTTGAACCTATCCAAATAGTGATTAAAAAATCAAACTACATCAGGCTACTTAATCTCATAGGCTAGCAGGCATGCATCATCAAGCCACACCATGCCCCCGCCCCGCCCCCATCGTTCTGAGAACAAGTATGTATAACTCTATATATTGATCCAATAACAAAATTATTATATCATTATAAAAATCCTAATAGTGTTATATATTGACCAAAAATGGTCTTTAAAAAAACATATTATCCTGATTTACTACTTTGACTATGACATGGTATAGTGGAAAATTACTGCATAGTTTTTAGTCACTGTTAACTGTCACCGTGTTTTACAAGGTTCACCATGGAAATTTTGAAGGAAACAATGCAATAAATAGATGGAATGTGTAACAATAATAAAATGCAAATAGAGACAAAATTAAATTAGTACAATTGACAAACCAATATAGAAGCTAGAAGAAAAAGCCAATTTCACATAGGAAATTGTATTTAATAAAAATTAGCTTGCTTGTAACTTATAACTTGATTTTAACTAATTCTGAATATTTCCACAAATATTTACTATGATAAAATCTTAAAATTAGATCTCTTTCACTAAATTATTTCAATACATGTATATAAATTAGAAAAATTAGCTATTTCAATTAACTTATGTAAATGTTTATTGTTATAACAATAAAAAAATGCAATTTTTACTTTACTAAGTATATAACAAAGAAAATGAAAAATTGAATGATTTGTCATAGATAAAATAATTAGACTATCTAAGAACTCTCATACTTATGCATCTAACAGATCCATAATCATGTCTACTCTAGGTGGCCCATCTGACTATCATATTTATGCTTTGAAGTGTTCTTTATTGCAAATCCTGAGCATAGATCTACTATAGATTGAAAACCAATTAATTTATTGGTTTGTGTTATGATATTTTGCTTGGTCCTTGAAAGATTCAATGATCTCTTAAGGCATATCCAAACTTGTCCACAACCTTGAATTGCTCAGACACCATGAAGACCTACTTTTAATCACAACTACAAATATCTACCCTTAATTTAAAATATAAACCTAGGTCTACTATAGATTAAAACCAATCATATTTATTGGTTTTCCTATAGTTTTGTTATGAATGAGGATCAACTGGATGACTCACTTCATTTCAATAACAAGCTACTGACCTTTGATCTATTTTAGGTCCAAAACACCTATTTTGTCTCCGTGGAACTCTAATGTTGATGTTCAATCCTGTATTATTGATTCTGGTTCACTTGGAATGTCTTCAAAGTGTGTTGGGGTTGATTTTGTTTACTGGCCATCAATTTTTATTTTAGGCCTATCAAGTTAGGACACTTCTCAACCACATGCTTTTTTCAAGCTCCATTGACCTATTGACATTTCTCATGTCGTTGACCTCCTTCAGTATAAATGAATGCGATCCATAGATATTTTACCATTTTAAATAGTTGATAGTCATTTTCAAAGTGTTTTTTGATACATAATTTTGATATTCTAATAATTATATTTAATAATTGGTCAATAAAATTATTTTTTGAGTCAAAGATTATTTTAAATTTATAGTTTAGTTTTAATTTGTTAGGAATACTATTTGATACTTTAGGTCTTTTGTCATTTAATGAATTATCTAATAAGATTATATATTATATTATTAATTACACTATTATGACAATGTATCTTATTATTATACTTCACATTTTTATTTATATAATAATAACACAAGATCATTATTCAATAGTATTATTAATATTAATAGTATATTATCAATTAGAAAAATTTAATTTAATATTAAAATTTATATTTACATATTTTTTTTGTAAATGAGGGTGTCCCACAACTTTTATGGCATGGTATTATCACCATGTTGGAACCAATGACCTGGCACACACTTCAACACGCTATCACAAAGTGAGTCCAATGGACTAATCCCCACCTAACACTCGTGGTTCAATCAAGGCTCAAACCTATGACCTAGTGGTCACCGTGGCAATAGCATAGCATTGAGGTATAACCTTGGGGGTAATTTATATTTACAGATTATAATATACTGTAATATATATTAAAATATACTATATTATGCCATTATAGTATAATAATATTATTAATTATTAAGTTTCAAACATATCATATATACATTAATATAGATTACAATAAAAATATAATACAATATTATGTTAATAATATATATTAGTACCATATAACAATATATAATATAACATGTTATAATAATATGCTCAGTTTTTTCTAATCAAGAATAATATTAATAGCAATAATATTTAAAACAATATTATTTCCATCCAATAGGATTAACATGTGTTCTATTCACAAAAGGCATCTATGAATAACCATTTTAAAAATAACTTATAATTCTTTATTTTTCAATGTGAAAAAAATTAAATTTTGAAAATTACTAATATAATATTAAAATAATAACATATCCATAACATATAACATAATATCATGACAATAATATAATAAGATATAAATAACAAATTAATATCATATAACAATATATAAAATATGATACGATATCTTACAATACTAAAATAATATGAGCATACTAAATATTATTAGAATTTATATATTTAAAATAAATATTACATTATTATTTTGTAATAGTTTGTCTACAAAAAAAGATATGGTGACAACAATCATGTGTTTTGAGTGAGATACAAGTATCAAATTACATACTTTCACTTTACACATTGTTATTTTGCCAAAAGACAATGCATTTTGAAAATGATATTAATAGTTGCAATAATTTTATACAGAAATTTGCAATTACAATGAACTATTACTTTTCGATCTTCACAAATATATTATCTTGAAATTTTTTGTATAAATCTTAGAATGTAATCACTTTTTCCCTAGTAGAATTTAATTTCATTAAATCCCATAAAAAACAACTAAATTTATAAATAAACACAAAAAATCTTAGTCCAAGAACTTTAGTCTAAGTTTGGGACCTAACAGAGCCATTTCTATATCTATTGCAAGCAGTTGTATATCCTTGGTTGATTTGACTATTATATTTATAACTTGGCATTCCCTTCAGTGCAAATCCTGAACATGGATGTACTATAGATTGAAAACCAATCTCCTTTATTGGTTTTTAGATAGTCACTATCTCCACCTAGATGCATTTATATTGGTTGAATATCATGATAATAAAATATATTAATACCATATAAGAATATATAATATAATATAACATATAATAATATGATCAGTTTTTCTATTCTAGAATAATATTAGTATCAATAATATCAGGAAAATTTGTACATTAAAATTGACAATTTACTCGATGAGAGTGTCATTAGCATGTTTACACATCATCTTTATTTGAAGATCATCCAAACCATAGTTTGGTTGACTTATTTGTTCAAGGCTCTGGTTTGATCTTATCTAAAAATTCTAACATTGGATATCTATGTTATAGGTTACACGTTTAATGGAGCTCATTTGAGAATGAACATGCTTAGGGTTTTGTGCCTCAATGTTAAACTGCTATTTTATTAGCCTTTGGTCTATTTTAAGTTATGTTAAAACCTTAATTCAAATTAACCTATGTCCCTTTGGAATCAAATTTAAATTTGGTGGGAGCAAATTTTGCATGAATAATTATTTATGCCATACACTGAACTTAATTTTTATACTAAGGCTTAGTCATGTTTTTTAACACAACCAAGCCTTAGTCTAAAAATTCTATGTTGGGTCCCTTTACGTCCTGAGCCCCTTTGTTCTCTTCAAAACCTTATCACTTATCTTTTATTATTCATGGGGTCCTTTTTACTATGTTTCCAACCCTTGGTCCAAAATATTTATGCCAAGTCCCTTTTAGTTCATGAGATCACCTTAATATATCTTAAACTTAGCTAAATATTTAGCTTAAAACTTTATTCATATTTATTAATATGAATGAAGATATTATTCCAAAACTATACTTAAGTTTTATATTATTCTTGAAGCTGACTTAGTGACACTATTCATCCATGCTCTCACTCTGTTGATCTTGATCTACGATTACATGTTGACCATTGATTTTTGCTCCATTTGAATGCTAACGACTATTTTATGAGGCTCATATTTAACGTCCACATGACCGTCATTTGATGTCCACATGACCATCCTTTGATGTTCATGTGACTATCATTGATGTCCATGTGACTATCAAATTTGAGGTCTAATGGTTAATTGCTTGAGATTTATTTTGACGTCCATGTAATCGTCCTTGACATTTACGTGACCAGATAATTTAAACCCTAATGGTTTAATAATTGAACTTAATTTTGACATATGTTCCACTTTCAATGACATCCACATGATCGTTAGTGATGTATACATGACCATCACAATTTGAACTCCAATGTTTTTTTGTTGTGGCCTAATTTTGACATTCATGTGAATGTCTTACTCTGTTAGACCAACTTTGAAAGCTTATATCTAAAGAAGAAAACTCATGAGGGCACCAAATTTACAAGAGATGATCTTGGAAATAAGGGAATTGATTCCATGTAATTCTTTGAGTTTACAAGGGTTACTGATCATACTTATAAAATGCACAAGTGGACCAATTTTTTCATTTCTACGTGATGGGCAAGACGGACTGGTCCTTTTTAAAGGCATTTTCTTATGATTTATAGTTTAGTTTTAATTGTGTATCAATACTATTTGATACTTAAGGTCTTTTTTCCTTTAATGAATTATCTAACAATATTATATATTATATTATTAATTACACTGTTATGACAATCTATCTTATTATTGTGCTTCACATTTTTATTTGTATAATAATAACACAGATCATATTTTGGTAGTATTATTAATATTAATAGTATATTATAAATTAAAATAATTTAATTTAATATTAAAATTTATATTTACATATTATAATATATTATATTATATATTAAAATATACTATATTATGCCATTGTAGTATAATAATATTATGAAATATTTAATTTCGAACATACCATATATACATTAATATATATTAAAATAAAAATATAATACAATATTATTATAATAATATATATTAATACCATATAATAATATATAATATAATATAATATAAAAATATATAATATAACATCTTATAATAATATAATCAATTTTTCCTATTTTGGAATAATATTAATAGCAATAATATTGTGCAAATTTGTACCTTAAAAATAAAAATTCACTTGATCAGAGTTTCATTAGCATGTTTACACATCATATTTATTTAAATATCATCCACACCATGGTCTAGTTGAATTATTTATTTAGGGCTCTGGTTTGATCTTATCTAAAAGTGCTAACATTGGATATCTATGTTTTAGGTTGCAGGTTTAATGGAGCTCATTTGAGAATTTACATGCTTAGGGTTTTGGGCATCAATGTTAAACTAATAATTTATTAGCCTTTAGTCTATCTTAAGTCATGTTAAAACCCTAATTACAATTAACCTAGGTCACTTTTGAATCAAATTTAAATTTGGTGGGAACAATTATTTATGCCATAGACTTAACTTAATTTTCATACTAAGGCTTAGTCATTTTTTTCAACACAACCAAGCCTTAGTCTCAAAATTATATGTTGGGTCTCTTTACATCCCGAGCCCCTTTGTTCTCTTTTATCTTATATTCATGGGGTATTTTTACTATGTTTTCAACCCTTGGTCCAAAATCTTTATGTCAAGTCCCTTTTAATTCATGAGATCACCTTAATATGTCTTAAATGTAGATAAAGACTTTAGATTAAAAATTTATTCATGTTTATTAATATAAATGAATGCATTATTCTAAGACTTTACTTAAGTTGTATATTATTCTTGTAGTTGACTTAAATATTGTTCTTGTCTACAAGATCAATGACCTACGTTTGCTTGGGTGAAGTTAATCCAATGAATCAAGATCAAAATGGGAGACTAAGCACAAGAACCAATCTCACTGAACCCCACAGATCATGATCAGATGGTGTGAGTTTGATCAGATGATAAGATCCAATGGTGCATAATTTGGGTTGAAAAGTCAAGCCCGAACCAAAAAGTTAAACCCCGAGCACGTCCCTGAGATCAATGCTACATGTTTGCTTACTCAAGATTGATCAGATGGTATGAACTGATCCAAAAATTCAACAAAACCCAAGATGAGTGAGAAGGTGATAAGTGTCACCTTCTCGATGAGAGACCAATAAATAGCCAATGGCAGTGCACCCCTTAGATCAAGATCCAATAGAGCACATTGATTCATATAGGGATGATCAGATGGTGTATGATCAATATATAAAATTTAAACCCTGGTCCCAAGTTAAAACTTGAACACCTTATGCAAGATTGATAACACACATTTGCTAAGAGGAAATTGATTGGACAATGTAAGATGAATCAAAAAATTTAATATGGGTACCTGAGATCTTGATGTTTGGCACTTGCACGTTCATCTTGGAGATCCTCTAGCCTTTTAACTTTGAGCTCACTATCAATCCTAAATCCATGATTAAATATTCTCTATTAGATTTGCCTAGACCCACTGACCTATCTTTACCCACTCATCATTAGATTTGATCTGGGTGCCCAAGATTTGGACACTTGTGAACTCCATGTTCAATTAGGGACCCTTTGAATATTTGTTAATGTAAATGGATATTTGATGAGGCCTAAATTTAACATCTACATGAACATCATTGACGTTTGTGTGAACATCTAAGGATTTTCAAATCCAAATGGTTACTTATCAGGGTTCAAACTTCACACTAGTGTGAATGTCATCATCTACTGGATCAACCTTGAAAATTGTCTGAACAATTTCCCCATAACAAACGTAACATATAATTATTTAGACATTTTTCATTAGGCATTTTCCCTAAAACAATTCTATTGGACATTTTGTGTCTTAACAATTTCCCTCAACCAATTTCCATGAATAATTTCCTCAAACAATTTGTCTTTATCAGAACTTTTGTTGCATATATTTTTTCTGAAACTTTTGGGTCTTCAAAATTTTTGTCATTAACATTCCTTCAATATTTTTGGCAAAGATATTTTCTTCAAGATTTTTACAAAGACCTTTGCCACAGACATTTTCTCTAATACACTTTCTATGAAAGAAGTCATCCTTAACACTTTGTTTAAAACACTTTATTTGAAAGATTTCGTCTTCCATCCATGATTAAATACACTCTTTTAGATCTTCCTAGACCCATTGACCTATATTTACCTACTTACCATTAGATTTGATCTAGGCACCTGAGATTTGGATACTTGTCAGCTCTGCATTAAGTCAGGGACCCTTCGGTGATTTTTGAATTCAAATGGCTATTTTATGAGGCCCAAATTTGACATCTACATGAATTTCATTAACATCCACATGAATGTCTAAGGATTTTCAAATCCAAATTGTTACTTTTCAGGGTTCAAACTTGATGCTCGTGTAAACATCTTCATCTGCTGGATCAACCTTTAAATTTTTCTAAACAATTTCCTCACAACAAAAAATTCTTTAGACATTTTGCATCAGGCATTTTCCCCAAAACAATTATATCAGACATTTTGTGTCAAAATAATTTCCCTGAAGTAATTTCTAAGAACAATTTCCTCAAACAATTTATCTTTATTGGAACTTTTATTGTCGATATATTGTCTGAAACCTTTGGGTCTTCAAAAAATTTATTGTGAACATTCCTTTGGGATTTTTATTTTGGGATTTTTCACAAAGACATTTTCTTTGATATTTTTAAAAAGACCTTTGCCATGGACATTTCATACAATACACTTTCTTCAAAATAATTTGTCCTTAACACTTCATCTGAAACACTTTCTCTGAAAGAATTTATCTTCTGACTTTTTCTTGATCCTTGAAAGCTCCAAGATTTTCTAGGTCATGTGAAACTCATTCCATGACCTTAAACCACTCATTCCATCTAGAACACTATTCGGCTTCCTTCTCCATACTTGACATCCAAAACATGGCATTGCATTTAGACAAATTTTGTATGTGGGCTAAATCTAGTCAACATTTCTAGTGACTCAACTGAGAAGCATGCCTGCTATACTTGAGAACCTAGAAAATTGCATGTCGATGTTCAAACTTGCAATATCTATTTTGGTTCACCTATATCATCATCGAAGTCTCTTGGGGTCGATCTTGTTTATTGGCCCTCAATTTTTTATTCAGACCTATCAAGTTAGGACACTTGTCAGCCTCATGCCTATTTTGAGCTTTGTTGACCTATTGACCTTTCTCGCCTCGTTCATCTCCTTCATTACAAATGAATGTGAGCCATAGATATTTTTTCATTTAAAATAGTCAGTAATCAAAGTCTTTTGTCATTTGATAAATTATCTAACAATATTATATTATTAATTACAATGTTATGATAATCTATCTTGTTATTATACTTCACATTTTTATTTATATAATAATAAAAAATGATTATATTTTGGTATTATTACTAATATTATATTATAAATTAAAATAATTTAACTCAATATTAAAATTTACATTTCAATATTACAATATACTATATTATATATTAAAATAAACTATATCATGTCATTATAATATAATAATATTATTAAATATATATATATATATATATATATATATATATATATATATATAATATAATATTATGATAATAATACATATTAATAACATATAACAATATACAATATAATATAACAACATATAATATAACATCTTATAATAATATGATCAAATTTTTCTATTCTAGAATAATATTACTAGCAATAATATTTAAAACAATATGTTGTCCATACAATAGGCTTTACATGTGTTCTATGCCAAAATGGCACCTATGAATAACCATTTTAAAAAAAACTTATAGTTCTTTATTTTTCAATGTGAAAAAAATTAAATCCTGAAAGTTGTTAATATAATATTAAAATAAGAACATATCCATAACATTAAGACAATAATACAATACATAAATAATATAATAAGATATTAATAACAAATTAATATCATATGATAATATATAAATTTTTTACAATATCTTATAATACCCAAATAATATAAGTATACTAAATATTATTAGAATTTATATATTTAAAATAAATATTACATTATTATTTTGTAATAGTTTCTCCATGAAAAAATGATATGGTCATAACAATCATGTATTTAGAGTGAGATACATGTATCAATTTATAATCTCTCACTTTACACAATGTTGTTTTGCCAAAAGACAATGCATTTTAAAAATGATATTAATAATTGCAATAATTCTATAGAGAAATTTGTGATTATAATGAACTATTAGTTTTTGATGTTCACAAATATATTATTGATGTGTATCATTGAGATCTCCATCCTTTGTCTGATAAAATAGAACCAATTTTCATTAACACATGACATTAAGAAGTGTACTAAGCTATATATAAATAATATAAGCCTTGAACAAAATAAATTGTTCATTCAATGACACTTGAAACCTACAGAAAACAACTTAGTAATGCATGTGTATCAACAAAAACATCCATGCTTAGTCATGCTCTCATGATGCATGATTACACACTGACCACTGATTTTGCCTCCATTCAAATACCAATGTCTATTTTATGAGGCTCAAATTTCATGTTTGCATGATCATCATTTGATGCTCACATGCTCATCATTGATGTCTACATGACCGTCAAATTTGAACTCCAATGGTTAATTGCCTAAGATTTATTTTGACATCCATACACCTACCAATGACATCCACACAACTATTATTAACATCCATATGACCATCAAAATTTAAACCCCAGTAATTTAATTATTGAGCTTATTTTTGACATCCATATGACTATCAATGATGTTCATGCAACCATCATTGACATCCATGCAATCATCATAATTTAAATCCTAGTGGTTTAATTGCCAAGCTTTATTTTGATGTCTACACGACCATCATTGATATCCACATAAACATCAATGATGTCCACATGATCATCATAATTTAAACATCAATGGTTAATTAGCACAATATTTATTTTAACATTTGCACCACTATCAATGATGCATGCACATCCGTCAATGATATCAACATGGCCATCATAATTTAAAGACTAGTGGTTTAATTTCCATGAGCATTATTTTGATGTCTGCATGACCATCAATGACATCTTCACAACCGTCGATGACACCCATGCGACATCTATGCAAAGTCAATAAATAAAAAAGATTTGATGGCATGCCTTTACTCAAACTCATTTAATCAATGGTGCATGGGCAAAGTTCAAATGACAAAGGTTTTAAGATCAATGTGAGAATGACACTTGTCACCATCTCAGTGAGCAAATAAAAAATCTAATGCAAAATGTGAGTCAAAAATCCAAGAGCCTCGAGACAAGAATTCATTCACCGACTAGCATGATCCTAGAACTCAAACACAAGATCTAATGGGGAATGATCAAAGCTTAGGCAAAGAAAAAAGTAAATCAATGGTTCACACTTAATCCTGGATTCAAAATATTGGAGTGTAATTGATTCATGCAAGTGAGATCAATGGTCCAAAACCAACATTGACATTTCAAAGAAGCACACAGACACTTTTCAAAGGTCCCCAAATAAGAAAAAATACACCACATTAATGCTTAAGAAACAATTTATTCTACCCTATAAAAGGTAGGTACTTTAGCTACAATGTAGGTCTTAACTTTATCTTAGCTATCCATAACATACGATAATGATACTATATTGTATATGTCACATAATACTAAGATACAATAAAAAATTTCATCATGTAAAGTTGTAAGGCCAACAGTGTTGAATGAGAGGAGAACATTAAAAAAAGGAAGAATATTGCAGGTATAGGGAGGGAAACTTGATGCCAACATTGTGGTTATGGTGAACTATTTGTTTTTGTTAGGTAGAAAAATATTTTAATATATACCAAGAAATAATAATGATAATTATACCAATCTATACATCTCATATTTATTTGTTTGAGATTTATCGCCCTAGATCTAACTAGGTCTTAAAATAAATTATAAATGTTTATTCATACTGATAAAGTTTTTTTGGTTTAACATTAATATTTTCACAGGGGAATAAGTTGAATGTTTACATGATGATGTTATGTTTATTATTAAAATGTTTTAGTAAGATGATTATCAATAAAATAATAATTTATAAAAGGTTATAAAGTAAGTTTATTGGCTGATATGTATAGTTTAAATTGTTTATTAGGGTAAAATATCAACTCAAAATAACCAAGATTAAGTATAAACATTTGTCAATTCCCCACAATAAAATAATACCACAATAATTATAACAATCACATTAAGATACCGGGCATAGGTTACCATATTATAAGGAGGAGGTGAAAGATCATCTTTGGGTGGTAGAGCATTCCAAGATGAAGGCTCCACCAAGGTAGGATCTAAAGCCACCTATCCATCCATGAGGTTTTAAAGAGACAAATAAATAGTAATATTTCACCATATGACCAAAAGGGTCGAGGCTAGCTGGAGAACCCCGCCAAGGACCAATAAAAAATTTCCCACATGAAAGTGGTGGAATCCATCCTCCCCATTGATGGGGATAGGAGAATGGTTATGGATATAAGATCTACTCCATAGGCATTCATCACTAGAGGTGGTGACCCTATGGCAGATAATCCAGGGGGACATGGATTATAGTACATGAAGCACTCCCCTAGTGATCAAGAAACTCTTGAAAATACCTAACCTCCATGACTACATTATATACTTGGACTTGAATCTGCATGCATGCAAAAGATAATAAAAATACCTTATCATTAATATATAATTGACAACATGATTCTTCATTGTTAAATAAATCATAATTTTTATCTTTTTTATAAAATAAATTAATAGTTTTGAATAAATTTCATAAAATAAGCTATAGAAGTTAGCCAATTAGAAAAATACCTAAGGAGAGCCAAGCACCATGAGAAAGCTTAAAAAATGGTAAAGCTAAAAGAGACTATGTATACACTACCAAGCATATTGGGCTTTGGGGCATGTAAAAAAAGTGTTATTGAAGGACTCAATTTTGTGACAAGCTTGACACTTGGGTTGAGAAATTACAAGGTGAAAAATATGCTCCCCAAGTGGGAGGCCTTGATAGACCTAACACCAAAGGAAATGAGCTAGCTTAAGTTCAATCTTGGCCTCTCAAATTTGATTGAGCTAAGCAAACCATATCCTAGACAAGGAATTAAGGTTTCAATGCCTATTGAAAGTTGGATTATATATGATCCAAAATAATTTGTTTGTTTATTTACTTGTTCCATTTTAGTTTTTTGGGTCAGTCGTTGGTTAGTTTTCTTAACTAACTTTCATAAAGTTATATAATAATCTATGAATGATGTAAATAAATAAGCTTTTACATTGAATATATTTGAAGATAATTCCTCCTATTAAGATCATGAATAATGGTATTATAGCTTGGTATATGCAATATTTAAGAACTTCTCAGAGCCTTGGTTACTCAAGAAGGAATGAAGTGGAAGGAATTTGAAGATCTATAGGAAAGGAAAGAAAGAATTTGTTATCTATTCCTCAAATCTAATCTATATATAGTATGTTATTTCCCACAACTAGAAGCACAAATATAGTAAGTGATTCATTGGAAGATTGACATAGACCCCACATATTTTAAAAGGATTGATAGTGTGATAGCTAGAAAATAGGTTCCATTTATATGTCAACATCATTAATTTTCACATTACAATTGTTTACTACCAGAAAACTAGTATTGCACAATATTTTTTTTGGAATATTACATTTAATAAAGATCTATAAAGATTTTAGAGAAAGATTTGATAAGTTATAATTCAGAATCCCCCATGTAGATGTAGGATGAGTTGAAGGGTAGATTTTTTCTATATGTTATAATCTACAAGTGTTCAGTTTCCCTTGAGTTGCTTCCCAACAAAGATGACCCTCTATTGATCAAGCGTAATATCCTATTTATATTGAGTCTTCACCTTCATATTTTCTATTTTATAAAAGGAAAGGTTCTAGAAATAAATATTAGAATAACTGAGAAGTAAACAATGCCAAAATTATGCATGACAAAAAATAAATAGTTCTCCAAAACCTAAAATCAAGGTTTTACTATAGGCTCCACCAAAAAGTTAGTGTATTTTTTAATAGAGCTAAAAGTTTGAGCACAATGCAATTTTAAATTTGGGGCAAGTTTTTTACATATATGTAATTTTATATTTTCTCATACCCAAGACAAAACCAAGGGTAACTAGATTATGTTTTCCTTTATTTGTATAAATTTATTAAAGGCAAGTTAGATGAGATGATTTTGTTAGTTGCTTGCAAACAAGAAGGGTCAAGGGTTCAAAACCCAAAGGGCTTATATAATTTTTGATCAAAATTTATTTTGACTTGGTTTTTACCTTATTTTAATTTTTGTTTAAAGGGTTTATAAGAGAGTATTCTATTTTCAAAGGGATTTGTAAAGAGAAATAGGATATATAAGGGTGTAAAAGGTGATATAAGGTGTTGCATTATTTTAAACAAGTTAAAAAAATCTTTTGTAAATCAAAATCTATTTGGTGGGTAAATGAAAAACCCTGATAGCGTTCCATGATTATTTATTTTTACACCATGACTAAAATTGTAAGTTTGATCTCTTAAAATGGCTGATTAACAACTAAAACCTATAAAGAATGAAGCTTACACATGAAAAACATAGTCATTTTTAATGACTTGCGGGAAATAATGGAAAAAGAAACCACACCACCCACTAAAGTGACTAAAATGATTGAATATAAAAACTATGATAAACATCCACTCGCACTACTCAAATCATCCTATATTGAACATGTGATTATTTAGATTGAATCTATTAAATACAATATATAGAAAGCATTAAAATATCTATAAAATAAACAACATGCATATAAAAATATTGATCTCTTAATCTAGTTGTTTAATAATAATATTAGCACTAAAGAAGATGTATTTAAATATTTCTCCCACATCAAAGCTCTGAATCAAGAGTATTATACTATAGGTGGTAAGATCGATGATGACATGATCATATCCATAACTTTGACTTATCTCAGTTCTACAATTACCAAATTTGTTGAAATTTTTCATCTTAGTGATAAGTTCAATGGTGCAACATTTGACTCTATTTTTGAGCTACTGACTCATTATGAGTGTCAATTTTCAAAAAATAAAAGTAAGCCTACTAAAGAGGCTTACTATACAAAGACTAGGTCACATCATAGAGATCATCTCCATGTAAAGAGGTAGTTTTAAAATCATTCTTAAAATAAAAATTAATACATTCTCTAAGACACTCTCCATGTCATTATAGACAATCTCCACAACATTCTCATTAGCACTCTCCAAGATATTCAAAATTCAAACATCACCATAGAAAATATTTTCACTCCAATGGTTCTTTCAATGACTCAACTTTTTATGGATATCATCAACATAGGAAATATCCTACATGTTTCAAATGTGGTGGTATTAGACATCTTGTAGATATATGTCATTCTTGATGACCCCACTCTCTACACAAAAAAGAAATCTAAAGAAAATTATGTGGAACATTATAGTGTTAGATCTTATAATTAATCCAATTACTAAGGTTATTTTGATACTTCATCTAATTAGGAGGCATCCTATATAGATGAGGTATATGGTCCTAATGAATTTGACAATCTATTTTGAGTGATCAGTGATTTGATTGACTTGTGTGACCTGTTAGGCTCAAGACTAAGATCTATTTTATTAGCATTTTTTGGCTTGTGTTCTTGCTTTCTTCTAGTTTTATATTTATATACTTGATATTCATGACATAGATTAGACATGATTGTTTGATTTTGTATCTCTTATTGTGTGGTTTCTCACCTCTCACATGATAGGGGAGAAGATATAGAATTGGTTGGTATTCGATCAGTCATCGATGATAGTACAAGTTGATAGGGGTTGTTAGCACTAACAGTGTTGAGCAAAGGTTGTAAATATTTTGTAGACATCAGGGAGATGTGTCATACATAGTATAGGTTCATCATTTGCACATAATTTCATGTAGATCTTTATTTTAATCTATTTAGTTGGATAGGCTTTGATCATGTTCCACTACAGTATGGTACAGATGATCATAGAGGATGGGAAAGCCTTGATCATGTTTATTAGACTTTTATGCTACAATTCATATGAAAGACCTCTTTATGGAGTAACGTCAATTTTGATCAGTACTATGAGGTACAGTGCACTAATTATAGTTACTTCAAAATTTATTTAATGATTTCAGAGTCATTACTCTGATTCTTTCATCTTCTATACCCCTTTGGATCAAGGTGAGTTTGTTGGATTATTTATGATCTAAATTAATTTGTTTGTTTATTTACTTGTTTCATTTTAGTTATTCAGATCAGTTGGTTGGATTTCTTAACTAACTTTCATAAAGCTACATAATGCTCTATGAATGATGTAAATAAATAAGCTTTTACATTGATTATATTTGAAGATAATTCCTCCTATTATGATCGTGAACATTGAACTTGCCAAAGACTAATGAGAAATGGCTCATCACCAGATAAAGGAGGCCTGAAGAATAGTTTTTTAAATGAATATCAAATTTCCACCTCTAATATTTACACCATGAATGTGGAGGTGATAGTGCCAACTTGTGAAGCATGACATCTGGTATTAATTCTTAAATGTGGAGAATAACTAGTAAGTCAAAATTACTTAAATTGAATTTCACTTTTAATAGGTGTCAAGAAGCTCAATTTAAGTAGAATCCAAATCCTTTATATTTTTAATTCCTTTCCTAATGATTCTCAAAGTATTTATACCAAGGATTTATACCAATAGGAGGCTATTATTGGTCATGATAGGAAACCACCAGAGATTGTGCTCATTAAAGGAGAGACCACTACAAAATCCATCACCAACCTATTTTAAATGAGACTTAATTACTTCATAATATCCTATATGATTTTCACCATTAAATATCCTTAAATTTTGATTGGAGAAGAAGTGATTAGTAGAGCATGGAAACCATGTTTTTTCAACTAGATTTACCATAAGGAGATTCAGATGAAATATAATGATGTAAGAAGATTTTCCAAGATTTGTTAATTTAAATGCCTCTTACCACCCATTTGGCACATAGTTCATTTTTTTTTTTGTATATGTCAATATTTTACATACCTCCTTTATCACTAGGAAGAAAACAAATATTTTAGGCAACTCTATGGAACCCCTGTAGTTTTTTGGCATTATACCAAATAAAATGTGTAATAATATTACCCAAATTATCATAAGAGGCTTTAGAGGGGGCCCAACATGAGGAATAATAAATATGAGTAGTGTCTAAATTATTACTTTTTATATAAAGGAATGAAAAATACATTATACATTTTCCCATAGCATAATAAATCATAATCAAATGTGATATAAATAAACTACATCAATACATAACACACACACACACACATGACTCAAAAAATTACAAGCATCATGATATACAATAATACAAAATACAAAAATATATCTACGGATGAGGTCTATCATGAGGACATGCTTAAGATTTCCCTATCTATATAGTCTACTGTAAAAAATTTATCCATGATTGGAGACCATCCACCTGCCCTTATATATTGGCCACATGTGCATGTAATCTAGATACTTGGCTAGATTTAGTCAAATGAGTCTCTCTCCTAATCTAATGCCTACCACACTTATATCCCTCCTTGAACAAATCCTGATAGTTATGATGCCTAAACTCCATCTAATAATATTTATATCTCTTGGGATGCCTCCCCAAACAACCTAAACCACTCATCATAACCCTAGGTTGAAGTCACCAATAGATCAACCAATTATTTAGTATCATATTATGGTAGCACATCATCCAAAATGTCAGAGTAGGTTGTCTCCACCAAGGTCCTCCATCGGCCATCATCTATCATAAGATATGCAAAAGGAAAACCAAAAAAACATTATATTTAATATTCAATCCAAAACCTTATTAATTTATCTAACATATATCTCTATCTATATAAGCAATAAATCAACATAAACACATTTTACTCACCCATAATAGCACCATCGACTCAACCACCTAGCACTTCCTGGGTGTCCTATCTCTGAAGAGGCAAAAATCCTATATAATTCCCTAATTAGATGACATGCATGTGTCATAATCTCCTAGTTACTTGTTTCACTATCATCCAACTTAGATTTAGATGTGTTATATGATATGTTTGATATAACTAAAATTATGGTTATGGTTGTGGTTGAGGTAGTGGTTAAGCCTAACTCTATCAATCACTCAGTGGACATATTGGTGGTAGTGGATTAACATATACCTATTGTTGTTATTGATAAACTATCACTACTCCTCATCTTGTAGTTTCCTCTCCTCTCTTTTGCCTCTACTTCAATCTTGCCACCCTAAGAAGATGAGGCTATATAAATAGAACATCAATAGGTACCCCTCCACCTCTCACACCACACTACTCCCTCATATGATGAGCCCAATAATCTATGGCCATAAGAGGACCTATTAGATGTGGTAGTCCAAAATGACTTGGCACACGATAACATGGTTGAGGCTTTATCCACCACGGATAGTGCCCAGTTATCCTAATTCATGTTTTTACCTACATAATGGATGACCATGATGGCTAGACATCCATAGTCCCAACATATGACTACTAAATGATTTACCCATGTTGTACTATCTATAACTCTGAAACATGGGTAATAGTCCACATAGTATGTTCATGCACCCATCTCTGCACTCATGGAAATGCATCATCCATGGCATGGGGCAACCCTACTAGTCTATACATAGGGAAGCACTCATAAATACAACTCCTTGAAATAATAATAGATCCATAGATTTTTTTCCTCTCGTTAAAATACTATATAAATCATACACTAGTTGTACCCAAATAGCTAGACCTAAATCATATAGTGTGCCATGATATAACATAAATCAACATAGATCTATAATATATAATGACACTTTACCATATAACTTACGATAGATCAATTGAAATATCATAAGTTCAATAATAACCTTCCACATATATAGAATGGTTGATATATATATATCAAATAAATTAATGTTCAACCCTCACTTATCATACCTCTTAGGCTCTATGGTCCACACAAATAATGCGTTCCTCTCATCATAGGAATCTGGTGTGTTGAACACCATAGGTGTGCCCATAATAGGTAAACCTAAAATGCATGAACACCCTCTAAAGTGATACCCACCTCAATGGTATTCTCATCCATCACACACAAGAAGGTATTAGTCAGTCTCTCACATGCTCCTAAGAACATGATGATTAACTCTACACTAAGTGATATCTGTCACATCTCCATAATATCATCAAATCTAAGTGGTGTCAAACCTATTTGATCAATTATAAGAAACCAATCCAATAATTTTAGTAATGATATAACATCTAATAGGCTCCATAATTTCCAAATACCTCTATAAAATATCAAACAACAAAGCATAAATTAGGGATCTATCAAAAAATTGAGATAAACTAGACATAAAAATAATGGATCACTTTTTATTTCAAATTAATTACTTCATCAATCATGTACCTTGCTACATAAGCCATTTTATTTTCTAAACCATATCGACCATGTAAATTACTACATCAACCATCTATAAATTCATACTATATCAGCCATAACCTAATGTATTGGCCTTTTCCTATACTACATAGTCCTACATACACACCATCGACCATTTAGTCAAAATTTCCTACACCATCAATCATGTCTTTAACTATATCAACCAAGATAATTTATAATTCCATCAACCATAACATACATCATTAAAAATTTCACTATTTTTAAACTATGTTTACTATGTTACACAACATCATTCATAACTAGTTAAACTACATTGACTACTTTGGATGTTATCAACTACTTTTAATTATCCTCGATTTCTAACTACATCAGTTGGTTAATACCATTCAAGCTACATGGTAATTTTTCACTAGGCCATAATAAATACCCTTGACCTATACTTTTACCTATAAATTCATACCTATTCATGTCTTTTTTTTTAAATCCAAACCTACGATTTTTAGGGAAAATTTCATTACATGGATTTGTCCTAACACCTATTTTTTTAATTTAGTCCATTTATTTTCAAAATGCTAAAATTCACAATTAAATGCACCTCATACCTATACCATGTTGGTTGTAGCTTCAATACATATACCTCATGTATGTGCCATCATGTCTCAACTCACTATATTTGGATACATAGAACTCCACTTTCCAAAAATAGTAAATATGGAAATGAATAGTAATTTACCCTTTTATAGTAAAATTTTCAATTTTTTTAGCCTTTAGTTATTTACCAATAAATTTCATATTTTTCTCACATATTTTTACCCATGTGTCCTTTTCACAAACTAAAATAAGCCTTAAAATCATGGTAAAATAATTTCTCAGTGCTGATAAATTATTTTTGAAAAAACTTTAATTTTTCTCTTATTTTTAGGTCTATCTTTTGCTCGATACACTGGGGTCCTATTCTCTTCTACTACACATGCAACTTATTTTCAGCAATAATATGGTAAGAAAAGAAAATTATTTAAAATTTATTTCCCTTCACTTACTTTCCATTTTCTACTACTTTATTTTAGCTTGGGTATTACATTGTTATGTTCTTTCCCAAAGCACCATCCCATGTAACACTTTTATGACCTATGATAAGTTTCGGGTGGGGAAATGTATACACAATATTTTTAAAATTTATCATTTATCAATGATTTCTTTCTTACAACAACCTATCAAGTTTCAATATCTCTGAGTGCATGCCTTAAATGGTATACCATGAAAGGGTTGGGTAGACCAATGGTACTTCATGAGAGACATTGTTGTTTATCTATCATTCCCATATCCATTCTATCTTCCCTAGATTTGATCCCCTAAGTTGTCTCTTTCCATTTTATATTTTATAACTATTTCAAGACCTATATTTTCTTACTATTTCATCTATATCGATGTAGTATCTATCCCATCCCAACTAAATTGATCAAATCAATGTAGTTTCAAACTTTATGCTTCACACTTCACAACTAGGGTAGCCTGATTGACCTATTTATAGGTTAGTTAAATTGTTTAATACTAAATTGAGTTGTCCAATATTGTTGGCTAAATATTTGGGAGGAATTAGGGTCATCCATCACTATAAATTCAAGTCACCAATTCAATCTAATAGAGGAACATTCATTTTCAATTACTATTAGTCGCACTTCTTCCCTAAGTCTAAATTTAGAGGAGTTATTTCTTTGATCTTGTCTTAGAGAGAAAATCTCATCTTGTGGAATTTTAGATGCATAAGTAGGAGGCCTTTTAGCTTAGATCTTGATTTAGCCATTGAGATCCTTATAACCACAATAATCTCTTCCAAAAGACCAATGACCAAGGGAATGATTGAGGCTCAATAGATCTTGTTTAAGATAAGTATATTCTAACCTTAGATTTTTCATTTTGATAAATATAAGTTACATAATGGCTTGGTTACTGAATGTATATCTCCTTATTCGAATTAAATCTACACTTAAACTTAGTCTTGTTATTGGAGTATTCAAATTTTATATTTATACACCTTAGATTGCCTAGGTCCCCATTTGCCTACCATGTCTCCTTGCCCATTTTAAGATGTTTCTAACCCATCCCACTATTTGCATTGCTTGATTATGATTTCTGATTACTTTATAATTATAGACCTAGTTAGGGATATTGTATTGTGTTTATTGCCTAGTAGATTTCTAACCCTTTCTCTTAGCATTATGTTGTAAGTGCTCCCATTGCTAGGTTTAGTCGATCCATTGGTCATGGATTGATTTCATTACATATCAATGGGCTCTACTTGGTTTACCTTCTATGATTCCAAATATTTAGATAGGATAGTTATAGGTAAATCCTATCTCATTGCATACAAATGTCTTTTGAGCATTCAATTAGGTCAACAACCACCATTTTTCACCTTATTTGTTCTTACCTTTGTCTAGTGCACAAGACTAAATGTTATTCTATTACTATGTATCACTCTTAGGATACTCACCCTTTCAGGGCATTCATTGCTTATGTACAACATGGGTATATGGTTAGTTATGTGTAGTAGTGTTATTTTGTATGATGCTAGATGAAGAAGATAACTTCTAATTTAACTTTATCTTATATTGATCTTGGTGGCATTATAGTATGCTTATCCCAAAGTGTTGAAATCCAATAACTCCATATTTTTGCAAATGTTATTTAAGATTCTAATTATGTAACTTATCACATTACATTACTGTGAAAAATCCTTGCAAAACTGAGTAAAGTAGTCATGGAACTCATTGGTGTAATCTTCCACTAGCTATTCCTTACACTGGCACAAATTTTGGAACTTAATGTATTCATCTTAAAAGTTATTGAGGTGACAGTACATCCTTTAGCATGTCAAAAAATGTATTCCGAGACTCAATTGGTATGCATTCTTTTGCATGTTTTAGCCTTGTGTGTTCCACCAATAAGACATTAGAATGTACACATTTAACATGATAAAAATGAACATCTTATGATTGATGAATTGATAGATTGATAATTATGCCTCAATTATTGAAATTTATCCATCTAATGTTGGAGTGTTTATTTTTTATTTGAACACTAGGATGTCAACATTGATTTCACTTTGAAGGGGGTATGTTATGAAAATAAGTGATATGTAGAAAAAACATAAAAAGGATTTTATTGTGGCCCCATGTGTATCATGAGTTCATGAAACTATCAAAAAATTATATTTTTTACTTCTTAATGGTGTCCCAAAAAAAATATAGACATCTGAGATACCTTAGTGTTTCTTTGGGCATCAACCAAATTGCTCATGATATTGCATTATTTTAGATACTCCAAAACACAACCTATTGGTAATCCTTCTCTACATAGTTTTGATTATGTGTTTGTTGGCATATGAGATATTTTTATCTGATACTAATTATCATCATCATTAATCCTCAACATGTCATAAATTTACAACATCACACACCCTAAATTTAAAATGGGAAAAATTAAAATATTTTTGGATCTACTTTATTTAATAATTCATCTCTTCATTTTCTCAACATTCCTATCACTTTCTAAACATTTGGGATGTCCCTTTATTCCTTTAATAGCCCCATTATGTCAAAAATATCCAATACTTAAAAATTCATCCTAAGAGATATGGTAGAGAGAGGATACAATATATGGTGAAGAGAAGAGTTAGTAATTGCATATCTAATAGGGAGAAGAAATAAGATCTAACCATGAAAGTGATAAGATGAATCATATATTTAGAATTAAAATGAAATTATAATTCAAGATTAAAAAATAAGAAGAGTAAACATTAAAATAAATAAGCCAAAGTGGTTGTTCTCATCACATTCTCAAAATGACCTTTTCTATCCTACGGGAATGGAAAACTTATTGAATGAGACAAAATCATGACACCTAAACTCGACACCTAAGATTAACAACAACTATATACATAATTTTTGCATCCCCCCTTAATATATAGGTGTCTTTATTAGACCAAACATTCCTCTAAATTTTTCAAAATTTTCTCATCCAAGTGTTTTTGTTAGGATACCTATAGGTTGCTCTGTTGTAGTGTAATGTTACAACTTGACACTACCATATTTCACATAGCGCCAAATCAAATGAAATTTGGTATTAATATTCTTGGTTGAGTTGTGAAATATTGTATTGTTTCCATTTGGATTTTATAAGTGTTGTTAACCATGAGAGGTGTTGACAAAACCTATTGCTCCTTAAAATATCAAAGAACCCTTTGAGCCACAAGATCTCTCTAGTTACCTCTGAAGCAGTCATATGCCTTTACTGAAGAAATTTCTAGAAATTATTACTTATTAGATTTAAAATTGATAATTAATTTTCCAAAATTCATCAAAAACCTTATAGTGAAATTTCCATCTTCATGGTCACTAGCATAGTTAGAATCTGAATATCCAACTAGTTTGAAGTCTGCTACCCTGGAGTATTTGAGCCCAAAATTATATGTTCCTTTGAGATATCTAAGGACCCTTTATTTTATTACCCAATTATTGTCCTTTTGTTTTTGTATGAATATTCAGAGGAAACCAATAGAAAATTACATATCTAGTCTATTTGTGGTCACATAAATAAGACTTCCAATGAGTTATCTATATTAAGTGACATCAACCAAATCTTTCAAATATTTATATGTCAACTTGAGATTTTGTTCTCTGGGCATGTTGATAGGCTATAATATTCCATTCTGAGCTTAATTAAAATTTCATATAAAGGTACTTCTACTAAGTTATGAATAAATACTTTGGTTTTTTAATTACTTAAATACCCAATTAGTAATGAAGATAACCCAAATCAGTCATTTCAAAACTTTTCATCAACTTTGATTTGAACTCTGTAGTGTACCATTCACTATTCCCAGTGATGAGAAAATCATCAACATAAACCACCAAAAATACAACTATTTTTTCAAATATTTTGATGAAAATAGTTACGTCTTAAAACTCAAAACATTTAAATTTCATGTTCATGAGTTTTCCAAACTAGTTTTTTGTACTATGTTCAACGGGCTTGTTTCAAACCATACAATGATTTTTCCAATTTGCACACCTTGTGCTCTTGTCTATTTACTAAAAAACCTTTAGGTTGTGTCATATACATTTTTTCCTTGAGGTCACCATTCATAAATGTATTTTGACATCCATTTGGTTAAATTTCCATCTATTATGAATTTCTAAAGCCAACATGGTTCGAATGGTAGTCCATTTTATTATAGGTAAAAAGGTTTCATTATAGTCAATTCCATTTTTTTAAGCATATCCTTTTGCAATAAGCCTTGATTTATGTTTCTAAAGTGATCCATTAGCCTAGTATTTTTTGTCATAGACCCACTTGTAGCCAGTAATTTTATAACCATATGGAAGATCAACCAATTTCCAAGTCTTTTTTTTTACCAATGCATTGTACTCATCTTTCATTGATTTCCTCTAAGGTTCAAACTTCTCAACCTGTTTGAAAGATGTTGGTTTTGAATCAAACATTACATTGAGTTCATCTTCTAGAGAATAATTCAAGGTGATATTTTCAATCCTATCATAAATTTATTCAATGGACTTGTCTGATTTTGATGTAGATGCATGTGCACTTCTAGTGCCTATATTCCAAAATTCATCAGGTTTCACATCTTTCAATGTTTTAGTGGCCCACTTAGGCATATATTTATGTGTTTTAGGTGCTTCAATATCATCCTCTAAATTTTCATTACCTTATACCCTATGTTATGGTGGCCCCTATTCATTATTTAATGAAGTTTCACACTCTCCTTTAGGAGGATTTTCAATGTCATGTATAGGAGATAATAGAGAATCAAGGGATTCCCACTCATTATTTGGAACATCCAAATCACTCTCTCTATAGACATAAAACTTTGCATACTTTTCAAGTTGACTTAGTTGTCGATCAATGTGCTCTTTTTCCTTTCTAGTCTCATAAAAGATAACTTATCTTGTGACAAAAAACTTATTTTCTTTTTCATCATATAGCATGTATGCCTTGGAGGATTTAGAATATCCTAAGTGGATGCATTTTTTACTCTTGTGGTCCAAATTATTTCTCTTCTCCTTTTTAATTAATGTGTAACATGTGGATCTAAAAATACAAAGATGTCAAACTGAAGGAATATGACCACAACACATCTCATATGGAGCATTTCATTCAAGAACTGTTGATGGTGATATGATGCAGAGCTGTACTATTTTATAGTTGTTTCAACTCAAAGTGAATATTTACACCTTTGAATTACAATATAACATGAATCATATTCATCATAGTTTTTTTCATCCTTTCTACAAATCCATTTTATTACAGTGTGAGGAAATATGATATGGTGTTTCATCCCATTTTTATCAAGATAGGATTAAGAATTCTTCGAAGTGTATTCACCACCATTATCTATCATAAGTATCTCAATGTAGGTTTGATCTTCATTTTCAATTATGGTTCAAAACTTTTGGAAAGTCTCTAAGGATTATAATTTTTTCTTTATAAAGTATATCCAAGTCATCATGTTGTAGTGATCAATGAATAACATGAAATACTTATTAACACCAATGGAGAGGATCAAAAGATAACCAAAGTCTAAGTGAACCAGTTGAAAGTTTCCATTGACTTTCCATTGTGACTTTGGGAAAACTTATTTTATGTGTTTATAAATGATGCAAGATTCACACTTTTCATCTGATTTTATGGGTAATGTAGGCACTCCAACAAAACCATTATTTTTCAACACATTTATTTTATTATAGTGATTATCCCTAAATATATCATGCCATAACATGTTTGGAAACATTTCATCTTCCATGAGATGAACATAAATCCTTAAATTTGATGGCTTACCCCTAAGTTTTAGTAGTTTCCCTTCCTCATATCCATTCAATATGTATGCATTGTCACTCATATTGATGTGGGTTTTATGCACACTAGGTAACCTTACAAAGTAGCCTCTAATGTTTTAGTATTTATGAATGAATATTTATTGCAAGGCATGAGTTGTAAGGTATTGGATTTTATAAACAACTTATTAATTTAATAGAGGGGAGTATAATATTTTTTTAAACATGGATAGTTTGGACATGGAGTTAGTATATATCTAATTGATATGAGTGTGTTGATGATGGATTTAACCTAAGGTGGTTAGGACCAAAAAAAACTCAAAAAAGAAGAGAAATTATGGTAGAAAATAAGGCATGTGGACAAAATAAGATGAAACACTTCTAATCCAACACTTGAACTAAAGGTTGGACAAGTAATCAAAAAGCAATGTATGTTATAATCATTTTTAAGTACACTAACAATCAAACATAGGTGAGACATGAAGAAAATAATAATACAATATAATTAATCATATATAATCAAAGGTTGTCACATTTTTAAGATTGTGTTTGCATGTATACAAGTGGGATTATGATAAATACACAAAAGTCAATAAAATTAGCAATAGAACAAGATGAATAAATATATTGAAAAAACAACTCATGCACAACCAAGAGACTAAGATACCAGGATGAAATAACTTATTACAAGATTCATAGGTTTAAACAAGAATTAGATTTGCACATCAAGAATAATTGTAGAACAATTTGTAAAATTTCCTATTAGTATTAATAGCCAAAATTCTCTTCCTTTTTGGATTGGGAGGATACAAATATATATAAGATTAGGATGAGGATACCTTAGCTCTCAAGAAAAGTCTAAAATTACATGTCCAAGAATAAAATGATGTGCAATTCTCATGCAAAGTATGCATGCACAATGGTGTTTGCCTAGAATATAATTCCTTGACTAAAATACAATGTGTTTGTATATGTGTACACACACACATATGCCAAATAAATTAGGAACTAATAATTCCAACTTAGTTGAATCATGAAAATACATACATATTTAAGGGAGTGTAAATGTGGTACTATTGGAAGAAGAAATTGATGGTTAATAGTTTTAGACATTGAAGTGGATGAAACTAATATAGTAACTTGAGTTATAGATGCAATAAACATAGTCATTGTAGATACACCAAAAGTTGCCACCAATGTAATTTTATCATTAATTATTAGAAGTGTCACATATGTTGTTCCTATCTACATTTACACTAATGTATATCTTAGAGACTAAGTATCTTGAGGAGGTGTCATTGGTGCCCATGTTATTGAAATTGATTGCTTTTCTACCTCCATTTGTAAATATAACACATGGCTAGCTTGAAATATGATATCAATAGTTTCAATATCAATCAAAGACATTTTAAATAATTATGGGAGATTTTCCATCAATTTTTTATGTGTGAATAATGCAGCTTTGACCTCTACATGAAGTGTCTTTGTTCTTATAATGTTTCCCTATAAAAATACACTAGTTGCATAATTTCCTCATTGGTCATGTACATTGTGTCTTCAATTTTAGCTCAAAAATTATCAATTATAGCTCAGAGGATATTCTCATAAATGGGATTAGGAACTAATTTCCCAATAGGAGTGCTTACCTCAGTGACTCTAATATATTTCAAGATAGAGATAAATTCTCTCTCTTGATTTGTAAATTAATGCACTAGAGTTCACATCTCTTGATGCAAATCAAGCAAGACATATCTCTTATCAGTGATGTAATTATGGACCCATGCAACTTCTATTGTTGTTAGTAGGTTTAAGTGGGCATATGCCTTATTTCTATTTTCCTAGTTTATGATGTAAAGATTACCATTTATATCCTTTATTTTATTGAATAATTAAAGTATGTCCCCCTACTTAAGCTAGGATGTAGTCTTAGAAAACTCTATTAAATGAATGGTGTCATACAATTTTTTAGTTTCCCCTACAAACTATCTATTATCTCTTTAAGACCTTGAATAGTGATCCTCTCTTGTGACCTCTAAATAGATTGGTCATGGATTCTAAACATTTGTTTGATTACTCCTTCAATAGTGTCCACAAAACTATAAGGATCCTCCCTATAGCTCTCTAGGTCTAAGGGATTTAATTTTAATCTATTTGTTAGATAGAATATATCTACTCTTTGTTCCAACCTAACCTATTCTCCTTCTAAAACCATAGTGTTTATTTTAACCTTCCTCAAGGTATTACTTTTTTTTTTATCAAAGTGGAACTTAACTTGTGGTTTCTTAGCAATTACTATGTCTTACCTTCTTGGTTCCTCTTGTTGTAGCTAATTAATCAACGAAGGAATGCTCAATGAAACTTGTTTCTCTATTTGATCCACTTTCTCTGTAACTACAAGAATAGAAGGAGATTGCCTTGGAAGATGAATCATTATGGGTGAAGATGTACCTAATGTAGGGAAAGGAGGTATAGCCTTCCTCCATCTAGTGGCCTACTTTTGTGTTGGTGTATCAATGATGTGTTTATTCTTCCTAGATGCTCTCTACACTAAAACTATAGGGGAATATGTCTGAGCAACTTGGTCAATGAGAATTCCTAATTATGTAGACAACCTAGGGGCATGGCCTATGTAGTAAAAAGGGAGGTGGATACAATGATTTTAAAATGTACTCCCACTAATGTCTTGGGGGATTGGGGACTTGTTCCAGTAAAGAATGAATAGATCATTGGGGTGATAAGTAGGATTTTCATGTAATTTGTGACTAATTTATATGTAACCCTAATAGTAATAGCAGTAGTAAGAGGACCCATAGTATAAAATTGGGCTATAGTGGAAATAATTAGCATTGTAACTATTTGAGGCTTACTTATTTTTCTCAAAGAATGTACATAATGAATAGTATCTACCACACCTATTGTATCAACAACAATAGGAACATATCAAACAATAAGGGATTATTGTTTCTTATAATTTGAGAGGGGATAACTGGGGCAATGGTTGTTGTAATTTTTACCATCATATCCTGAGATGGAGAGAAAGTGGGTTTAGTTGATGATGACCCCTATATTGAGGTTTGTATTTTTGACTTTACATCTATTTCTTTATTTGATAATAACTCGATGGCCACCAAACTAACATCTCCTTGATTAACCTCCTTAGATTCACCTAATATCCTAGTTACTCTAGGCTAAATACTTTATTTAGTCATAAATTCACCCTCTTCACCTATTTTAGTTGTCTCATTAAATGACTTTATTTCCTTAGTGTCTATCATAGACACCCATTCGTATTCCGTTACCCATATTTTGTCTTCTTCTTCACTATCATGAATTTCAATAGGGTCTAATTTATGTCTACCCTTTCTTTTATCCTCCCTTGCCCTAAGAAATTCTACATGTTTCCCTTATAATTGAAACTTTTTGGGGTGAGATATGAGGGGTCTCGGGCTTCCTTTTATAGGTAATTGGTAGTTTAGCAGTAGTAGGGGCTATCCCTTATAGAAGTTGGACTAGGAGATAAAGAGATTGTAGAGGTAATGTGTGGTAATGAAGTGGGAGTGACCATTGGGGGAATTATGGGAGATGAAGATGGTTTCCCAAGATATTTAGGCATTACTACTAGTGGTTTTATCATAATATGGGGTGACATAGGAAGAAAAATAATGGAAACATGAAATAAGAAATTAGTAATATTTACTTATTGTGTTATAGTCAAGGGAGGTAGAGGCAATAAAAATAATATCCCAATTGCTCTACTTGAACATATAGGTTCTTATACATTAGTTATGTGTTGAGGAGAATTAATAAAAAATGAATATGTGGGGGAGATTGGATTAGTCTCAAATAGTCCTTCGACATCCACTTCTTGAAATGGGCTAATTTATTATTATATGTCTACTTTTGTGTGAGGATGAGATCCATGAATAGGTTTATAAACCCATTGTTCTTTTTAATCCACTTGGAATATTCCTCAATAATTATAGGATCATATTGGATCCTTTTTTCTATAATAATTGACATTTTTACCTTGTGCATCCTAATAATAACCTCAATGTCATCCTCTGCATTCACGAACACAGTGTCATGAATATAGGACTAGTGACCATAGTTGATTTTCATTTTCTTCTCATATCTCTTGATATGATCCCATGCATTCTTCTTAGGGTCCCAATGCCTAAATGGTGCCCATTTTGATCCATAATGCATCTTTATTCTTCCCATAAACTAGAAGTGCTCCCAATTTGTGTATTGAAATCAACCAATGCTAAGAGGGGTTGGGTGGAAAAATATTTGCTTAGCCCTTCATAACTCAACATCAACACTATCAACCAATTGAATAAAAATTTCCTGATCAACCAATTTTTCAAGCATAATTTGTGGTAAGTACAAAGTGTGTGCCTTGGTACCTTATATCCTAATTATAATGCACTTAGGATAAAAGTAGTAGTCACCCATTTTTTTAATAGTCTTGTTTATAGGATCTGATAGTTTGGCCATGTTCCTCTCATATATGGCCAGGTATACCATAGGGTAAAAAGTATTTTTCAAAATTTTCATTTGCTTTCTAAGCTAATGCATATAGAAGAAATTTAATTCATCACAAATCCTATTGTTTGGGTATTCTATAGATAGTTTCTAGGGTTCTTCATATGTTGAATTCATATTTATAGTCACAACATCTACCATATAGGACATCATATAAAAGTTACCATCTAATAAGCTTCCTAGATTTGTGATTCATCAAATCAAATTGTAGATAATTATCTCTCCCAAAGATGTAATTTTATTATAGGTCTGGATAATATCTAGCAATGGGACCCTTATCTAATTGCATGAAGAAAGGGTTGAAAAATCATATATTCTATTTAGTAGGTCCATGATAATTCTTACCCTTGGTCTGAAGATAGGAATGGGGATAGAAAAAGTAGGGATCTGAATCACAAAGCTACTCGGGTTACCAGTGTATTCTTGTATCTTATTTTAGATGTTATTTTCAAAGAGCCATGAATTTACCATATCTTGTTTATAGGTTATTTCTGGTAGAGGAAGCCTATAATATCTTTCAAAAGCATTTCCACTTATGTATGATTTTTGAGAATCACTCAGTCTGAAATGTAATATTTTCTTAGAGATTTTTCCATTCACAAATAAATCAAATAATAGGTCAATGCAAGGCATTACCTCTGGTTTGGCTATAGCATTATGTAGATCGACCACTTTTATTGCCAATAAGACATCTTTATACCTCTATGTAAAAAATTAAATATGGTCCTCAGCCTTATATGGATCGAATACATCAACATCATCCCAAATAGTAGAGTAATATTTGAAATCATGGTTTAGAGATGTTGAATCAAATGTTGTGTTAGTGTAATCAGTTAGTCTTAAAATTGAATATGCATAAGGAGGTGGAGTGTGAGATGAGAAGCCCATTAAAAATCTAGGTGAAAATGTTTGTCATGTGAAGAGTCTATAATATATTGGTCTTAATAGAGATCTGAATTCATAATTTGCACTTGAAATCTAGAGAGCAATGTGATTAGATTGGATGTGGTATCTTGAATTATATTTCTTTGGATGTGTTAGCCTTAAGAATTGAATGTATTAATTTTCCAATTCATGTGAATTAATGTTAACAATTACTTTTTCTCCATTCCCTATCTATTCTTTACATTTGAGTTTCATAATGCTAATTTATACATATTTTATTACCATGTGGATTTTTTTACATTCTCCCATGTGCCTAGTTAGCATAATGTCACAAATGTCTCTTTTTCACACTTTTAGGCAACTTTTGTATCTTTATTATCTTCTTATGTTATTAGGGGACACATGTCTACATATCGATACTCTGCTCATAACTAAGTTATGGCATGTTGTAATTTGTTATTTTGGCTATGGGTTAGTAGGATGATGACACATATTTAGTTCTTGTTACTTCATTTGCCTAGGATATCCATATAAATAACTCTATTTATATCACCTCGGGGTTAATGGGATGATGCCACATGGATATCTCTCACTACTCTACTTGCCTAGGATATTTGTACAAGGAACTCTACTAACATCACCTCTAGGTGAGTGAAATTATGACACATGGATGACTCTCATTGCTTCACTTACCTAGGATATTTATACGAGGGAATTTATTGATATCACCTATGGGCGAGTGATATTATGACATGTGGATAGATATCATTTCCCCTCTTGCTTTGGATATTCATATGGGTAACTCTTCTAAATTTAAATCTAGGTGAAAGGGATGATGACACATGGAAAGATCTCGCTACTCTACTTGCCTAGGATATTCATACAAGGAATTATGTGATATCACATCCAAGTGATAAAGATGGCAACACGTCAATGACTCTCTCTATGCTACTTGCTCGGGATATCTGTATGAGGAAATTTGTGATGTCACCTCTGGGTGATTGGGATGATGACATGTTGAAAGAGTAGATGATATCTGGGATGTCTTAGGAAACACTTAGTCATAGAATAACCTACTCAAGACACAACATATCCAAAGAACCAACTAAAAACATAACACATCAAGCCAGTTATCCATTCAATCATAAATCAAACATGTACATAAGTACTAAGTTAAAATAAAATCAAAGGCAAAAATTGAATTGTATAATATGGCTTATGTATAGCTTCAATTCTCTTATAAATTTTAAACATATTAAAAACTTTGAAATATCCTTTAATTTTATGCTTTTCAAATTCCACATCATAGAATTCTAGTTCAGAAGACCTCAAATTAGGATATTCAATAAATAGTGGATCCCTATTTAAAATTTAAAATGGGCGGAGGGGGGGGAGGGGCAGAGGGAGGGGGGTTGGTGTGTTAGGGAACAATAAATGATGACTTAGAGGAGAAAATACTCATGATTATTTGAGAACTCAGAATCTCGGTAATGCATCATAACAAAATTTTAGCTCTATCAAGGAAATAAAAAGCAAACCAGACCCTAAAAATACTCTTACTTACTCATGCAACATATTGATCCTTTCCATTTCTTAGATTTGAGTGTGTGTGTATTTTTTTTGTGAAATTAATTTCCCCATATTATGAGAGTTTTAATAAAACCCTAAATAAAGATTACAGGTATTATTTTGACCTCAAATTTTGTAAATAAATAGTAATGGAATCCTAGACATTGTTACTACTAGCTATGCATCCATATCCCCAATAGAGGTACCTTTGATTCTAATCTAAACATTGCTCTACATCCATCTAGAAACCCATATCCATGATAGAGATTACTTAAATCACCCATCTTCTATTAGTTTGTATGATGATTTTTTTTGAAACATAGATATAAGAAAGGTTAGGAATAGCCATTGGTTGGATGTATGTATAAGATTTTTTTAAATTAATATGTCCCTATCAGTATGTATCTATTTATATGTTTATTATCTCCCATATAAATTTTAGCATGAAATAGTGCAGTTAATCTTTGGAAATGAAAACTATTACTAAAATTTGCATGATTATATCAGAGTACATCTTAGTGGTCCGATAAACTCATTTTATTAGAATATTATTATATTAAATTAGACTATTTACTAAGGTATATTTACTATGCTTACGGTTATAGTGGTTTTAACCACTTAGGTAGGTAGGTTTTACAAGCCTAGTTATTTTATGCTACCAGATGTATTTGGTTCCACCCACCTCCTTGTTTTTTTGGGTGTTCCTTTTGTGCCTATATAATAGGCTTCCATTGTATTGTTTTATTATGCTAGTTAATCCATTTACTCATATATTTTATGAATATAATATGGTACCAGAGCTTATGATTTAGGAAGCTTGGTAGGGATCCTATGGAGCAAGAGAGGATCATCTTGTTAGGGAGGAGCATAAAGTGCCCAGTAGAGAGCCGTGAGAAGAAGATTTTTTTTTATTATGACCAGCCATTCCACTTGGAGGAAAATCCCAAAAATTTATTTGAGCATTGTTTTTGATGATTCATGTTTATATAAAATTCTATATCCTGATATTCATTTGTTGAGTTACATGGATTTAAATTTCATTGAGTATTTTACCCAAAAACTATATTTAAAGTTTTTTGGTTGATCATTTATGTACGATTTGGGGAGGAGACCAAATTTTTCTTTGGAAAATTATTTTAACATGTGAAGGATCTAAAAATTTCTATTTTATAGGAGAATCTCATTGGATCTGATGACATTTGATTTGGCTGAGAAATGGGTCTATAATCAACATTTGAAAGTTTCATAAGTCAGCCATTTTCCTACAAGTGCACATATCCCTTCTAATTGGTTGATTTTTATAATATAAAGTTTTGAAAATTATATTCATGTAAATATATTTTAATTTTCAAATATTTTGATTTATTAAAATATTGAAAATTGAAAACTTTAGAATATAAGCCATATTATAGCCCCATCGTTGATTAATTATCATAGAAGTGTTTATGAGGCTGAAAATTTGATCTTTTTCTGAGTTTTTTAATCTAAAATCTAGTGCAAAAATAATTTTTTAAATCGGAGATGTATATCTCCTAATTTATTTTTTTAAATCTATTTTTGGTGTTTTTAAAGATGAAAAGTTTAAAATCTCTCAAATGGTGTTGAGTTTTTTGATAAAAATTAGAGGTATTGACCAGTTTATAATTTCAATTAGTGGGTAGGAGGAATTTTGTGTAAATTAATTATAGTTTTTCTAGTATTTGCATATTTTAATAAAAATAGGTTAAAATGGCTAGTTTAGAGAACCTTTTGTTATTAGATTCACAAAAAGTGATATGTAAAAAATTTAGTTTGTGGAGTCACAAGGTTTTGATGATATGTGAATATTGGAATCTTGATCAAAAAGTACTCAATAAAAAGCAAAGGCCTGCCATTGGTATTGATAACTATGTTAAACATCATCATGAGGCTCTTATGTTGTTAAAACTATTAATAGTAGATAATTTAATCTCAGAGGTAAGAAATGTGACCACTGTATCAGTTTTGTGGACTAATCTTACTTCTAAATATCAATCTTCTAAAGTTGGTAGGGTATTGTATTTGAATAATTTTTTGTTTTCCGCTAAGATGTAGGAAGGTGGCTCTATTTATGAGTTTTTATTGTAGATCAAGGACATCAGTGATCAGTTGAAGGCTATGAAAAATCATATTTATGATCAATATTTGATTACTCTAGTTATGTATAATCTTCCACATTTATTTGAGTCATTTGTGGAGTCATTACACATGATTGCTAAGATGCAAACTTTGGAGTTTAAAAAGTTATCCATATTACTATTGCAGAAGGAGAGGTAGTAGGAGTAGACAATGTTGTCTACTTCTACTTCTATAGAGAGTGCATTCTTAATCAAGGGAAAAGGTAAGAAGTTTGGTAAAACTACTAGTTATCAAATAAAAACTCCACAAGTAAGTGGTTCTAATCAGATATCTAAGTAGAAAATTTTATATTGTAAGTAACCTAGTCATCTTAAGAAAGATTGTAGGAAAAGACAACATGATATGAATAACCCCATAAAGAAATCTCATCATAAAAATTTAGCTGAAGGTGAAGGCAAGGAAACATATCCTGATTTTGTTTTCATGGATTCCATTAGTAATTTTGTAGTGGATAAAGCTTGGTACTTTGATTTAGGGGCATCCCACCATTATACATGCTTAAGGAATGGTATGTAGATTTCATTCAAAATAATAGTAGTAATGAATCTGTATCTTTAGGAGATGGTAGAACTCTTTTTATAAAGAGATATGGTAGTGTTAAAATTAATTTTAATGGTATATTTTGGTATACATTTAAGAATGTTAGGTATGTGCCTGATATGAACAAAAATATAATTTTAATTAGTGATATCACTTCAAATTTTGATTTTGTTTTAAAATTTCAAAGACAACAATGTTTAGTCATTACCAGAGATAACAAGATTATTTTTGTTGGGATTGGTGAGAAAAGATTGTATAAGCTTGCATATCCATAGAGGGCAAAGTAAAGTGCACTTATAATTGTTGATATCATAAGTTCATTATGACATGAAACGTATGTGCATTTTAATTTCTAGTATTTGAATACATTGAGAAATACTAATATGATTAAGGGGATTCCTTCTTTTTAGGATATTCATCATGTATGCATTGGATGTTAGTTGGGGAATCAAGTTAGACATTCATTAAATGTTGGTAAAGATTTGACAATTAAGGGAGTATTAGATCTCATACATGCATATTTTAATGGTCCAATACAGATACCTACCCATTTTGGAGCCCGTTATTTCTATTACTGTTCAATGAATTTTCTAGGAAAAAGTGGATATACTTTCTAGTGAAGAAATCTGATTATTTTTCTAACTTCCTTACTTGGAAAGCTACGGTTGAAAAATAGGTAGGATGATCAGTAAAATCTCTTAAAATGGATAATGGGGGTGAGTTCATCTCAAAATAGTTCAAGGATTTTTGTGCCACTAAAGGCATACATAGACATCACACTACTCCTTAAACTCCATAGCAAAATGGAGTTGTGGAAAGGTGAAATAAGATGGTGATGGACATGGCTCACTATATGGTCTAAAGTAGAAATGTCCCCTATAGATAATGAGCAGAAGTAGTGAATACAACAGTGTATATCCTCAACATAAGTCCTACAAAATTTTTAGATAATATGACTCTAGAGGAGGCTTGGTTAGTTCAAACTCTAGATGTAAGTACTTTTAAAAAATTTGGTTGTATAGCTTTTATAGTTATTCTTAGTCAAAATAGAAGTAACTTGGATGTGAAAAGTAAAGCATACATTTTTGTTGGGTAGAGTGTGTAGTCAAAGGCCTACATATTAATGGATGTTTCTACTAACAAAGTTTTTGTAAATAAAGATGTCACAGTAAATGAACATATGCCATACTTTACAACAACTAGTATAGTTTAATATATTGAGTTATTGTTTTCTTCTAATGATTCTATTATAAGTTGTGATGTGAAAGTTGAGTAGGATTCTAGTTCATCAATAGAATCACATCCTAGAGATGGAATTCTTGTAGGTCATTTTGAGGTTCCAATAGAGCAACCAAAGAAGCCAAAGTGGTATTCTACCACAATGAAAGCACTAAAGGAGGGAGACTTGCCACAAGGTCTAGAAGGAAGAAGATTGAGATCAGGAAGGTAGTTTGGTAATAGAGGTGAACATGACAATTTTTTTGTAACAACTACTTTTTCACAAGCATTTGAGCCTAATAATTTTTCATAGGCCAAAGGGAAGCATGAGTGGGAATCAACCATGTAATTGGAATATGATTCCTTGATGAAAAACAAGACTTGGGAGATCATGGGGCTACCACCAAGAAATAAATCCATTAGTTGTAAATGGATTTACATGGTAAAATGAAAAGCATATGGTTCCTTGGGCAAACACAAAGCTAGACTTGTTGAAAAAGGTTATGCACAAGATAAAGAGGTTGATTATGAGGAGACTTTTGCTTCTACTACAAAGATGGTAACTTTTCATTTGATTGTTTCTATTACTACTTAGTTTGGATGGTAGGTGCACCAAATAGATGTCAAGATTGCTTTCTTGAATGGAGATCTAGAGGAAGTAGTCTACATGGTTTGGCCATAGGGTTTTCAGGTTCTTGGTAAGAAACATCTTGTTTACAAGTTTATTAAGTCTTTGAATGGGCTTAAGTAGGTTCCTCAAGCCTAGTATATGAAAATACATCATTACATCCAAAAATTGGTTATGCATCAAGACATCAATCTCTTTTACTACCCCAATATAGAGCATCCAACTTATATAATGACCAAACCAATTAGATTAGACAAATTCATAGAATTCAGGGAAATACTTGGTCTTATTTTTGGTTTAGTCATTAAGAGAGGGTATTATCATATTATTTTATTACCTTAGGCTTTCTACTAAGGTATATTTCTTAAGCTTATGGTTATAGTGGTTTTAACCACTTAGGTAGGTAGGTTTCATAGACCTAGCTCTTTTATACCACCCGGTGCATTTGGTTCCACCCACCTCCTTATTTTTTGGGTGTTCTCTTTGTGCCTATATAATAGGCTTCCATTGTATTATTTTAGTATGTTGGTTAATTAATTTTTTCATCTCTTTATTGAATCTAATACATTTATTCCAAGAATAAACTTAATTTATTCATAACACATACCTCAATCCCATAAGTTCAAGTACTATCAAAATAAATTCTTGTGAAAACTAATTGTACATCCTCGTAAAACATTCCTTATTTTTGGAAAGTCTTTTGTAACTTTATCATAGGAAATTAGTTGATCTATTTTTTAATTTTAGGAAATTAATTTAGAAAGCATAACAGATAATCTATTGGAAGCAAATGTAGAAAGTAGGAACCATGTAATCTAATAAATTAGAAAATCTATTCTATAAATCAACAAATATAATATACTCTTATGTATATATTTCCACTCAAAATAACTCAAAATCATCTATAGTTGGATTAGCCATGAAATAATGTTTCAAAAATTGTCCATTGATTGGAAAGGTGAGGTCATTATCTTAGAGGTGATTCAAATAGAAGGCATTATTATCTAGGATTTTTGATATATGATATGGCTAAATCCACAAAGGAGTGAACTTATCATGATGTCCTTTATTTTCATGTGCTTTATCCCATAGAATCACTAGGTCTAAAATCCTAGAGGCCTTGATATTAGACCTTTTGTCAAACCATATTTTGATAATGTCTTGATTATTGGTGAAGATGTGTAGTGCTTTAGTTCTGGCATTTTACATCTAGATTATTTTAAGTAGTCTAGACTATATTTTTTAGGGACTATTTCGGATAATTTGGAATTGTCTATAGTCTAACTAAAAAACAAATATCAATAATACACCCATATTATTCAAAATTTTATAATTTTAAATTCTCTCCAATCTAATAAATGTGAAATAGATCTAAATTATTACCATACTCTTCATGTGCAACTTATGCAAAACCCAAAAACTATTTATTTTAAATGATTATCTCCCATCCAATTTAGGGATATAAGTCTAGATTATCTAAAATAGTCTTTTTTCATCTTCTCCCATGTACTCTTGCATAAAATATTACATTTTTATTTTAAGAGAAATGGGGAAAACTGATTATTTCCCATACACTAGTAAAATAGGTGAAGCATTGAGAGCTTTTTTATGTTTGGTTCAATCTACCCACAATGCATACTTCAATAAAATATGTCATTTCCTTGGTTTATCTTATACTAACTTTTTGATGGCATCCATCAAATTATTATTGGTATATTCAACCACTCCATTCCCTTATGGGTAGTAGTTCAAAGAGAACTTGATGGTGATTTGGTTGTTGTAGGCCCACTCAGTAAATTCCATAAACTATAATGTTGGGTTGTTATCACAAATCAAAGAAATTGGAGTCCTAAACCTATTCAATATGTTTTCTTTCATAAATTTGATAACATTAATTACTCTAAAAATCTTAGTAACCACAAAATTCTATCCATCTAGTACAATAGTCAATAGTTGTTAGGATAAACTTTTTCCTTGATGAAGAGTTTGGGTTAATTACCCCAATAAATTCAAGGTGCCATGGAGCACAGGGGATTCAATCTATGACTTGTTATAGTGGCATGATAGAATTCACCTCTTTTTTTCCAAATATTTGGCATTCATGGAAAGTTATGGCATGGTTATGTGCATCTTTGAAGATCATGGGATAGTAGTATCCAATCCTCAAAAAAATTTAAGTTGTTGTATTGCTTGAGGGATATCCACAACCAATATTTTGATGTATATTATCTAGGATGTATGTAGATTCTTCTCTTGAAACACACCTTAAATAGATGCCCTCATATTTATTTATGTATAGGAATCCATTCTTGATCATATAATGAGCTAAGTTAAGTATAAGGGCTCACCTCTCCTCCATTTTTAGCTTAGGGGGACATGTACCTATCAAGAAGTAGTGGATGATTTGAGTGTACAACTCACCATTAGTTACTTGGGCCTCATTGATTTTTTCAATGCAATACATGGATAATTTTAAAGCATGAGCTAGATGATTCCTTGGCCTCTAACCACATTGGATGGCTTAATTTCAAGATCAAATTCCGAAAATTTGGCCATCCATTTTCCTCTTATTTCACTCAACTCATTCTGGCTAAGTGTGAGCTTGATATTTGGGTTCGAGATGTTGGCATATATATTTTTAATCATATATAATACCTAAGCTTTTTCATAACTTTGATTAGTGCATATATTTTTTTATCTATCATTGAGTATTTCAACTTTGCATCCTTCAAATTGGTGCTCAGGAAGGAAATGGGATGCTCATTGTCATCCACTTTCTATGTAAGTAAAACAACTATAGTATGTTATGAATAGAATGAATAAAGATATAAATATTTCATGAAGTATGGGTTGATTAGAACTGGAGCTTGAGCAATGGTAATTTTGATGTTTTGGAAAGCTTTCGTAGCCTTTATTGTCTACTCTATTTTGGAATCGTGCTTCAACATAACATTCAATGGCTTGATAATCTATACAAAATCGTAAATAAATTTCCTTGTAAAGTTAATATTACCAAAGAAATAATTTAACTCATCATTATTAAGAGGTTTCAATTTATAAATGGACTAAACCCATTTTGGATCAATAGAGATATCATAGTTAGTGATTACATGGCCCAATAGCTTCCTTTTAGTAACTCCAAAGATGATTTTCTTTGGATTGAGTGATGCTCCATATCTCCTGCATCTATCAAATATTTTCTATATATGGCCCACATGATTATTTCTATATTTTACTAATAGTGTGAGGTTGTCCATATATATGATGATATATTTTCTAACCATTCTTTAGAAGGTAAAGTCCATAGTTCTATATAAATTTACTCCTACATTGATTAGTTCAAAAGGCATCTTTTTGTATGCAGAAGTTACCTACTTAGTTGTGAAGGCAATATTCATTTTGTCTTATACTTATATTAGTACTTGATTGTATCCTAAGAATCCATCCCATAAATAAATCATCATAGATCCATTGACCATTTATATAACTTTGCCTTCAGAATGCATGGGGTAATTATCTTTCTCTGATGCTCTGTTTAGGTTTTTAAAATCAACATAGAGTCTGATTTCTCTAATATTTTTCTTGACTAGTTCCAGGTTGGATGCCCAAGTAGAATTCCTTATTGAAAAGACAATTTTAGCATCTAGAAGCTTATGTACTTTTGTTTTAATGAGAGGTTCCATAATTGGATTAACTAGTATATATATCTACTTAAAAGTCTTATGCTCTAGATTTGGTGGAATGGTATGTGTGATGACCCTAGAATTGAAGACCTTCAATTCCTAATATTTCTAGGCAATGACATATTTATATTCTTCTAGTAGATATATTAGCTTTTGTTTTTCAATTTCAATGTGACTCATGCCTACACTCACATATTGGGGATGTCAGTCAGTTCCTAAATTGTATCTGATAAAATTAGACTCAATTGTTTTAAACTACTTTTGCTTTTGAACTTATGGATATACATTGAAATCTCACTCCAAGGAGACCATCCCCAAAGAGATGTGGTCTTCTTTTAGCTTTTGGATACCATCTTCTCTTATATCTGTGATATGCATGGGATCAACATCCTTTTATCTATCAGCTAAGATTCAAAGGTCCCAGATCTAATCATGATTTGGACAACCTATTCATCATCCTCGAATACCCAGAATTTATCCACATTGTATAGAATAAAGGGTCAAGGAATGAGCTCCACAAAGAATTTTTGCATTTTGGATCCTTAGAGTGGCACCAAATTGGTAGTTGAAGCTTCTAGTGAATCTATAGTCTGGTTTTATTTCCTTGGGATAGCTCTGATGTTGAATGTTTCAAAGGATTAGATAAGGTCTCATGTTTGGTGTTTATACTTATTCAAGTAGGTGAGCTTGCGTTGATACTTATTTTTGATATGGTTAACAACTAGATTTGAGTCATTGAATATTTATAGCTATTTGATGCTATGATTCAACCTGAATTGTAAGTTAAGGATTAAAGATTCATACTTAGATCTATTTTTAGTGGAGGGGAAGTGTAATCTATAGGTAACCAAATATAGCTTCCTATTTAGATCGATCAAGGTTATGCCAACACATGAACCTTGTTTTGATATAATTCCATTAAAATGGATAGTCTATAACTAAGAAGGGCCTTTAAATTCTTATTTATGAAGCTCTTATTTGGTAGTAAATATGTACATTATTGCATTCAGATATGCAAATTCAATGTTCTCATTCTTGGAATTGTACTCAGTGATCAAGTACGTCATATTTAGTTCTTTGTCTACTTAGATTTAATTGTCTACTCTTTTCCAAGGTATCCATATGTGTGAAAAATTTATGGCCATATACCCATTTAGTATCTTTGACCAATCATGACTCAACAATAAACCATAATCTTTTATATTGTCAATGAATATAATATCTATATATTATTATGCATGTGTCTTATATGCAAGCTATATGCGCACACTAATCAACTCTCCAACACATAGGATAAAATACTTGTCCAACCATAAGATCACCCTTTTTGACTTATTTGAAATTAAACCTAGTTTTTTGCACACACTTGTCAGCATCACATTGGCTAAGGAACCTAGGTCAACCAGGTAATTAGGCACATTATTTTTAAACATTTAGATAGTTATTAGAAATGGTGGTACCTAAGGTTTGTCTTTATATACAATCATGTTGGCATGGGTATCTTTGGACTTGTCATATGTAGAGGATATCCTAGTCAAGGACTTGATCAATAAATCCCTTTATTTAGTGATCTAAGACAACTCATGTAGGGTGATATTAGACTTGATATTATTCATATCCTTAACAATGTTATACCTGGCTCTACTTTTTGGTTTTATGCTTTGGTGTTGATCCTTCTTTTTAGATGGGGTGAATTTTTATTTTACTTTAGATCTAGAGGAGTAGTAGCATTGTTATTCATAGGAGTGGAGGTACTAACAAGATACTTAATTATCATATTGTAATTGTTCCTCTAGAATTAATGGAATGCATGGATCTCATCTACATTATCCTCTAGTTCATTCTCATCTTCCATTGGGAATGGAAAGTCATAGTTCTAAAAGACCATTGTTGTACTAAGGTGCAATGATGCATTAGATTAAAATGGATATGGTTAGTTTTTCAAAACTCTCTTGTCTTTCCATTTCTTTCTGAAAGATTTTAAAAGTAGTGCATAACTCTATGCAATCTAATTCTCCATGTTTTATTGTATTGTGAACCTAAAACAAATTAGATAGTGTTATTTATAATATATTTATTTTAGGCACCTTGTTTAGTGGTTATTTTCTATGTTATTTATAGGCCTATTAAAGGGCTTATTATATCTTTATAATCCAAAGACCTAGTTTGTATTTTTTACATTAGTACTCCTCGTTATTTTTTGCATACTCAAGAAATCATTACTTATATTTTGCATCATCCTCTGGATAACATCTAATCTAACTTTATTAGATTCTACAGTTTCACCCTGAGTGGTATAATTATTGATTGGAATTGAAGTCTAGCTTTGGTGTTGATGGGATGTATGAATATGGTTATTCAAAAATTTCAGGCTTTGATTTGGTATGTCATGGGATAAGGTCAACTACATGTGTAATTGATTCTGATTTTAAGCCACCATGTTCTAGTTAGAATTTGAAATTGAATTTAACATTGGATAATTTTGGTAGATATTAGGTCCAACTAGGCTTTGTAATTTGGGATTTATTTCCTTGTCATTGTTGATGGAATCAACATATGTCATTGGTAGGTCAGTGACACCTATTACTATACATAATAACATTGATGTTTTAGGATCCAAGGCATTCTTATACATCTCAAGGGTTAGCATAGTGTTGGGTTTATATGTGTCATTTACTTGGCTAAACATTTTCTAGAATCTACCATTAAAGGCTTTGATGGGTTCATTGGGATTTTTCCTCATACCAAAAAAAATGTTGGTAGATGACACTAGGATTGGTAACCTATCCAAATTCATCTAATAAGGTTATTTCACACTAGGCCCAAGAGGTAATTCAAGTCTATGGGAGGTTGAGAAACCAATCATAAGTGTCATCTTGTAGTGTGAAGTGGAAAATCCTACATGCCACAACCTTATTAACCACATTCATTAGTCATAGAGTTGTCTTGAAATACATCAGGTGTTCTTCAAAAGTCCTTCCTCCATAAGGGGATAATGAGGGAAGATATTTTTTAGGGTTTTTAGACCAGTTATGGGAAACATAAACAATGTTAGAGTAGGTTATTTACCTTAGCTCATGTTCACTTAGGTGCTTTATTATTTCTTTTTATTTATTTATTCCCACCATTTATGTGTGTATATTTCATTTATCTTATTTTATATATTATGAGATATTATATATTTATCTTTATATGTTATGGAGATATTTGCTAATTATTTCTATCCTTTAGGGATAGTTATCTCTTAGTTATGATTTATCTTTAACTTGATCTCTTAGTTATGATTTATTGCTTAGCTCTTACTTATGATTGATCCCTTAGCTTGATCTCTTAGTTAGAATTGATCTTATTTGCCTATATGCAAGGAATATGCATTGTATTGGAAAATATTTAGATATATAATATATGGTATTGATGCTCTTTTATTTTTGAATATGTATCTATAAGTATATGTTGTCAAATTATTTTCATAATATTTTTTCTGAATGTGATATTTTATTAACACCATAGAACTTTGTGGCTTAGAATAATTTGATTATCATTCCTTTCATGATACCTAAGATTAAGGTGTTGTAGACATTCATTTATAAATTCATTAAAAAAGTAATTTTCTATATATTTAATTTTTTTTGTTTGCTTCAATGGGATGAGGAAGATCTTTGCATTTTTTCTTGTAGGTTTTGGCTTACAACACTTGTAGTGATGGTTTGGAAGGAGGGAATAAGAGCTTTTTTTTTTTTTTTTGTAGATCTATGTTTGATTTTGTGTTATCTATAGCATGAGTGTGTTTCTAACCACATTATATTTTTTGTGTATCTTTGGATGTGATTTGTGCTTTTTACACATCATGACTATGTTTATTTTGTAGATCCATGCATAGAATAATTATGAGATTCAGATGGGTGTCAAATTTAGGACAACAAACAAAATTAGGGTGATCTGTGAGAGAGTGTCAATTTTAGACTATCATGTAGTATTTTTTATCTCAAATTCCTATCTTTTTTATTGATGATGTAATATACACATGAATCATGATGCAAGAGCATCCTACAAAGTTTGTATAAATGATCTTGCCAATGTTTTCAAGAGTCTTAAGGAGCCTTAGGAGGTATAATAAGTCCCTATTTGAGAAATAAAAGTGTGTATAGAGTCATTTGGAGTATTTGGAGAGTTTCCCTCCAAAACAATATTTGAATTATGATGTAAAGCTTGTAAAGCCTTGTGAAAGGCTTTGGTAATATGTGATGATCCTATAAATTCATTCTTATGTTGTAAAAGGTTTATGTAAATATGACAAACACCTCATCACCTTTTATAAAGGTGATCTCCTACATTAGATAGGATAAACAAAGAATGGGTAAAGGTTAAGTTGAGAGAATCATGGTCTTAATTAAGACCAAAACTAAACTGGGTTTGGGATAAAGACATGTACCATGTAGGTAGGAGCTAAATAAGGTAAATGGTTACGAATATAAAAAGGGAGTTTTGGTATGTAGAAAGATAAATATGGTTAGTCTGTAGGTCTGAGTGTAGTTTTTAATGGAGGTGTGTAAATAGGTTGTTATGATATTATTGAAAAGTGGATTACAAACCTGTCAATCTATATAGAGCAGGAATAGTAGGCCTATATAGGTGTATTAATGTTTTGGATTGATAAAAAAGAATTTGAATTACAACTAAATTATGTCAGAGGAAAATGGATGTATATAAGGAATCATAGACAAACTAAAAGAATTTGAAGTGGTAGTAAAAAATTGAATTTATGAATATTCTCAGCCTATAGATTTCAATATGATAGAATAAGTCCATAATTGAGGTATGTTCATGTCTTTTTTTATTTGTTATATCATTATATAAGGATTAGAAATGATTTCACTCTATGAAAATTAGTTATGTGGAGTCCATAAAATCCGAATCAAGACATTACAATGGTTATAGAGAATCAAATTTGGGTTTTGATTATTTGAAATTAGTTTTGGGTGCTATAAAGTCTCGAATAAGTTTGTATGTGTAGTAGAAAGTAAAAAAGAATTATAACTGGGAAATATTATTGTGCATCAGTTTTATTATTATACACAAAATGTTTCCAATTGGGTCAAAAGAAGTTGTATTCTAAACACAATCATATCTGAATATCCAAGCTGATTTTTGACTACATCAAAATCTATTGAAGTTGTAACAGAATTTGTTTGTGAAATTGCCATGAAGAAAAAGGTTCCAATTAATGAGACAATGTAAAATTTAGTCAAGACACTTATCATTATATAAGCAGATTGAAACCACAAAGATATATCTAATTCCAAGAAATAAATGGAGTGGAAAGTTTTTTTAAAAGTCTATAAATATTGAATTAATGATAAAATCAGGTAAAGGGGTGTGTATTTCCTAATGTATGAAGAATAATCTTAGCTATGTAAGTAAAATAGAATTGTTTTGAATGAATTGTGAAAGTTAATGAGAGCATGTAATTATATGTGGAAAGCCCAGATGGCCTCAGACAAGTTAAACATCCCTTGACAAAAATAACATAATATTTGGCATATTCCTTCAAGAGATTTATTTGGTCTAAGGAGACTATATATAACTACACACGTGTATCTACATTTGTGAGTTGTTAGTTTTGAGTGGGACAAGATATTGAGTAAATGATGAGATTTTAAAAATGTTTGAAACTTATTCAGTGATCCAAATAAAGACTTCATCTGGATTGAGTAGCTATACTATTCATGGAAAATATTGAGGAGATATCTAAATAAAAGTATGCCCTTGTATAAGTATATACTCAAGGTGAACAATCAATATTAAAATATAGAGACGGGTTTCTTATTGTTGTCTCTTAAAATAAATAGTTCAAGGTTATCAAAGTGGGTTTAAGAATAAGAACATAAGAAGATTTTTAAGTCTAGATTTAATATGGGGAATTGTTTTCAAATTTGCAGATCTCTTCATTTGTAAATTGACACTTGCTAAAGGTAATTATGCATTATATTTAACAAGAGTTTGCTTTGATCAGGAAATAGAGATGTAAGCTTATTAGATATAGAAGAAAAGTTGTCAAAATGAGATTGTATGGATCGAATATCATAAAATAAGAAAGTAACATAGTTGATTGCCATCAAATCCTAAGGGGAGCTCTCATCCTTATCCCCTTGGTCATATGTTATGGTCATGTGGAGGGGGCTTAATTTTTTATTCCTACTAGTGGGGGCTTAATTTTTTATTCCTACTAGTGGGGGATTAATTCCAAACTTTTGAATTTATTTTGGTAATCTCTCCAAGATTTGTTTTTCAAGAATTTAAAATTTTTTTGGTGAAAATTTATTTTTTGACCCATTTATGATGAGATTTTTTTTTAAAAATATATATTTTTATTGGTAACTTGAAATCAAGTGTTTTTTTTTATCAAAAGCATATGTTTTTTACACCCAATCTATTGATGTCATTTATTTTATGAAACACACTAGAATATAAAGTGCCACATTATGGGGGGAGGGCGGGTGTGGGGGGCTCAATACAAAATTTTTTGGGGGGTTGTCTTAGGGCTTATTTGTGCACCCCTTTACATTCTTTTTATCTTTGGTGATTTATTAGAATGGATTATTTTACATTAGATCAATGTGAACCATTAACAACACATAATTACCACACATGGAGACTGAGAATGGAAACAATCATTAAACACAAAGGATTATGGGCCTAAATGACTGCAACACAATCAATGTTCACTAGAGAATATGAAATATTTCATCACCAATGCAAATTTGATGAGTGTATAGGTTTGATAAGAACTTATATAATTGATCATATTTTGTTTCATTTGGAAGTTTGTGACTCTCTTTTCAAAATATGGGAAAATTTAAAGGGTTTATTTGGTAAATTGGATCATATAAGAGCCATGAAACTTGAAGTAGAGATCACTTCTCTCAATCGCGGAGATTTTCCATCTATTTTAGACTATATTACTAAGTTCAATAATGTGTTGACATAATTAAAGGGGAGTCAAAGAGATACAAAAGATGAAGAATGTGTTTACATAATTCTTTCTTAGTTAAAAGATCTATTCCAAATATTTGCTTCTACCTTTTTCTCTAGCATGGATGCCTTAGGTGCCACTTTAAAAATATATGATTTAGATTTGTTTTGTGAAAGACTTACTAAGGAAGAATCCAAATTGTCTAGCCTTGAGTCTTCCACCTATCAAAATACATTATTAGCATCTCATCCTAAGGGAAAATGAAAATAAAAAATTAAACTTAAAACCACTCCTTATCCATCTCAAAGTGACACTAAACCCAAAGAGTCTTCAAAATCCAAGAATAAGTCTATCCTTTCATGCTCATTTTATGGGGGGACTGTTATGTAGAAATTAGGTGTTGGAAGAGAATGCAATCCTTAGAGGATGCAATTAGAAAACACAATATCTCTATATCCAATCCACCTCCTTCCAATGAGCATGGCAAAGAACTTAATGTTGTTAGAAGATCTCAGTCACCGCTACAAATAATTGGGTTACATATTTTGGTGTTTCTCACCACATGACTTCTTCCAAGGAGTTTTTTATATCTCTTTATTTGAGTTCTACTTATAACATTGAGTTTGGATATTATTACTTTATTTATGTTAAGGAAAAAATGTGATATACAACTTAATAGTGGCCACATCAAAGATGCACTATATGTTCATGACATCATATCACATTTACTTTCTGTTTATCAAATTTGTCATTCTAGTCAGGGCAAGATAGTGACTTTCACACCATAAGGGGATGAAATTTGAAATTTGTTAGAGCCTCATTCACTTATTTCACAAGGTGTTGTTAATTATAGTTCTAGATTATATCACTTTGAGGGATTTGATAACACTTCTTCTATGGGGTCATTTTTTATTTATCATGTTGATTCTAAAATTAAGCTTTGGCATGAGAGATTTGGACATCTTAATTACTAATATTTAAAGGAGTTAATAACTCATGGTATGGTTGATGGTCTTCCTATAGTTTCTTGTCTTGATGGAGTTTACTAGGGCTATGCATTAGGCAAACAACACCAAGATATGTTTCCTAAGGATATGTCCAAGAGAGCTACTTCACCACTTGAGCTTCTGCAGAGTGAGTTTATGGTTTTTATAATCCTTTCAATGGAGCTAAGTATGAAATTACATTTATTTATAATTTATCAAAGTGTACTTGGGATTACTTCCTAAAGTACAAGAGTGAAGTTTTTTTTCACTTCAAAGTCTTCAAGGCTTTGGTCGAGAATCAATCTTCTATTTGCACAAAAAAATCTTCACACTAATAATTGGGGGAATAATTCAACAAATATTTTTCTAAGTTTTTGGAAACTCATGTAAATGTTCACCAACATTATATTCCTTATAATCCACAAAAAATGGTTTAGTGGAAAGGAAGAATTGAAATTTAAATGGGATGGCTGACTGCATGATGTATTCTCGATATTTACCTCTTATATACTGGGGATAAACACTTAATTATGCAAACTACATTTAGGATTGCACACCACATAAAGCACTAGAACATTTGACTATAGAGAAGGCTTGGTCTAGAACTAAGCTTGATGTCTCATTTTTTGAGTTTTTAGGATCTATGATTGGGATTTTATACCAAAGAATAAATGGAAAGCCTTGGATAATAAGAATAAACCCTTGATATTTATATGGTATTATGAAGATATGAGATATTATAAACTTTTAGATCATGATTCTCATGATGTTATTTTTTGAACACATGTTTATTTTGATAAGCATTTCTCTTCTCATAAATATTCATCTTCTTCCATGAATTCTTTATCTTATTTGATTTCATCCATTGATTATTCTTCACTTCATTTTGATGATCCCTTCTTTGAGGATCCAATTTAGGAGGACACTTAGGAAGTTATGGATGTAGACTTAGATGTGGATCATGTTCCCAATATGCCTAAGTCAACTCATATTATAGTTTCTAAGGCAACACATTTCATATAGGATCTTCAACCCACTAGACATCATCATGCACATTCTAAAGGCTCTAAACTTTTATGTCAGGCATTTTTTGGGGATCCACAGTCTTTTTCATAGGTTCATGGGATATAAGAGTTGGATGATGTGATGATAGATGAGTATTCTTCCTTGATGAAGAATTATACTTGGGATTTGGTCTCTCTTTTTAAGGGAAAAAATATGGTTAGATGAAAGTGGATATACCGAACCAAATATACAGTTGATGGGTCCATTGATAAGTATAAGGTTCATCTTGTAAAAAAGGTTTTTCACAAATCAAAGGTATTGATTACTCTGGGACTTTTTCCCTTATTTCTAATATGGTTTTTTTGTGCCTTGTACTTTCTCTTGATGCATCATAGGGTTGGATAGTGTACCAAATGGATGTAAAGAGTGCCTTCTTACATGGAAATTTGAAAGAAGAAATCTACATAGAATAAATTATTGGGTTTATTCATGATTCTTCTCTTATTTATCAACTATGAAGATCTTTCTAAGATATTAAATAAGCTCCCTGGGCCCAATATGAAAAGATGGATTCTTTTATTCTATCTACTGGGTTTATTCATTGCCACTCAGATCTTATCATATATATCCAACATGTTGGGCAGGGTATTGTTATACTAGTTTTGTATGTTGACGATATGCTTCTTACAAGAACTCTTCTTCTCATATTCAGGTTATACAACAAGCTCTTTCAATGTAGTTTGATATAATAGATCTTGGTATTTTTTAAATTTTCATTAGTTTACAGATTTTTAATCTAGATTTAGGGATTCATTTGAGTTAGCATAATTACACCCTTGATCTTATTTAGCATTTTAGCATGGTTGATTGTGATCCAAGTCCCTCTCCTTTCAAATCTAGGCTCACTCTTACTTCCACCTTCACTATTACTCTTTGTTTTCTTACATTATATAGGTAGTTGGTTGGAAGTCTCATGTGCTTAACCAATACTCACCCTGATATTTATTTTACATTTAAAATTATATCTCAGTTTTCACATGCTCCTCATGGTAGTCATTGGCAAGTTACCAAGAGGATTTTATGATATCCATAGGGTACTTTCCACTTTGGATTACACTACACCAAAGGTTCTACTCATTTGGTTGGATATACTAATTCAGATTGGGTAGATTTTATTAATAACAAGTGCTCCAATTTTGGCTACCTTTTTATCTAGGTTCTTCTCCAATTACTTGATCTTGAAAGAAGTAGTAGGTTATTTCAATTTCATCTACAAAAGTAGAGTATAGGGTAACAATCAAAATGAGTTAGTTGATTCTTTGGATTCATCATTTATTGACAAAATTTAGATTCACACAATATTCACCTATTTTATTTTAGTGTGAAAACCAAAGTGCAATTCACATTTCTCGTAACCCTATTGAGAACCAACGAACCAAGCATACTGAGATTCACATGCACTTCATTCATCAACACATTTAGGATGGATTTATTTTCTTAGAGTAAATTTTAACTTAGTAATAGGTTATAAACATATTTACTAATCCTTTTACATCACCTCATCACCTTGAGTTGAATGGCATGCTTGGGGTTTCATAAGTTGACCTTGGAGGGTATTCGTGAGGACATCTTGTTTTTTCATTTCTCTCTTTTTGGAGGGGAGTTTTATTTTCCTACAAATTTTCTCCCTTTCTCCACTTTATGAGAGATTATTTCATGGATATATTGTATATGAGTATCTGATCATGCCTTATTTTTGGGACTCATATTGTGGATATGTCAATCTATTTTTGGCCCCTAGCTTCACTTGAAGTGGGGGGTGTTAGAGTAGGTTATTTACCTTAGATCATGTTCAACTAAGTGATTTATTATTTCCTTTTATTTATTTATTCCCACCATTTATGTGTGGATATTTTATTTATCTTATTTTAGATATTATCATATATTACATATTTATCTTTAGATATTATCATATATTACATATTTATCTTTAGATATTATAAGGATATTTGCTAGTTATTTTTATCCTTTAGGGATAGTTATCTCTAAATTATGATTGATATGTAGCTTTATATATTAGTTATGGTTTATCACTTATATATTAATTATGATTGATCACTTAGCTTATTCTTTTAATTTTGACTTATCTTCATTGCCTATATATGCAAGGCATACTCATTGTATTGGACACGCTTTGGAGATATACTATATGGTATTGTTTCTCTTTTGTTTTGCATATGTATCTATAAGTACATGCCATAAAATTACTTTTAGAATATTATTTTTATAAATGTGATGTTCTATTAACACCATAGATCTTTGTGTCTTGGAATAATCTAATTATTGTTTCTTTTAGGGAATAATAATAACAAAACTAACCAACCAAGCTAGGGCCATAGTGATTCTAGGGAGTGGAATTATTTTGGTTGGGGAAAATTATTGGGTCCAATCTTTCCTTGATATTCCCTTACCTAACTTAGGTATTTTATGGAGCCACAAAGGTGAAACCAACATACTAGTTTTAGAGTTAGCCCTGGTTTTCCTCCTTAGAATATCTAGTGCAACTTAAGTGGTCTTATTCAAGAAAGTAGAGGTTTAGTCCTTCCTTATAGTGCTAGATAAATTCCTATTGAAGTGGGTTTTATGCACATGAAGGAATATTGTGAGGTATATTATAGTGTTTTAAGATATATAAATGAATATTCACTTCAAGGCATGAGTTTTAGGGTATTGGGTTTTACAAACAACCTATTGGTGGAATAGTAGGCAATGAAACAATTGTTAACCTTAGATGGTTTGAAGATGGAGTGATTATATATCTTATTGATATGGGTGGATTGATTATGGATTTAACCTAAGGTGGGTATGACCAAAATAAACTCAAAAATGATGGAAAGGTAAGGTATAAAAGTAAGCACGTGGATTAAGCATGATAAAACCATGTTAAGCTAGCACTTGAACTAAAGGTTGGATAAGTAATTAGAAACTGATGTCTATTGTAAGCCACTATAATCACATCAACAATCAAACATAGTTAAGATTCAAATAGAACAAGAATACAATAAACATAAACATATATAATCAAATATTTTCATATTTGTAAGATTGTGTATGATTATGTACAAGGGGGACTATGATCAATACACAAAAACAATTCAATTTAAAAATAACACAATATGAATAACTATATTGAAAATACAAATATACATAATAATAGACTAAGATCCTAGAATGATATAACTTCTTACAAGATTCACATGTTTGGAAAAGAATCATATTTTCACATCAAGAATAATCGTAGAACAATCTATAAAATTTCCTATTAATCTTAATAGCCAAAATTATCCTCCCTTTAGGATCGGATATAAATATATATAAGCTTAGGATGGGAACACCTCATCTCTTAAGCAAAGTCTAAAATTACATGTCCAAAAATAGAATGATGTGCGACTTCTCATGCAAAGCATGCATATACAATGGTGTTTACCTAGAATATAATTTATCAACTAAAATATAATATATACCAAATAAATTAGGAATTAACAGTTCCAATTTATCTAAATCATAAAATACATTAGTATTTAAGGGGGTGATAATGTGGCACCATTGGAATAAGAAAATGATGGGATAACAACTACAGAAATTGAAGTGGATGAAATTGTTGTAGTAACTTGAGTTACAACTAGAATAGAAACTATCACTATAGATAGGCTAGAAGTTTTCACCAATGTAGTTACAATAGTAAGTATCAGAAGTGGCACCTATATTGATTCTATCTATTTTTTTCTTAGTGTATATCTTAGATTTTGATTACCTTTAACAGGTGTTGGTGGTTCTTATACTACTGAAGTTAATTGCTTTGCTACCTCTATTTGTAAATATAACTCATGACTATCTTAGAAGTTAATATCGATAGTTTTAACATCAAGAAATGACCTTTTGAATAATTGTGAGATTTTGTCCATAAACTTATTATGTGTGACTAATGTAGATTTGACCTCCAAATTAAGTGTCTTAGTTCCTATAATTTTATCCCTGGCAAAATTCACTAGTTTAATAATTTCCTCATTGGTTCTATAAATCGTGCCTTCAATTTTAGCTCAAAAATTATCAAATACAACTCAAATGATATTCTCAAAATTTGGATTAGGAACTAATTTATAAATGGGAGTGATTACCTTGGTGACTCTCATATATTTTAAAATAGAGACTAATTCTCTCTCTTACTTAAAAAATTATTACACCGGAGTTTGCATCTATTAATGTCAATCAAGCAATCCATATCTCTTGTCAGCGAAATAAATTTAGGCCCATGCAAATTTTTTTAGATGGTGGATCTTGATCTTATTTTAATGCCCACTATGGTAGAAATTATATTTGTGCATTTTTGCCCTATATGTAACTCTCCTTTTGATATAAGGGCATTGTAATTATGGTGGAACACTATATGTGAGTGAAAAGGATAATGCAGTGGTTGTATTACAGATTTTTTCCTTCATTTGTTGGACTAAATAATAAGAAGGATTAGTTATTTCTATGTGGATGTAGGCCATATTGGGTGAACCACATTAAATCAGTCTCTATTTGCTACATTTTTTGCATTTTATTTATATCTTTAATTTATTAATATTGCTATGTGTTATGTATTCCTAACAATTGGTATTATAGCCAAAGGTTTATTTGATAGATAAACTCATAAAAAAAGAGGTTTCTTGATTTGAGTGGGAGCAATGGTAAAAAAAGGCAAGTTTAAGGTCAAAAATTTTAGTGACCAAAATTACTAGCTATGGAAGATGTAAATGGAGGACTATCTATATCAGAAGGATCTTTTCCTACCATTGGGTAGAATAGCAAAGAATCTAGAAACTATGAAGAAAGAATATTGGAAGGTTCTTGACAAAAAGGCACTAAGAATAATATGGTTGTGCTTGACAGCATCGGTGGCCTTCAATATTTCAAAAAGAAACACAATAGTGGATGTGTAAGGCATTGGATAGAGTGTACGAAAAACCCTCAGCCTCTAACAATGTATTTATTATGAAGCATTTATTTAATCTAAAGATGTTAGAAAGTGGGTCTGTTGTTGATCATTTAAATGAATTTAACATGGTCATAAATCAGTTAATCTCGGTAGACTAAATTTTGATGATGAGGTTAGGGATCTTTTGATTATGTGTTTATTTAAAGTTATAATGGTTTGGTCATGGTTATCAGTAATTTTGTCTCTAATTGAAACACTTTAATGTTCAATGATGTTATGGGTGTTATTATTAGCTAGGAAATGCAATGGAAACGCACAAGTGAGACATCAGGTAATGCTTTGACTATGGAGAACAAGGAAAGACAAAAGGATAGAGGTAAGGGCCTAGGGAATCATGGTAAGTCTAAGAAGGGAAGATCTAAATCTAGAAGAATGTTGGTATGTTGGATTTGTAGGAAGAAAGGACACCTAAAAAAATATTATTAGTTTCAAAAAGGAAAACAAGGAGATGGATAACAAGATAAAAATAAAGAAGCAAATGTAGTAGGTGATGTATTAAAAGATGCTTTAATCCTTTAGTTAGATAATATTAATGATTATTAGGTGTTAGATTCAAGGGATTCATTTCATGGTAAACCCCATTATAAATATTTTCAAGACTATGTTCAAAGTGATTTTGGATAGGTTTATTTGGGTGATGGTGAACCCTGTAAAATTGTAGGAAAGGGTAAGATACAGATAAAATCATATAATGGAAACAAATGGTTGTTGAAAGATGTGAGGTATGTTATTGAGTTGAGAATAAATCTAATTTTAGTAGGGCAGTTGGGAAGTGAGGGATGCATAGTTACATTTGCATAAAATTCAGGGAAGGTCACTAAAAGATCACTGGTAATAAAAAAAGAGAAAAGGTAGGTACATTATATTTATCTAATGGTAATGTTGAATCTTCTATTGCTTTAGCTTCTACAAAAGTAGCTACAAAATTATGGCCCCACAGACTTGGACACATAAGTGATAAAGAGTTGTAAGTTCTCCACTCAAAGAATTTGTTACCAAATTTGAAGGTGGATTTGGAATTTTATGAGCATTTTATGTACGAAAAATAGAAGAGAGTCAAATTTCTTAGAGTTAAGAAGATAAAGAATGATGAAAATTTAGAGCTTGTGCATATATATGTATGAGGACCAGCTCAGGTATCATCCCATGGTGTCTCTTATTATTATGTTACTTTTATTGATGATACAACTAGAAAACTTGGGTTTATTACATATGAAAAAAAATTGATGTTTTTCATACATTTAAGAAATGGAAAGCTTTAGTTGAGAATGAGAAAGGAAATAAGTTGAAGTGTGTCAGATCAAACAATGGAGGTGAATATTGTAGCAAAAAATTTGATAATTATTATTCATCCCATGGAATTCATAGAGATAAGACAGTTCCAAGAACACCACAAAAAAATGGTATGTAAGAAAGGATGAAAAAGACAATCATGGAGCATGCAAGGAGCATGAGATTACATGCAGGGCTGCCCTTACAACTTTGGATAGATGTTGTGGATAGTAATATTTACTTAATAAATAGAGGGCCTTCAAGTCCTTTATAAGGTGGAATTCTAAAAGAAGTATGGACAAGTAAAAAGATAGATTATTCATTTTTAAAGACTTTTGGTTGTGAAGCATTTGTACATATTGATAAATAAAATAGAACTGAACTTGAAGTAAAATCCAATAAATGTACTTTTATTATATTTGGAGCTAATGATTTTGGTTACCATTTATTGGATTTTGAAAATTGCAAAATCATTAGGAATAGAGATGTGATCTTTATTGAGAAGGTCATGTACAGAGATCAGTTGTAGCAAAAGAAACAAGAAAAGCCAAATACAGAATATACAGTACTTGATAAAATCATAGGAAATGAAATTCCAAAAGTGCCATAAAATTAGAATGTGCAAAAAATACAACAATAAGTACCTCAAATTCTTGAAAGTGTAGTTAGAAGATCTACTAGAGTAAGTAGACTCCCTAAATGATACTCTCTTTCACTTTATTATTTATTATTGACTGATGGTAGTGAGCCAGAAACCTATGAAAAAGCAATGCAGGTAGAAACCAGAAAGAAGTGAGAGCAAGGCATGAAAGAGGAGATGGACTCCTTGGTACATAACCAAACTTGGGATTTAGTTCAGTTTTTTACAGGTAAAAGAGCATTGCAGAATAAGTGGGTTTATTGGTTGAAACAAAAAAATGAAGGCAAAAATAGGTATAAGACCAAAAAATTTGTAAAAGGGTTTTCAAAAAAGAAAGGTATTGATTTTGACAAAATATTTTCTTTAATTGTAAAAATGACTTCCATAAGAACTATTTTAAGTTTGCTAGCAGTAGAAGATTTTCACCTTGAATATTTAAATGTGAAGACTACTTTCCTTCATAGTGATTTCGAGGAGGAAATATATATAGAACAACCATAAGGATATGAAGTAAAAGGTAAGGAGAAAATGGTGTGTAGGTTGAATAAGAATTTGTATGGTGTAAAGCAAGATCCAAGGCAATGGTATTTGAAATTTGACATGTTTATGACAGAATAAGGTTATAGTAGATGTCATTCTGACCACTATGTCTATTTTAAGAGATTAGATAATGAAAATTATATTATCTTGTTATTTTATGTAGATGGCATGCTTGTTGTAGGGTCTAACATGCAGGATATAAATGATCTCAAAAGAAAATTAAAAAAATCATTTTCAATGAAGGATTTGGGTGCTACAAAGCAAATCCTTGATATGAGAATAACAAGAGATAGGAAAAATAGAAAATTGACATTGTCTCAAAAAGAGTATATAAAGAAGGTGTTAGTTAGGTTCAATATGTAAGATGCAAAACCTATGAGTACACCTTTGGGAGGGCACTTCAAATTAATCAAGGAATAGTGTCCTAAAATGTAAGAAAAAATCAATTACATGTATAAAGTTCCATATGCTTCAACAGTTGGACGTTTAATGTATGTTATGGTGTGCATGATACCCAATATTGCTCATGTAGTGGGAGCTGTTAGCAAGTTTATGAGTAATCTAGGAAAAGAGCATTGGGATGCAGTCAAGTGGATTCTCAAATACTTGAGAGGGACCATGGATAGATAGTTATGTTATGAAAGTTTAAATTTTACCTTATAAGGATATGTTGATGTAGACATAGCTAGAGATTTAGATGGTAAGAGGAGTACCATAGGTTATGTTTTCACTATTGGTGATATAGTAATTAATTGGATTTCAAAATTGTAGAAGATAGTTACTTTGTCAACTACAAAGGTAAAATATGTTATAGCTACAAAAGCTAGTAAGGAGATGATATAGATGTAATGGTTCATGGAAGAGTTGAGGCATAAGTAAGAAGATTTCAGATTGTACAGTGATAGCCAAAGTGTCATTCATTTAACAATAAAATCGACATTCCACTCAAGAACCAAACATATAAAACTTAGATATCACTTCATTCATTCAGTTTTAGAGGATGGTCAATTGAAATTGGAAAAGACCCATACAAGTCAGAATCCTATAGACATGTTAACAAAGGTAGTCACTAAAGATAATCTAGACAGTTGTTCAGCTTCAATAGGTCTTCAAGGATAACAAGGAAGATGAGAAACATGTCACGGTTAAAGTTCAAATAAAATTCTAAGGAAGAGTTGTAGTGGTGGAGATGCAACAATCAATCTCCAAGTGGGAGATTGTTGGATGGTAGAGCTTGATCTTATTTTAATGCCTAGTTACCAATAAGGGGCGGGGGCGAGCGGGGCGCAATGCCCCCCACTATGGTCACCATGGGGGTCTAATCCGGGGCAACACCCCCAAAATAAAATTTAATTAAAAATGCACTATAAAATATTATAATTTCATAGTAAATCTGGACCATTCACTATTAGGTTGCAGATCTAACAGTAGAAATTATGTTTGTATATTTTTTACCTATATGTAACCCTCCTTTTGATATGAGGACATTGTAATTATAGAGACATGTTGTATGCGAGTCAAGAGGATATTGTAGTGGTTATATTATAAGTTTTTTCTTTCATTTGTTGGACTAAATAATAAGGACTGGTTGTTTCTGTGTGGATGTAGCTCATATTAGGTGAACCATGTTAAATCTATGTCTCTATTGTGTTGTGTTTTCTACATTTTATTTTCATCTTTAAGTCATTAATATTTCTCTATGTTCTTTATTCCTAACAAATTTTGTTGTTTTTATTAAGTTTAAGTGGATATACACCTTATTTATAATTGCCTATCTTAAGAAGTGAATCTTATAATATATATCCTTCATTTTATTGAATAATTGAAGCATCTCCCCCCACTTAGGTTGGGATGTAGCTTTAAAAGACCTTATTACATGAATAGTGGCATACAATATTTTAGCTACCCCATGAAAGTTATCTATTATATCATTAGGATCTTGAATAGTTTTACTCTCTTGTGACCTTTGAAAAGATTGGTCATAGCTTTTCAACATTTATTTGATTACTCCTCTGATAGCATCTATAAAACTATAAGGATTCTCCCTATATATATCTAGGTTTGAGGGATTTAATTTTATTCTCTTTCTCAAATAGAATATATCTTCTCTATGTTCTAACTTGACCTATTTTCCTTCTACAACCATAGTCTTTCTTTTAACCTTCATCAAGTTAATAGCTTGTTTATCAAATTGGAACTAGATTTTTGGTTGCTCAGCAATTATTAGGTCTTGCCTTCCTGCTTCCTCTTATTATAGTTGCATAATCTATGAAGGAATGATCAATGCAACTTGCTACTCTATTTGATTTGATTTATCTATAATTGCAAGAATAGAAGGATATTTCCCTATAGGATGCATCATTGTGAGGGAAGATGTCCATAATGCAGAGAAAGGAGGTATATCATTCCTCCATCCAGTGACTTAATTTTGTGTTGGTGTGTCAATGATGTATTTAGTATTCTTAGCTACCCTATACACTAAAATAGTAGGGGAATCTATCTAACCAACTTGGATAATGGAAATTTCCAATTGTGTAGACAACTCAAGGGGCATGGCCTATGTATAAAAATGGAATTGGACACCAAGATTTTAAAATGTATTCCCACTAATGTATCATGGGACTAGGGATTGATTCCACTAAATATTGAATAGGTTATTGGGATGCTAACTAGATTTTCCAAGTAATATGTGACTAATCTATATGGAACCCGAATAGTAATAGCAGTAGTAAGAGGACCCATAGTAAAAACATTGGGATATAGTGGACAAAATTGGTGTTGTAATTGTTTAAGGCTTATTTTTTTAGCTAAAATAATGCATAGAATAATTAATATCTACCACACCAATTTTAGAAACAATAATTACAGAAGTTAACAAAGAATATGAGATTATTGTACTTATAATCTGAGAGGGGATAACTAGGGAAATTACTGTTAAAATTGTCACCATTATAGCTTAAGATAGATAGTATGGGGGTATAGTTTATGACGGACCCTATATTTAGGTTTACATTTTTAACTCTACATCCACTTATACATCTCCTTCTTTATCTAATAATAACTCAGTGTTCATCGAGATAATATCTCCTTGGTCAGCCTCTTCAAATTCACCTAATATCTTAGTTCCTTCAAACTGAGTACTTTCTTCAGTCATCCATTCATCCTCTTAATTTTTCTTAGTTGTATCATTAAATGACTTTATTTCCTCAATATCTATCTTGGACACTCATTCTTATTTAGTTACCCATATTTTGTCTTCTTCTTCACTATCTTGAATTTCAACAAGGTCTGATCTTTGTCTACCCTTTCTTCTATATTCCCTTTCCATGGGAAATTATGTATGATTCCCTTATACTTCCACCTTTTAGGATGAAATATGAGGAGTTTTAGGCTTCCTTTTATAGGTAATTATTGGTTTAGCAGCAAAAAAGGGATGGCCCTATATAAGGTGGAGTGGGATATGAAGGGATTATAATGGTTACAGGTGCAAATGAAGTGGGAGTGATCACTAGGGGGTTTATCAAAAGTGAATATGGTTGCCCATAATATTGATAAATTATTGTTGGTGGTGTTATCATAATAGGGGGTGACTTAGGAAGATAAATAATGGAAACATGAGACAAGAAAGAAGGAAGACTTAATTGATGTGCTATAGTCAAGGTAGGTTGAGGTAATATAAATAATATCCCAGCTACTCCACTTAAACCTATAGGTTCATCCACATCAGTTATGTGTTGAGAATAATTAGCCATAATTGAATATGTAGGGGATCTTGGAGCAGTATCAACTCCTAATTCAACATTTACTTCCTAAGATGGGCTATCTTGTTCTTGTATGTTTACTTTTGCATGAAGAAGAGGTCCAAGAATAGGTTTAGAAACCCATTGTTCTTTTTCGATTTTCTTGGCATCTTCCTTAGTAATTATGGGATCATATTAGATAATCTATGCTATAATCATTAACATTTTTACCCTACACATCCTAATAAAAACCTCAGTGTTATCCTCTACATTCATGAACATATTATCATGGTTATAGGATTGGTGACCATAGTTGATTTTTACTTTCCTCTCATATCTCTTGATATGATCCCTAGCATTCCTGATTGGGTCCTAATACCTAAATGGTGCCCATTTTAATCCATAATGCATCCATATTCTTCCAACATACTAGAAGTGATCCCATCTTGTATATTGTATTAAACTAATGCTAAGAGGGGTTGGGTGGATGGATGTTTATTTATCCCTTCATAACTCAACATCAATGTTGTCAGCTAATTGAGCAACATTTTATTTCTCACCCAATTTAGTGATCACAATTTAGGGAAGTATAAAAGGTGTGCCTTGGTACCTTCTATCCTAATTATAGTGCACTTAGGATAAAACTAGTAGTCACCCATTTTTTGAATAGTTTTATTTATAGGTTCTGATAGTTTGTGCATGTTCCTCTCACATATGGCCTAGTATTCCATAGGGTAAAAATTATCTGTCAAACTTTTAATTTGATTTATAAACCTATGCACATGGACATTTAATTCATCACAAATCATGTTCATTGGGTTTTTTGTAGATGGTTTCCAGGGTTCTTCTTATGTTGAATGCATAGTTACAGTCATAACATCTACTACATAAAACATCATATAGAAATTACCATCTGATAAGCCTCCTATATTTTTGATTTCTAAAATAAAATTGGAGCTAATTATTTGTCCCAGGGCTATGATTTTGTTGAAGGTCATGATAATATCCAATAACGAGACCCATATCTCATTGACATAAGAATTTTTTGAGAAATAATATATTTTATTAAGTAGGGCCATGGAAATTTTTACCCCTGGTCTGAAGACAACAATGGGGATAGTAGAAGTAAGACCCTAAATCAAAAAGCTGATTGGGTTGTTAGCGCATTCTTATAACTTGTTGTGGATGTTGTTTTCAAGGAGCCATGCATTTACCATATCTTGTTTATAGGTTATTTATAGTAGAAGGAGCCTATATTATATTTATAAATCATTTCCACTTATGTATGTTGTTGAAATGTAATATTTTCACATAGTTTTTTCCATTCACAAATAAATAGTCCTTGAGCCTTTTTTATCTCTTAAAAGTCAAACTCAATCTTAGGTTTCTAAAAATTACACATTTTAATTTCCATGTGAGAAAATGATTATATATTTTCAACTTACATTTTATTATTATAATTTTAAATAAATTTAACATTCAAAAGTTAAATTTATATTTATTAAAATTATCTTTGTAAATAATATTTATATTTATTGTACTTGAAAATAATATTTATATCCAACATACAAACCTGGACCTTGCAGACTGTGGAGTGGCAATTTTAGAAGCAAAAACATGCAGAGTTGACCGAAATAGGCGACCCTGCAGTTCATAGTGGTTGGCGCTCGCTGTTACAGGGTGTTGGTCGAGCTAGGGCGAGCGTGCCCTAGCCCGATCCTGGTGTTTGTTCATGGCCGCGCCAGGGGGGGTGAATACGTGTGGGGGAGGGTTGGGGCTGCAGTGTCAGCTTAAAAAAAATCTAGTATTGGTTCATCCTTGCCTGTGCGCACGGGGGGTTTTTTTGTCCCATTTGGAGGTCGTAGGTGGGGTGTTGTCCCTAGTTGTATTGGTCTGCAGTTCAAAGGTAGTGTTGGGTGCTAGGTCATCTAAACCCAGGGCAAAATTTCAATGTCCATTTCAGTAAGTAGAAATATTATCATGCAAAAATGGATGTTTAAATTTTTTACACAACTTTGTAGATGTCAAAATTTTGACACACTCTTATCAATGTCAAAATTTGGATGACAATTACAACATTGAAGTCTCAACCGAATAGTTTCAACGTGCATTTCCATGTTTTTTGATGTAGACTCAAAGACCTACAACCTTCATTTATACATCCCTGACTCTAACATTTGTTTGACAATATCTTTATTTACAAACTCATCTTTTGTCTACTAGGACCATAGGCCCAGATACCTCCAACTTGTTTGAAAGCCCTATTTCTTCACCAAGGCATTATTCCAATGTTATTATACTTCCTCTTTCTTCTCTAAATGATACCCAACTTGCATCAACTCATTTCGAAACTTCAGTCAGTCATTAACTCTTTTTAAGCACTTTTACTATAGAATAGTTTATTCCTCTTGTAACCCTCTAGACATACAAAGCTTCTTAGATAGAATTGAATAAAAACTTTCTTCAAAATATAAATCCACTTTTGAGTACCCTTTAATCTCTTACAACTCTTCTCAAAGTTATTTGGAACAAATCCTAATGTAGATCTCTAAACTCTCCTCCTTTCTTCTCTTTTAGGTCTCTTTTAGGCCTCCTTTATTGTTGAGCTCCTAGGTGCGAATTATCCACAGGGATTCATAACAAACTAAATCCACATTAGGATAAAATTTAATTCCCTCCTACTTCATGCCAAATTTTATGACTCGGTTCTCAATGTGAATGTCTTTTCTCTCACAACCTCTTAACTAACTAGGTCTCTCCTAAGCCTAGTCAAATACTTAGACTCGGAATCCATATAGATAGTACTGTACCACTCTATAAATCTTTGAATCATTTAGTAAAAATGAAATTACACTATATTACAAAATTTCATCAAATTATAAGGGTTATAATTAAATATATACTCATTGCATTATTGAAACCCTAGGTTACTTCTTGTTAGGCATGTGCAAGATTGAGAGGTCTCAAAATGTGTTATTGTGATTTTTAAACACTTTATAAAGTTTATAATACCTATATAAGTTCTTCCCAAACTTTTTAAAGCTCCTCCAATAGTAATTTCCCATTGATCAATCACTCAATGGTTCAAATATGCATTGATACAAACTTTTAAGTGTCTTCCAAGACTATGAAATAGGTTTCAATTGTCTCTAACTGTTTGATGGATTTTTGAGTCCCTTGATGGATTAATTGGGATATTCATACACTCTCTTTTATGTTTATAACAACTCAATAACTCTCAATCATTCAATCACTCTCTACTTTCTTGTCATTCTTTCCTCATGTATTAACATACTTGTTCTTAATGGTTTGTGCATAAGTTACACTTGACGTTTACAACTTTATATAGAATTTTGAGTCATCAAACAAATTACCTAATAATGAACACAATACCTATTATGAATATGCTTCAAATCAAACCAAAACCTTCACCCAAACACCAATAATGCAAACCTATTTGTCTCATTTCACTGTGTATTGGCAGAATTGTGCTTTCATTGACTGTGTACATTTGCCATGTAGGTCTGGACCAAAACTTACTCTGTGATACTATTCTCAATATTCTAGAAGGGTTATCAACATCTAAACTAACCCAAAAACACCATTCCATCCATGAAATTCTATAAGGAAATTCTAACTAAAAAATATGTTCCCTCTCAATAGGACTACGAAAAAAATAGAGGTTCTCCAATCTGTCTATTACATTTTGATCTAGGAATTTATAAGCAAGCATACATTTTCATTCAAGGAATTTAATATTCACACAAATGAAGGATAAATATAAATTCAAAATAATCACTTCAAATAGTATTTTACTATCATTATTCCAATGCATACAAAATACTCAAATACATAATTTACTAATCATGGGCAAAGTTCTTGTTACATCTTTTTTGAATTTTCTTGTTTCCTTAATTAATGTACCCTGTCTTCTACAAGACTCTCTTCTTCACACTCTCCCACACATGCATTTGATTCTTCCTCTTATACCAAATATGTAAACTACTTTATATTCTTGGTCATTTCATGTAGTGGTGGTAGTTATAAGCTCTAAGAATCTTGACATACTTTCTTGTTTTAAATCTTTCAAGTCAAAGGCACTTTCAAATTCATTTCTAGGACCATTTATGACCCCTACAAACATTTTTATCACCTTAGACTTCACACAATGATTCATAAAACCTTACAATACTAGTTCACATATTCAAATATTTAAAAATGAGATTTTGGCAGGAAACTTTTGAATGACACCAAACACACATTTGCAAAGACTTTCAATGATTCTAACGAACCCTGTGGGACCCAATAAGACCCCTCGTGACCTATCAAAGCCAAAAATGGACATAATTAACCTTTTAAGTATGTTTGCATCCTATATTATAGAGTGATGCTCTGCATCATTTTTCACCCTCAAAAACATTATTTTTGACATCCGAACATCAAAATTGGATCAAATATTGAGGTCGCATGGAATGATTGGTCTTCTTGGTAGGCATAATTGCCTCAATAAGGTGGAGAGGATCCCTTATAAAATTTGGTATGTTCTCCTATTATAATTTTGATTTGCTTTGTTTATAAATAAACCACACTACTAAGAACAGTCACAATGGTGCATATCATAAATAAAGAACAAAATGAAAGTAACAATAGTTTTTCATTAGTAAAATCTAGTTTTGAATGAAATTCATGCAATACAAGGATGCCCTGATATAAGCACCCTTACCCCTATGTAAACAGGTTATTTGATTACCAAAATACAAAGGTTGGCAGTTGGTGTTAGCCCTACTTAGTGACTTTGTATGTCTAATCATGTAAGTGGCCATTTTTATCTTCGACGCCATTCTACAATGAGTAAATCTCACTAGTAGTATCATCATCTTCCAACTTAATTTGCACAAATATGGAGGACTATAGAATTAAGTATCAATATTGAAAGGTACACTCAATGCTATGTAGAGTCTCCAAGATGGTTTGCACCGAAGAAGCAATAGTGTGAGCAACGGGGGGTGGGCATCCATTGATCATGCATCACTTTAGTATTATATTCAATCCACCTTTTACTGACATAAATCCATATGTAATCTAAGTGGCAATCTTCCTACACAAACTTTTGGATGCAAGTGGCCTCATCCAAAATCATTTGTATCTGGGACGGTCATCCTACCACATCCAAATGCCAAACCACACTAGTAATGCCATGAATGACTTGGACCATGGGTCCCATAGCCCATAAAAATTACAACAAGGTTTCATAGGGATTGATAATGTTTGGGCTAAAAATAACATGAGAACAAGCTCATCCTCATATACCCAAAAATTTGTATGTCATGTCTTAGAGGGTTTGGTCTTTGAATGTACTTGTATATCAACCCCAAGCTAAATATGTCCATGCTTAGTATGGTTTATGGGTAGCAAATGGATTCTTAGAACCCCCAATAGAATATTAACAAGTTCCCCTATCTAGTTCAACCAATCCTCTATATGTTTCTGCTCCATTAGTTGCTCCTCAAAATTAACTTGAGCTAGTGGGTCCAAGTAGCTATGTGGTGATTAAAAAGAGGAAGAAGGTAACTCAATTTGAGATGCTTCTAGCAGCCCAACCATGTGTGGACCATCATCCTCATCCTCCTAATTTGTGTCATATCCTTCTTCCTCATATAATTTTTGAAGTGGCGTGTTCAATTCCTAGTCTCATATTTTTCCTCTTGTTATCATCATTGGCCTCAACCAGTGGGGTACTTAGATGTCTCCATCAAAAAACTGATGACCAACTTGGGCCATAATAAGTATCCAAAATAAATTTCCCTCCAAGCGTGGATTTCGAGTACACAACATCCAAAAAGGGCCTAATTGCATGGATTACCATGTACAATCCCTTACATGTTAGGGACAAAATTTTGTGAATACAAGCCGACAAAAGCTCTCCCCAATTGTAAATCTCACCATGTTGTAACCCGAACATGTATTCTATCATCTAGGCTAAAATATCACAAGAGTGAGTGGCCCCTATTAGGTGGCAATGAATCGTGTCTAAAATACACCACTACTTTGTTATGCTTATTTTTATCACCCCCCCTTTTTTATGAAAATTTTGACATGTTTTCGTTTTGCCATATTGATGACTAGAGTCATGAAATATAAAACTACTAGCGTGGGAAAATTCATTTGTTTCTATTTGAATATTTGTTTTGTGTTTATGCAATCATGAAATAATTACTACTTCGAATAATGTTTATTACTCATAATATTAATCAAGTGATTCTATAGCATGAGTGTCACACTAAGTAAATGATGTCTTCATATTTAACATGGAATGAACTCTCTATAGTTGGCATATGTTATTAGACTTGATCATTTGAACAGTACAATTGTGTAGTTGTTGATATTCCATTTCATTTATAAGCAATACTGTTATGCTTTATTTTGACTCAACATTCGAAAGAAGGTGATAAGGTAAACACATATTCATGGTTCTTTTGGTTGCATGTCATAATACCCAAAAATAGTTAAATTGTGAGATATTTCATAAATCACATGTCCTTAATACTTTTCTAATGAAAATTGGCCATAATATATATGATGTCTTCAATTATTGTAGCATGTATTTATAGGTATATACATGTTGCTAGGCATATTGCTCATATTGCTTGGATTCCTTTGCAAATAATAAAATATTTTTAAGGACATATGGTTGGTTTCTAATTTCATGTTTTAATTTTCAAAGCCTAACTATAAATTGTAAACATGACTTAATTCATGAAACATTTTATTAATGCATCTAGTCTCGACGGTCCCTTTGGGACATGGTAAGGTGAAAGGTGGTAGATGCAATGTAAGGTGGTGAGTTGGTTTTCAACCATGGTCAGTGTGTATTGAGTTATAAGAAAGTCAATGTCATTTATGGCAAGCCATTGATTGATCCACCATGGAGATATGGATATGAGAAATAAATGAGCTCAATGCCCAATGCTCAATCCTTCTGATTTGAGACAACTAGAGGTAAATTAGTTTTTGATGTTTTGGTACTTACCTTGATTATGATTCTTGGTTGTCGATTTAGCTATAGTGGTTAGTTAGTTTACTAAATGGATAGTGAAGTTGCTAAGGTTGGCCGAACCACTTCAGTTTGTCAGTGGGAGTTATGAGCAAATGAGAATTGAGCACGTCACTACAGGCCTTAAATGTTGGTTGCTTGCATATAAAAGTGACGATTTTTATTTTTTGTTTATCATTTGCCAATAATTACAAGTGGGAGCGAATTTCTGTCAGGATAATGAATTACCAAGGAAGATAATTTGGAGACAGAGGACGAATGACATAGATTTCAAACCTCTCATGCAAGGTATGATGGAAAATATGGTGGTTTTGAGTTTTGATTTAATATTGCATGAAATGATTGTGGATTATGCTATTTTGAGGCCTCTTTTTGGTTCATTTCTTGGACATAAATGAAATTGATGCCATGCATTGGTAATAGTAGTTGATACAGTCATATCTATGAATAAATTTTGTTTCTCTATTACTTTCTTTCAGTTTGTTATTTTGAGCATCTCTAGTTTTCCAAATAGTTTGCATGGTAAATTTTTTTGAAAGAATAGGTCTTTTGAATGAGTTCATTCTACATGCAAGTTATTGTTTTATTTGGTATGTTTTTGTTGTTAAGAATTTTGTTCATGGATATGCTTGCATGGAAATGATGAGGAAGAAAATGGTTTCTTGAGATGTAAATTTATGGGTTGTTTGAAATGATTTGCATGAACAATTTATTCATAAGATTTTTTTCAAATAAGTTCATTATTTATGCATAACATTTATGTGGGTGGATTGTATTTGAGAAAAGACATTTTATGTGGAGGATGAGAAATAAACAGTTTGCATAGTGTGTACAGATTCATGGATCTTATTTGTGAGATGTTGATTTGTCACCTTTATCAAAGTTTTTTAGAGATAAGAAAGTCATTTTATTTAGTTGAGACACTATGAGTGTTTTTGGTTTGTGGGAAGACGTAATGTTTGTTTTTAAATATTTTTCAAATTTCTCTTGGTCAAGTTTGTATGTAGTGTTTTTGTTTATGTGAACTTGATTTCTAAATCTTTCAAAAATTAATCATATCAAGTTGCATGCATCAAACTTGAAGGTATGCTTTATTTTTGTGAAAGAAAAGATGTTCAATTATGCATACAGCCATTTTCACATTGGTATTTTGTTAAATACATATGAATGAAGTTATAAGGTTTGATGCATATCTTCTCAGTGTTTGATAGTTTTTGTTTGCATTTTATTTTTGAAGAATGATGAGCATCAAAGTTTTGGTGAAATCTATTACTTTTGAAGCATACTTTGAGGAAAGGTGGTAAATTAGATATCATTGAGTCACAATGTATTTAAGTTTTGCATTTCAAAGTACACAATACGTATATTGTCGAGATAGAATGTGTGAAGCATAAAATGGTTAGGAATTGATAGGGTTGCTTATCTTTATCATCAAGGAAAATCAGATATTATTTGTTGGGATGAGAAGTTGGTCCCATATGTTTATGTTGCTTTTCTAAGTTTCCTTAATTGACATTTGAGTATATTGATATATTTATATTATGATTTGAAAAGTCAAAATGTAAAGTGTAAGGCAATTGTTTTCTTGACATACAAAGATATAGATAAATAACATGAAAAATTGGTTGGCTTTGACTTACATATGAGATAGAGATTTATTTGGTATATTTACTTAATTACTATGGAAAAATATTTTTGAAATTTAATGTCTAGAGTATTTAAGCATATTTGATTGTTAGTATTTATTAAATCCTTGTTTATGCATAGTTAGATATTTATTTGAATGATATTAAGTGAGTCAAGGCCCCCCACTCGTTAGATATATTATTGGTCTATTATATTTTAATTTGATCTTTTAGACTTTTTAAAGTTTAAATTCATAAAGTTAAAGTAAACTAATTCACTTTTAAAAGTCAATTAAACTTAATGAACAACTAATTAAAGTTAGTTGTAACTTGTTGACTAACTATCTTTAAAATATATTACTTTATAAGGGGATTCAATATTTATTACAAAAGAAAAAACAATAAAGGTACACAAGAACACTGAAATTTAAAAGTTTTCAATCATTCTTTCCTTTTCTGTGTAAGCATCTCTAAGATTAAATAACTATTTATAGATAGACCAAACAATACACTCTCTGATGATAAAGTAATCTATTTATTTAGCAGAAGTATATCTAGGTTTCCTGTATATTTCATAAATCAATTATTTGAAGTTTTTCATGCTTTAATATCTTTGATGATTGCAAATATGTAGTCATATGAATATAACTACTTGTACTTAACTCGAACAATGATGAATACATCACGTTGTGTGACATTTTTTTGATTTTTTGAAAGTTTTTTGTAATTAAAACCATCTTGTTTTTTAATAAAATCATCTTTCATTTACTCTAAGTCGATTTTTGTTTCAAGTCTCACAATCTTTATTTTAGTTTATCTTTATGTTTTACTTTAGTTTATTAGTTGTTTATTGTTTTATTTAGTCGACTAATAGTCTGTTTTATCCTATTATTCTTAAATTTAGTTTCTTAATTTGCTAACATGTTTTATTGTTGTCGTAGTTGTAGACTTCAAACTTTATTAATTTCTAATCGACTAACAATAGTCTTAATTTTTAATTAGTTTTAACTTTTAGATTGGTTTTAAGTCTTTTTCTTTTTCTATTTAGGAATTTATTTTATTTTCGTAGTTGTTGTAGATTACTTCCATCTTTGCAGTATGAACTTACATATAAGATACGTTTTTTTAACAAATCTAAGTATTGCTCTTCAAGGGATTGCCTAACCCATTGGCTTTGCTTTGTCATATAGGTTAGATGACAGTTTTATATTTTATTTGAGATTGATTAATAATATATTAAAACAATGATTGGCATATTTGATTGGAGCATTGTTTATAAGTATGTTTCCTCTAGACATTATCAATAGTAATGTATGTTTGATTGATTTTATATAAACATGATTTAGATTAATTATTGAATATATTAATCCCCAAAACTTTAAAAGACTATTTTTACATGCCTTAGAAATTTTTCTTAGCCATATGTCCCTTACGACTAAACTGGTACAATTCCATCTTAACCTTTGTGATAGACAAACGGGTTTATTTTTTAATGCGACAAATTACACCGTCAACAATTTGGTGACTCTGATGTGGAATTTTAAATCGAGTTTTTTTTTCTACAATTATCCATTCTTTGTTTTAATGGTTTTACATCCTAACCCATTACCATAACTAGTCGTCAGTTTTCAATTCATAGTTATCACAACTGATCAACCAAATTTTGATTCTAGTTTAATGACTATCTATTGCTCGATTATAAAATATATGGATGAGCTCGTTCAAGAATGGCTTTACATCAAAAACCTAATCAAAAATCAAGTAGACCAAAATCTAACACCCTGGTTTATGCCTTCTTAGCAAGAAAATGAATCCATAAAAGAATAGTTATTGTGTTTTCTTTAGAAATTAAATGAAATCCATGTTTTTTTCACACCAAGTGATGAAATTTTCTTTTTCTGTTAGAAAATAATCTACATAACAATTATACTAAAATTATTCATAAGTATTGTTGATTTTAGTTCAGCTTTGAGATTTACTCACATTCAAAGACAAAATCAAGATTTTTGTAAGCTTTGTTCATTCAATCATGATATGTTCAAATACAAAAGATTATTTATTTTAAGCTTAGACATTGAACACAAATTTATTACAATAAAATGTCTATGATAAAATCATGTCATTGGATACTGAAAATTATTTTCAAAGATTACCATACATTTTAGATTCTTCATCAGAATGTTTTGGATTAGAACCAAATATTAATTTTTTATCATATTCAAAATTAAAATAATCTGATTCATTTGATCTGTGTTATCAATCATTTAACTCTGATTCATTTTATGACAATGCCCTTTTATCAGACATAACTATTCATGATTTTCTTTCAGATACGGATGATAGAAATTCATATAATGTTTAAAAAAAAATTGAATTGAAAAATATTATTTTAGATAAGGTAATTTATTTGGAGTTAGAATATGTTTGTTTTCTCAACAAGAATACTTCGTCTCCTTGTGACTTTATCACTATTTATAATAATTTTAAATTTAATTCAATTTTTTCTAATAATTGTCCCATTACATTTGATTCAAACGACTATACTCAAGATGAAAGTATACTATTGGAATGCTTCACATTATATTAAACAACAAAATATAAATATAGAAGGTTACAAAGTAATATACCCAGATAAATAACGATCCATACTCCATGCTGAAGGATAAAATTGAATTAAAACATCAAAAGTAGCTAGTCAGAGCACAACGAGCATAATTACAAATAATTAAATAGAAAATTAAGCACAAGTCACCACCCCAGGAGGTATAAGCGAAGGGTCGTCCTTAAGAAGCATCGATCAAGTAGGGAGTTCCACATTAGGAATCTCTGGAGCATTCTAGCCATCCAGAGGGTCATCATGAATAGTGATAGGCCAACCATCAGTGGGCTGCATAGGAACAATGACGCTCATCGAAGGCCTCTATGAAGGACCAGCATCAAACTTTTCATGAGAATTCTAACCACCCCCTACAAGAGGGTGAGGCGAAAAGTGGTCCTTGCTTTAGGACCGGATTTTGCTTCTATGCCTTTTTGGAGGAGGTGGCATGGGACCACGAGGTGAGCCATCTGGCAGAATTATAATCATAGTGTATGGGGCACTCCCCTAGTGGTCAAGCAGCTCCTACAGGTGGTGGAGGTTCAGCACCATCTTCTCAACTTGAACTTAAATTCACAAGTAAATCAATGAAATAACAACCCTTTCATTAAAAAAATGAAATTCCACATTTCATGATTAAAAATAGTATTATTTATAACTTTTCAAAGCTGAAAGAGGATGATAGCATGAAAGAATTGCTAGAGAAAGGCAATAGAAGCTGGCCAATTAGAAAAGTCCCCAAAAAACACTTAACACCAAGAGAAAGGCTCAGGACGATAAGGTTGGAATAACGAATGAATCCATCACCAAGAAGATTGAGTTTTAGGACAAAACCAAAACAAATGTTTAAAATATTATGACCACGTGCAAGCCAGACAAAAGGGATAAGGATGCAGACGTGGAGTAGCCTCTCACCAAGGGGGGACCTTGGTAAATTAAACACCATAAAAAGTGAGCTAGCTTGGGCTCCAAGCCTGGGTGCCACACATGAGCCAAACAAGCGAGCCAAGTCTTGGGAGTGGATTGAAGGTCCTAGCCCTTGTTGAGCTTGTTGAGAACTAGAGAGAACAAATTCATCACCTAATAAATAAGCTCGAGAGTAGATTTTAAAGTGTGTATCACAGTTTCATCTCTAGTCTTTCCACCAGGCCTTAGGAGGATGTAGGCCAAGCTTATGAAGCATAACATCAGGGAGTAATTCTTGAATGTGAAGGATAGAAGGTAAGTCAACATTACTTAATTGAAACTTGTTTTTTGAAGTAAGTCGAGGAATCCAATCTCTAGAGGTAATCAAATCATGGATAGTGCAAATCCCTTTGCAAAATAATCATAGAGCTTTAATACTAGGTAACTCAGCTAAGGGGGTGGAAGAATTAATGAGAACAAGAGACCACCATAAACTATGATCATTAAAAGATAACCATGTGCGAAAGCCATCCCCTACCCACTTCAAGTGGGGTTTGACTACTTAGAAAGCCTTCAATATACTCTTGACTGCAAAAGAGTCTGTAATCTTAATAGGCACATTAGTGATGAGGGATTGAAAGCTAATATTATGCCAACTAGTTTTTCCATAAGGAGATCCCGAAGAGATACAATATCGGAGAAGGATTTTCCAAGGCTCATTGCCCTCAATAGCTCAAAAAACCAGTTAACACACAAGGCCATACTTTGTTGATAGGTGTCAATGATGCCCATGCCACCTTTATCATGAGGAAGACAAAAAATATCCCAATCCCCTTGATGAAAACTCCAAGCCCTGTTAGAATTGGCCTAGAGGAAATCTCAGAGAATTTTGGCTACACTATCATAAGAGGTTTTGGATGGGGCCCAGTAAGAGGAATGGTAAACATGAATGGCAACCAAGATCTTGGTGCAAATTTGGAACTTGCCCACTAGAGAAAGGGGCTTGGCGATCCAATACTCAATCTTCCTTTCAATCCTGTTGAGGACATATTGCCAAAGTTCGGATGACGAGCTGTCAAAAGTGAAGGGGATGTCCAAGAACTTGAATTGTTCCCCCCGAGTAATCCACTACCAATTAAACTTCCTAAGCTAATCAAGCACATGCATCATGCTTTGAAGAAAACATTAGGTTTTCCTCCATTAAATTCTAGAGCTAAAAGCCATACAAAAGATATCTAGGCATTGCATAGCTTCATTAAAAGTGGTCTCTTGATCTTCAAGCATAAGGAAGGTGTCATCTGCAAAGTGGCCATTGATGATCTGAGAGGTGTGGTTGGGAAACACAATGCCACGAATAAGCCCCTGTGAAGCCTTAGAAGCGAAGAGGTAACCTAAGGCTTCAGTGACTAAAACATAGAGCATTGGAGCAAGTGGAAAACCTTGGTGAATAGAATGTTGGAGCTTGATCCCTAGAGTTTGATGCCCATTGATAGTGAGGCAGGTCGAGGCATCATGAAGCAAAGTCTGCACTACATAACTGAAATAGAGATTAAAGCCGAGAGCCTTGAGCATGTCAATAATAAAATGCCACTCTATCTTGTCATAAGCCTTTTCAAAGTCTAATTTTAAAAAATTAGTTCTCTGAAGAGAGGAGTGGGCCCAAGCCATGCCCTCACAAACTGTAATAAGATTATCCAAAATATATCTTCCTCTAATAAATCCTATTTGTTCTATCTAACAGTGGTAGGTAGGATTAGCCGAACGTGGTTGGCGAGGGATTAGGCAAGAATATTATAAGAGACATTGAGGAGGGTTATTGGTGAGAAGATCAAGATTTTTGGCTTTGGGAATAATTTTTTGCTTTGATTAATTATGGGTCCAAGACACTGATTCCACAAGGATTTTTTGTAGACTTTCAGTAAGTTAAGACCACTAAACTCCCAAGTGGCTTTGTAAAATTTGGAAGGGAAGCCATCGAGGTATGGGGCTTTATCATTGCTCATACGGTTCAAAGTCTCCATAAGCTCCTAAAAGGTGAGTGGGGCATCACATAGATGCTAATCAGTTGGCTTGAGCTTATGAGGCACCAAATCGATGAAATTCTGAAGAGCTTGGGACCACTTAACCATGAAAGGTTGGGTATGGAAACCTTGATTGTAATGTTCAAGAAAGGTCGAGGAGATATTAGACTCAGAGGTAAGCTGAGATTGAGACACTTGAATGGCTTAATTTGCCTGTGAGCTTGATTGGCTTTCAGTGCTTTGAAGAACTCTTTAGAGGCTTTATCACCAATTTTGAGCCAATGCAATCAAGTGTGGAGTTGGGTGCCTCTGGCTACATGACTATCCACCACCTCAAGGTGGTGTTTGAGGGAGGGAACCAAACTCTTCAAAGGGAACCAAACTCTTCAACTTTATGTTGAAAGGATCAATCTCAAGGGAGGTGAAGACCCATTTGAACTCATTGAGCATGGGCTCCTCAAAATGCTTGTGGATTCAAGTGACTGTTTGCCATGGTGGCAAAGGAAGGAGGTGGTGCATAGAATGGCCTCATTCCACCACTCAATCCATCTAGTAGCATATGGGGGCCATGGGGCTAGGTTCCAGATTTGTTGGATGAGTCAGATGGTACTAGCGTGACTCAACATATAGGTATTAAGAATAATTTATTACATGTCACATTGTACTGCCTAGAGGTCCATTCCACTTTGTAGGAGATGGGTGAGTGGTCTGACAAAATAATACCCAAGTGGATGTTGACAGGGTGGCCATCAATGTTGGAAAAGGAAAAAAGATTTTGTTGTGACATCATAAATCAATCAAGCCATTTGAGCATGTGATCCCTAGATTGGTAGTTAGACCACGTAAACCAAGACGTGGTATTAAATGTTCACCACCGAAGGAGAAAGTCTGTCAGCCCCTATTTATTTTTGAAATAATACCAAGCCTCACATTCACCAACACACCAATGCATAAAGAGGGCCCTAGCCTTATCTTGGGGGTGTTCAATCATATTGAAATCACCGCACACAAGCCATGTGGTAGGAGGTAACCCGTCTGCCAAAGATCGCCAAAGCAAGGAGCGGTCAAGGCCATCATTAGGAGCATAGATGTTGAGAATGCCAAATGGATGGCCATTAATGTCAAGAATAATCCAGTTAGCGACGTCAATTTAGCATGTGCGGCTTGCGCTTAACTAAGCTAACTAATGCTAGCTGTTCTCTTGTTTCTTCCGCTGTGCCATGCAACAGTTAAACAACGGTTGACTCTGCTTCCGCCAGCCATGCAACAGTTAAACAGCAGTTGACACTGCTCTTTCAATTAGTAAACTGCTTCTCCTTGCTGCGTTTGAGCAGCCTTTGTAACCTTTTATTAAGGCTAAGGTCTTTTTTTTAGTGTAATGCAGAAAATACCACAGTAACTTCTATTTTTTCTTCTTGCTCTGCCTTTCTGTACTCTGTTTTTTTTTGCTACTCTGTTTTTTCTTCAAATTTTATGCAGCTGTAGCTTCAAATTTTACATGGTATCAAAGCCAGACCTTAGGAGTAACTAAAATGCAAGTGTCGCCATGTCCCACCTCATGCAAGCTGGTGATCTGGGTGGCGTCAACCTAAATGCTACGTAGGGACGTTTGGAGGAGAAAGCCAAATATATTAAGTTCCTGTAGACAAAGAATATATAGAAAACCAATATGTTGACAAACAACTTTCATAAAGTATTTATGAGTAGACTCTGTAAGACCCTTAACATTTTATGATAAAATATACATAGGGAAAGATCATCTATTTGAAGTTCCCCTTTCCCATCCTCAAAATTTGCCAACACTGCAAAGTTGTTGTGTTGATGAGGGCGAGAGATTCCGTCGACCGTAATGAAATAAAGTTTGGCATCATGCACCTCCCGAGGAGAGTTGGCACCCCCACAAGGTGGGCTATGAGACCATCAGAATAATGAGCCACTGGTTGAGAGAACCTTAGTCATAGGCATCCTGAGATTTTGGAGGCTAGAGAAATGCTTTGTGGTTCAAGAAGAACTAGGTTGGTAGGGGGAAACATAGAAGTCCCCTGAGAGGGTACGAGAACTAGAAGAGAATCCTCTGAGGTGGCCGCTGGGGTGTGATTTATGGCTTAGGGTCCAATGACCATTTGGGGGGTATTGTGGTCCAGTCATCACCTTGGTTGGTCAGTTTGGGCTTCTCCGTCTGAGGTAGCTGAGGAGGCTTAGGATGACCCATACAAGGACAATCTTTGATGTGGTGGTCTGAAGCCTTATAGTAGAAGCAAGTGTTGGGAAGGTTGAAATAAATAACCTTTTGTGACCGCTGGGTCTCTCCAACTTGGATTTCGATGAACTCTTTCAACTCCTTAGAGAGGTCAACCTCCACACAAACTCACTTGTTAGGGTGAGGGGAGAACCACCTATCTATTTCAATCATAACCACACATCTTATGGGAGCTACGATTTGGGGGGAAAATCCTAGAGGTGAACTGGCAAACTAGGAAGCTCAACCCAGATCAGGACACGAAGGGCAGCACTATCATAAACCTTTAAATCATGGTACTAGGCAAACAAAATCATAAATTGGTTGTGAAGGAACCAAAAATTGGACTTCGTGAGAATCAATTGTGTCTCAGAGGGCTCCTTAAATGTAAACACAAAGAAACCTTTGGTAAGGTTTTGGATTTTAGAGACATGGACACCTAGTTGCTCCCAATGGTTGTGGGGCCAGTTATGGAGGTAATCCTCCAAGGGGATGTAGCCAACAAAATAATCAATGATAAAACAATTTTCATACCAAGAGAAGCAGGTCAATATCAAGAGAAGCAGGTCCCATCTGAGAGTATTGCACCGAATTGGAGAAATAGTCTATTTTTTCCAACAACTCTTTCATGTTTGAAGCTTTAACAAAGTTCACCAAATCCTCGACATTATTTATGCTCCTATCTTGGATAACCTTCTCAAGTTTCGAAGAAGTCTCATTAACAAATGCTTTAATACTATTAAGAACACCCTAACTGAGATGTTTTCCATCACCTAGAATACCCCTGCCATAACTAGCCTCAATAGAAGGAGAAACCTCACAGCCCACAACAACCTTACCAACAACTTCCAACTCTATCACCTCATTAGAAGTTGACTCCTCCTCATTCCCATAATCTTGAAGAGTGTGAAGGACATCTCTATATGCCTCCAACCAAGAAACAATACCATTCTTATCAAAATCTAACAAGCTAACCCACCCTACAACCAGATCATCAACTTGCTCAAAATATGCTTCCTTGATCAATCCCCAATCATACACTGAAACATGTACCTAAATAACATCATTATGGAAAATCCTCCAATCAAGAGGCCAAGTCAATCTCAGGTATCCCCCATTGTCTAACAGGTACTTAGAGGAAAATTTTAGTAACTTTTCCAACTCTCTTTGGGGCATGTCCATCTGCAAGAAAATCTGTCAAAAAACACACTTCAAAATAACTTCAAGATTGAAGTTGGTAAGTAATCTGGACTTAAACTAAAAAACTTCCAAATTCATTTGCTTACAAATGAACCATAGGATTTCAGTAGAAAATACAAGGCAAAATTTATGAAAATTTTTATGAACCTTCTTTTTGGAACAAACATATCCAAAAGAAACATTATACCATGAAATCTCACAACCAAACAAAAAGTTCCAATTTTTAAGACAACTTTTCCAAATATTGGCCACAAAAGGACACAAGAAAAAAGGGTGTCCAGTAGTTTATAACTCACCACACAACAAACAATGTGGAAGACCAAAACCTAATTTTGAAATAACTAACCCAACAACAATTTTATTATATAAAAACAACCATCTAAAAAAAGACTTTTTGGGTTCAAGACAAGACACCTAAACAACTTGAAATATAAATAACCAATTGAAGTAGGGGTCAAAAACCTGCCACAATTGGTTAAGGCTAAAGTAGAGACATTTGGATAAAATGATTTTATCATAAATCATTATAGTGGTGTATTCCAAAAGAGGACCATTGATCCATTTAATATTCTCCCAAAAAAACCCAACATCATCAAAGATAGAAACTCCTTTTGCAGACTGAAGAACCTTAGTTATCAAGGTGTAGATCCCTTTTTAAGATGAAAAACCTTGAAACCTTTCTTTGATCTTAGTCCATGAAGCCCAACCATTAAAGGATAAAATATCTTTCAAGCAGTTCAAACCCTTGGATAACCAAATAAAGGCTGAGCACCCTCTAATTAGTGCAAGGGGCCTTTTGTTGACTTGAAGGTTCCACCATATAGACCTATACCCCTGACACCTTGAACCCAACCCACTAAAAATAAGAGGCATAATGATAAGGTGTTTCACAAGTTCTCAAGCCTTCTAAATGGCCAAAAAAATAGGTGAGCCCATAACTTGAACTGAAAGCGAGCCCACCAACATATTAGAAATATGTAACACTTTTTAATTCAGTTTACCTTTTAGAATCTCCTCAAAATATTGATTCTAACCAGGACCTTCCATGAATCATCACCCTCTAGAGCTCTAATGATCCATTTGACATCCAAAGTAATACCTTGGAGCTAACGCCTTTCAACCCAAGCCCCCCAATTTTTTTGGGTACACAACAAATCTTCCATGCCGCAACATGCCTTTTTTTTATTACCCTTGCCATTTGACCAAAGAAAGTCTCTAATAATTATGTGCAAAAGATCAATCTGGGACTTATTGAACAACCAACATGAGGCATAATAGATGTTGTAAGAGGAAAGCACTTTTTGACAGACTTGCATCCTACCCGGGAGAGAGAGAAGGTGGCCTTGCCAGTTACCAATTTTACTATTGATTTTTACATACAACCAATCCCACATATGTTTGAAAGAAAGTGACAGGGTAAAAGGAGTACCCAAGTTTCTGACCATCTGATTAGGGCTCCTCCATACCCACCCAAACTCCACCAACCAATCTGGCAGATCTTCATTTCAAATTATCATACATGATTTGTGAAGTGCCACTTTAGAACCAGAAGCAAAACAATAAATATCAAGCCTTTTAGCCACTTGTTGAAGATTGTCCTTTTCAAGTTTGGCAAATAATGTAGAATCATCTGCAAATAGAATATCAATCATTTCTGAATCATTAGGTAATGAAGTACCTTTGACTGGTGGACCAATAGAAGAACTTCTCAGAAGGTATTGTGTTGGGAAACCTCACACTCACAAAATACAATAATAGATATAATTAAACAGACAAAATACACAATATGCATGAGACAAAACACAAGATTTACATGGTAAAACCATAGCAAGCTAAGGAAACATCTATGGTGTAAGATATCAAGCTTTATTAATTCCAAGATGAATAGATTACATGAAAACTCTATAAAGATAAATACCCTGATTGGCAAAGCACTGTTAGGATTCCTCCTCCTAAGAATAGAGTGGGAAAATGCCATTAGGACTTTCCTTATAAAAATAGAATCTGGTGGAATTCATCTTCCTAGAAATAGGGGTTTGATTCCTTGATTTTTTGCTTTGGATGCGTCGCCTTTGAACCTCCATTGGGGTTGCGAGAGGGGATCCATAGGATGTCCTCGTCCCCCTAGACCCCCTACGTCAATAATGGTGGGGGGGGGGGGGGGGCGCGGGGGAGGAGGAGTGGTTTCCCTCCCCCCACACCCCCCTGTCAAGGAGTTGGCTATAAACTGTCGCAAAAGGATCCAAAATTTAACTTTGTTGTCACATATCTAACATAGTGTAGTGCTTCAGCTATCACAACAAAAAGGAAGGGGGCAAGAGAGCAACCATGTCTGATGGATCTCTAAAACTCAATTGACTCAGTTAGCTCCATATTTACTTCAATAACAACTGAGGCATCCTTAAATAAGACATTTACCATTCTACTAAACTTATCTTGAACCCCAAAAGCTTTCAGCATTATATCAATGAACAACCACTCAATCCTATCATATCTTTTTTCAAATTCAAGTAAGGACATGCTTATGTCTTGGCTAGAATCATAGGCCCAATTCATACCTTCCCAATTGGAAATAAGATTGTCAAATATATATCTGCCTTCAACAACCCCAATTTGAGTAACCGAGATCAACGATGGCAAAAGGGAGGAAAGCCTCCTAGCTTGAAGCTTAGCCAAAATTTTATAGGAGGGATTAAGAAGAGTGATAGGTCTCCAATTCTTAACCATGGTAGGTTCTCCATCTTTCAGGATGAGCTTCACCACACCTATGCTTACTTAAGATTCCCAAGGTGCCCACTTCAATAGCTTCCTTAAAGACCCCCAGACATTCAAGTGCAATCCAATATTTATTAGACTTTTAAAACTCCACAGGAAAACCATCAAATCCAAGGCTTTGTCAACCTTCAGAGAGTCAATTATTGCCTTTATCTCATCTGGGGAGATCTCACTATCGAGCCAAGTGGCATGTTCACTGGTGACTTTTTTTGGAATACACTTGGTACAAATATCTCTGCTATGATCAATTTGCGGGCTTGAGCCATGGGACAAGAATAACTCAAATTAAAAGGAGAAGAAGGCTATTTTGATCTCAGTCAGATCACTAGACACAAACCAACCACAATCAATCATTGGAATCTTGCTTTTACCTTGCTTTGTTCTCAAAAAGTTGAAAAAACACTTAGAGCCTTTGTCCCCTAGGTTGAGCCAGTTCAGTCTAGAATGAACTTGAGCCCCCATAGAAATAAACATCTGATGGTGCACGATCTCATGCTTTAGGCTTGTCAGCTCATGAAATAGGAGAACATTACTTAGATCGAGCTATAATCTAAATTATGATAGAATTAGCTTCTTCTAGGTAATATGATCTTTCTTCCTCCTCAAAATGGCTTGGTGTTGTCCAAAGGTACATGCAAAAATTTTCCACAGGGTCATACAACAATTCCACTTATCAATAATGGAGGAATATGTTGCGAGCTTACCAATACTCCATGCAGAATGAATACCTCCTTTACAACCCAAATTATCCAAGTGAGAAAGTTTATATAAACCTTTCCACTCAGGAGCACTCACCTCTAGATTATTGTTTGGCATAATAGAGATTTCAATGGGATGGTGATCAGAGATAGTAAATCAGAGCACCTTAATAGAGTTGCACTCCTACTACTTGCCTCTCAACTCATTCTTATATAAATAGAATATATCAAGTCTAGATTAGACTCTCTTACGAAGGCCTGGATTATTGAACCATGTAAACCGAATGCTTTTGCTATCCTTTCTATCTCAGTTAAGAGGATCAAAGAGCTTGTGAATCTACTTGAGTTTTGACCAAAAGAATAGTTCCTTACCTTTCCACAAAATTGGATCATTACCTTGTTTATCCTCTTTTTCCTCAACCATATTAAAATCCCCTCTAAAAATCCACAATATGTCTTTCAAATTAGCAAGAAGCCAATTCCACAACATAGCCCTTTCTCTATAATCATTATAAGCATAGACATTGCAAATCCCAAATACCTGATTCTCACTTTTAACAGTGATCCACACAACTATGTGACACGAGGATGTACCAGAATCAACCATATACTCTTTCCATTTAGGATTAACTAAGATGGAGGCACCTCCTTTCCCTTTAGGATGGGAGGTGGAAAAATGGGGAGAATCTGGCCAATTGAAATTCAGTACCGACTCAAGATTGAAGCCAACATCCTTCACTTCATGAAGCAACAAGAAATCAATGCCCTCTCTTGAGCACCTAAATTGCCTTACAATTGGTTTACGATCAAGGGATTCCAGGCCCCTCACATTCCAACTAACAACCTTCATCAAAAGAGGAGGGGGGAGCCTATCTTTGCAACCTAGAGGGCTTAGATCCTCCTTTTTTTTGATACAACCATATAAAACACTAAAGAACCTTATTTTCCTTAGTTTTATTTTTGATCTCCTCAACACCTCTTGGAAATCCTTTATGAATCTTCCCATCCTCCCCCTGGGGGGACCCTAAGAAGGGTTTTGAATTGGCCTCAATTTTTAATCTTTTGCCACTGTTCTTTTGCAAACCGCTAGAGATATAATTTAAGCCAACAACTTTAAGAGGGAAAGCTCTTTCTACATCTTCAATAGGGAAAACATCAGCACTAGGGTAGGAGAAACCGCCATGGGGACCCTCTCATCACAACACAAATTAGAATCAAGAGTCAAGGAGCCAAGGGTACGGGCCACATAGATTAGGCGGATTTGTTAAAATAACAATGTATTCATTTAAAGGTCTACCTCTAGAGCAAGGAGGCACTTTTATCCTATTGGCACTCTATTCCCCAGGGTCCAAAGGGGGAAAATGTGAAGGACTATATTGTGCCAAATGTAGATGGGCCACGACCAAACACTCCCCAAAAGGCCCAAAGCAAGTGTTGACACAATCCACACTCAACATGGGATTTACAAATTCTCAGTCGAAAGTGTGAAAAACTTTCAATATCTTAGGAGACTCAAGCTCCCCCAAATTTTCACTAGAAGGTGTTCGGCCAATACTGGGTTCCGAATCATAACAGGGGTTTTCCTTATTACAACATCATCTTCAGCATTAGAGGCAATCTTATCAAAATAATCTTTCTCAACTGGTAGAGACTTATTCAACACAGGGTTATTCACCCTTCCCGGTTTTCCTAACAAAGGGCAATCTTTTCTAAGGTGTCCATCCTTTTTGCAAAAGAAACTACATTGAGACCTCCCAACCCTTTGATGGGGCAAGAGAAAGATTCTCCCCTAATATTGAACAAAAGGGTTTTAAGGAAGATGTTTAACGGGTCCAAAGAAATAAGAATCCGTACATGCATATGTGCAAGATACCTTTTTGAATCCTCAATCCTAAGAACTTCTCTCAGGGGTTTTAGAGCTTGACGCAGAAAGTTCCAGAGTTGAATAGGCATATTTTCAATATCAACCCATATCGGGGCAGACTTGAAGGCAATATCATCACAATCCAACGTAGGGTTTCAAGGAACAACGTTGAAAATCGATTGCCCAACATTCCAAAAGGGTTTACTAATAACACGCCTCTGCATATTGGAGTTTTTGAAAAGAATCATGAACTCCCCCTTTTGAAACATTCTACAAAAGGAAATATAAATACCCATCTTTTTTCCCCAAATTGAATTCAGCCAATTATCAAAAAAAACTTGAGGGTAAAGAATTCCTATTCAAACAAATAAAGAAAACCCCAACATTCATCAAATGAGATTCTTCTAATTGCAAATCTCTTTCTATCGATTCATTCGGAAACAAAGACAGAGTTTTTCCCAAGCCAAATGGCTTACCATCCTTAAGCGAGATGTCGTCATTGGCTCCAGCACCACCCGTTTATGAAGCTTCATAGACAAATTCCACACCTTCAAAGTGCTTTGAGATGTCTTCTTACCGTAGGACTTCTGAAAAAAAGGGTTTTTTTCCTTGCTCATTCCTTCCTCTCTTCTCCAACAACCAAATCCTCAATAGAGCTCTAACCAGGGCCAATTTCAACACCACCCCCTCCCCTAAAAACTTGGGTGAAATATTAATAACGTCATCATTCAATATCTCTGCACACGCAAAGGCATCCCTTCTAGTCTATTCCATAAACACTTACCACGTAAATGCAAACAACCCTCGCTTTCACCAAAAGTCTCTTAGGCAAACAAAACGAGGGAAAAGATAGGTCAGGGAAGTACAAACAAAAATAATAATAATAAAAAAGGAACCAAGCAAATCAAAAAAGACTATAAAAGGGGAACCAAGCATGTATTGCTAGGTATATACATGTTTTTAGGCATATTGTTGATATTGCTTGGATTCCTTGCAAATGATAACATATTTTTAAGGATAAATGGTTGGTTTCTAGTTTCATGTTTTAATTTTCAAAGACTAACTCTAAATTGTAAACACGACTTAAGTCATGAAACATTTTATTAATGCATTTAGTCCCAACAATCCCTTTGGGACATGGTAAGGTGAAAGGTGGAAGATGCAATGTAAGGTGGTGAGTTGGTTTTTAACCATGGTCAGTGTGTATTGAGTTTGAAGCAACTAGAGGTCATTTATGGCAAGCCATCGGTTGATCCATTATGGAGACATGGGTATGAGAAATAAATGAGCTCGACGCTCAATGCTTGATCCTTTTGATTCTAGACAACTGGAGGTAAATTGGTTTTCAATGTTTTGGTACTTACCTCGATTACAGTTCTTGGCAATCGATTTGGCTATAGTGGTTGGTTAGTTTGCTAAATGGATAGTGAAGTTGCTAGGCCTAGACAAACAACTTCAATTTGTCAGTGGGAGTTACGAGCAAATGAGAATTGAGCATGTCACTACAGTTAATTAAATGTTGGTTGTTTGCATATAGAATGACAATTTTTATTCTTTGTTTATCATTTGCCATGCATTACAAGTGGAAGTGAAGCTCTTATGATCCGCACATGCTGATTGGAAGAAGGGTGGGAGTGCGCATTGAAGTGGACATCCCATATAGATGAGTGCGCACTATAACCCGTCCTGTGCACATGCATTTCAAAGTCCAGTGCATTCTCAAGTTAATATCTATTTAATCCATGTTACATGGCATCAATCATTTTCAAGAAATCAAATAACATTCAAAAAGGTGTCATAAACGTGTCAGAATAGATGCAAGTTTTGATTGGGCCTGGGCAGTAGTACAACATGCTGTGAGCCCTGTTTGACTGGGCTCCCCTACAACCTCGAGCACGCTTGGGGATGCTTTTTTGATGCATGTGCGCAAGTCTTCTGTTGGGGTAACAAACTACCAAGGAAAATAGGAGGGAAATAGAGGATGAATGACATAAATTTCATACCTCTCGTTATGCAAGGTATGATGGCAAATATGGTGGTTTCGAGCTTCGATTTAATATTGCATGAAATGATTGTGGATTATGCTATGTTCAAGTCTCTTTTCAATGCATTTCTTGGACATAAATGAAATTGATGCCATGCATTGGTAATAGTAATTGATAATGTGTCTTTATAATTTTTTTTTTTCTCTATCACATTCTTTCAGTTTGTTATTTTGAGCATCTCTAGTTTTCAAAATAGTTTGCATGGTAATTTTTTTGAAAGAACGGGTCTTTTGAATGAGTTCATTCTACATGTAGGTTATTGTTTTATTTGGTATGCTTTTTTTTGTTAAGCATTATGTTCATGGATATGCTCGCATGGAAATGATGAGGAAGAAAATGTTTTCTCAATATGTAAATTCCTCGATTGTTTGAAATGATTTGCATGAACAATGTATTGAGAAGATCTTTTTCAAATAAGTTCATTATTTATGCATAACATTTTTGTAGCTCCGAGAAAAGATATTTTATGTGGAGGATGAGAAATAAACATTTTGCATGGTGTGTACAAAATCGTGGATCTTGTTTGCGAGATGTTGATTGGTCATCTTTCTAAAAAAAAAGCAGAGATAATGAAGAGATTTTCTTTGGTTTAGACATTATGAGTTTTTCTGGTTTGTGGGAGATCATAATGTTTGTTTTTAAATAATTTTCAAAGTTCTCTTGGTCGATTTGGTATGCAGTGTTTTTATTTGTGCGAACTTGATTTTTGAATCTTTCAAAAATCAGTCGTATTCATCAAACTTGAAGGTATGCTATGTTTTTGTGAAAGAAAAGATGGTCAATTATGCATGCAACAATTTCCACATCAATATTTTGTTGAATACATGTGAATGAATTTATAAGGTTTGATGCATATCTTCTCAGCGTTTGATAGTTTTTGTCTACATTCTATTTTTGAAGAATGATGAACATCAGGATTTTGGTGAAAGCCGTTGCTTCTGAAACATAATTTGAGGAAAGTTGTCAAATTAGGTACGATTGAGTCACAATGTATTTCAGTTTTGCATTTTAAGTACAAAATACATATTTTGATAAGGATTGTCAAGATACAATGTGTTAAGCTTAAAATGGTTGCATGAGAAGTTGGACACATGTTTATGTTGCTTTTCTACCTTAATTGACATTTGAGCAAATTGATATATTTATATTGTGATTTGCGAAGTCAAAATGTAAATTGTAAGGCAATTGTTTTCTTTACATACAAAGATGTCGACAAATAACAAAAAATATTAGTTGGTTTCGACTTACATATGAGATGAAGATTTATTTGGCATATTTACTTAATTACTATGGATAAGTGTTTTTAGAATTTAATGTTAAAAGTATTTAAATGTATTTGATTGTTGATATTTATTAAATGTTTGATTATGCATAGTTAAATATTTATTTGAATGATGTCAAGTGAGTTAAGGGCCCCTATCCGTTAGATATGTTATTGGTCTATTATATTTTAATTTGATATCTTAGACTTTTTAAAGTTTAAACTTGTAAAGTTAAGGTAAACTAATTGACTTTTAAAAGTCAATTAAACTCAACGAACAACTAATTAAAGTTAGTTGTAACTTGTTTCCTAACTATCTCTAAACAAGATTACTTTATAAGATTGAATATTCATTACAAAGGAAGAAACATCTCAAGAGCACTGAATTTTGAAATATTTTCATCCTTTCTTTTTGTGTGCAAGCATCTCTGAGATTAAATAACTATTTACAGATAGACCAAATAATACACTCTCTGACGGTGAATTAATTTGCTTGTTTAACGTAGGTATATCTAGATTTCATGTTTATTTTATACATCGATTATCTAAAGTTTATCAGTTTTTAATATCTTTTGATGATCGCAAATATATAGTCATATAAGTAGAACTCCTTGTACTTGACCCAAACAATGATGAATATGTCATGTTTTGTTACATTTTGTTAATATTTGATTGTAAATCATTATCTTTTGAAGGTCGTTTGTGATCAAAACCGTCTTGTTTCTCAATAAAATCATCTTTCATTTAGTCTAAATTGATCCTTATTCCAATTCTCGCAATCTTTATTTTAGTTTACCTTCTTATTTTTGTGTAGTTTATTAGTTGTTTATTCTCTTAGTCAGTTTATTTTGTTTTATCATATTATTTTTAGATTTAGTTTCTTAATTTGCTAACATGTTTTCTTGTGGTCATCACTATAGACTTCTAACTTTATTTAGTTCTAATCGGCTAACAATAGTCTCAATTCTTAATTAGTTTTAAAATTTAGATTGACTTTAAGTCTTTTTCCTTTCTCTATTTAGGAGTTTATTTTCTTTTCTTTTCTTAGTTGTTGTAGATTACTTGTATCCTTGTAGTATGAACTTTCATATGAGATACAACTTTAAGCAAATCTAAGTATTATGTCCTTCAAGGGATTGCCTAACCCATAGGCTTTGCTTGGTCGAATAGTCAAATGACAGTGTTATATTTGATTTGAGATTGACTAATAATACATTAAAACAATGATTAGCATATTTGATTATAGCATTGTTTATAAGTATGTTTCCTTTAGACATGATTGATAATAATGTATGTTTGATTGATTTTATATAAACTTGATTTAGATTACTATTGAACATATTAAACCCTAGAATTAAAAAAAAATCCTTTTTGCATGTCTTAGAACTGTTTCTCAGTCATAGGTCCCTTACGATTAAACTGGTACGATTCCATCTTGACCTTTGCTATAGGTGAACGGATTGATTCGTTGACATGAAAAATTTCACCGTCAACACACTTCTCAGAAGACAAATACCCCTTTTTGATGCCACGATTCCCATTTACTCACATGCAACCCAACTCTTCCTTAGTCAAATCCATCTGAAAGAGGTGTTGCTCGACATAGATCTTTTGAACCTATGTCATATGAAGATTTCTAGCCAACAACCCATGTGCATGCACCTCAAACACCTATGTGAAATGCTCAAGTGTAAGTAATTTGGACCTCTTTGTACATCTGATGAACAAATAAGCATCGGGTGTTCTTATTGTAACTAGGAACTATCCAAACCAAGAAGGTCTCAAAGTCTTTAGTATTGAAGTAGGGCATCCGTAAGATTATGTACACACGCGCTACGTTGTTTTTAGCCCATGCTTTTCTGATTTGCTTGCCCACCATGTGTGGGATTTTGTGGTCACAAGGCTTTTAACCAAACGTCTCAAAGTGGGCACCACCTTCAATTTTTTTTCTGTGGTTCAACATTTTTTTGTTTTTTATTTCCTTTTGCCAGCCCTTGGTTGGAACTCCATGCTACCAACAAAGTTTTCACCATCTTCAGATTTGAAGTAGGTTATGCTTATGCACCATACAATCTTCCCTAGTTGTGTTGATTATCTCAAAGGCAGTCTCTAAGGCATTGTTATGCCATACTACTAGTGCTATGATTGAAGGAAGAAGGTTTGTGTTTGCCCCTGTCATTACCATGGAAACAAACCCAAAATTACCAATACCCGAATATTTGTGAAACCCTCCTTGCTAGAGTTTGTTGGAAATAGATTTCAACCCTCTAATATTCGCAGCTTCTCAAAACCCTGTACTTGTGCTACTTTGTGGACCCTGAGTTATTGTTAAATGTTGGTTTGTCAAATTTCCTTCTTCAAGTGGACTTAAAATTTTGAATTTACCCAATTTGTTGTCCTCATATGCCAGGTGCAAGTGATTCTACAAATTTGGCAATGACAATGCAGAGGTCATTGCCAAGTTTTATGGGTTTATATGGTCATTTGTTGAATGGCGTGTAGAATGTGGGTGTGATGTCCTTCCAAGTGACTATATAGGTTGTAAAATATAATGTGCACATTAGGGAGGTGGTACTGTTCTTGTAGGGGACTACACACGCTAGAGAAACTAATGCACTGATTTGAATATTTAATTTTTGTTATTATTATGATTTGTAAAATCATTAGTATGATTTGAAATCTCATTTATGTTTTTATTATGATTTGAAGAACCTGGTTTGAATATCTCATTTCTATTATTATTATGAAATGATATTCTTGTTCCCAGAGCTTCCTATTAGATTTATGGACTCTTTTACATAATAAAAAATTATTGGTGTTTGTGCATCTCATTTATTCATGGCTAAAATTGATTGTTCATTAAAGGTAAGGCACGTACAAATTTCTAGCAGATGACTAGAATGATTAGCCTTCCTATTGGGATGTTGGGCCATGCAAAGCATTGCAAAAGTATAGCCCCTCCATTGGGCATGGTCAATTGCCTCTATAGCCTGTCTTCAATTGTTATTGCATTCACCAATGCTTTCATAATAATTCTGATTCGGTGCAATACAGATCTTCAATTGAAATTGATAGTTTTATTATAACCACAATGCATACAAGGTTCAAATGAACTACAATGCACCACAAGCACCTCATCTTCTCCCGATTCACCTTATCTTAGTTCACTTTGATGATGATGATTATGAAGAAGAAATTTCAACAACATTTTGACTGGATTGGTCTGTAGGACGTACTCAAGAGTATACTCAAAATTAACTAGACTCAAGCCAAGTGCGGTTATGGTCATTCTTGATGTTGAGACCTAGCAAGACTTACCAAGGTTTTGTTTCTTTGTTTGAATACTTGGTTTCTCCACATATTTATATTTAACAGAAAATCTTCAAGCTATGTTTGATTGTCTTGGTTTAGAATATCATGACCCTGGTTACAGTTGTAGATATGTGTAGTTACGTCTAATGTCATTGTATAATAGACATGTTTAAAAAAATGTGTTTTCTATTTCTTTGAGTTGCATATCTTACAAATTCTTTCTTCCCATGTGGATTTTAAGAGTGTCCATCTATCAGTTTCACTATGTAGTTCAAGCTAGTTAATACTTAGTTTTGCAATCGATAATGTCTTTTTGAAGCTTACAACATTACGTAGGTAAGATGGTGCTCAAGCTTCTTGTTGAATAGTACTGTTACTTAGTAACTCAATAATGATACAAAAATGGTAACTTTTTGAGCCAAAAACATAATTCAAAGATAAAATTATATGAAAATGTGCTAATATGTTAACAGCGGGAAGGAAAACCACAGATGCAAACAGAGGTGGAAGAAAAAATTATCATGGCAATATATGGGCAAGTATGACATATTACTATTGAACCGACATAGAAAGAGAGAGATTTAGCATTAAGAAATACCGTCAATCAAAGCATGGCTCATAAGGGACCAAATTGAGCAATATTTTGCCTGTAAATGGTAAAGCATATGGTTCAAGTATGATAGCCAAATACAGGAACTACAAAAGCCCAAAAAACAGTACTTGTTTAAGGCATACTATGCTGACAGCGGGCAGAGAGAAAAGATGGGTAATATTTAGCAGCCATTATAAAAGGATGAGAGAACTGATAAATGATAATTCTTTAAAACTTGAGTGATTTGACTGTATACTAAAACCAAGCTTGGTCAGTTATTGTGCACAGGTCTGCAGAATTTCCAAGGGTATTTAAAGTAGCCAAGTTTTCTTGCAATGTTCCCTGGTAGTATAGCTTTTTTCATCAATTTATTATGAATGTTTCCATGATAATAGACCTTAACTTCTTGTAAAGTGACATTTAAATATTTGCATCCCATCCCACCCAAAGAATTCAATGGCAGGTGATCAACTCCTTAGTTGAACACATCCACATAAGCCATCATAGATACTCTTGCTTAATGGCTAGAGAATGAACAAAATTTCCCCATCTGTAACTCACATGGGAACGAAAGAAGTATGGCCAATAGTTCTGCAAATCCCTCACAAGGATATACATTAACAAATAATTAATCCGTCCCATAATGGCTGTACCCTAAAATATATAATTTTGTATGCCAAGGTGCACATTATAATCAAACTAACATATAATATTTGTAGGCTAAGGAAAACAAAATTATCCGGACTCTCTATTGCCCCCAAATCCAGAGCTTAAAACGCCCACTCCATTCAAGTGGGCTGTGTCCCCCCAAGAATGCACAACCCAACTACCATTCTCATGTTTACGAATGACATTAATTGATGCATTCAAAACCCTTCCAGGATTAGACCTTCCTCCAGCAAAACTCCATAATGTTCGCAAGACACCTCCATGAGTAACTACTACCACTCTTTCACCTGCCATGGCAATTTCCCCACAACCATTAATACGGAAACTAAAAAAGAAGATTAATCAAAGAAATTAGGCTCACAAGTATAATAAATTTTAATTCAATTTTCATGTTATTTCAATTTTCAAGAAATAACCAATTACTGAATGTAAGAAATATTTGATGAGGCCCAAACAAATGTGTCAATGTGTTAACACCTTGGGCAATTGTACTTTATGCTTGGCCTTCACGTGGTATAAAATTTAGATTGAATGTAAGCTATTCATTTGCACATGGCAAATTGTTCTTTTATGCTGTGTCCTTGTCCCATGGGTCATGACCCACCTTTTAGTATCCATTTTAAAGAACTTCCACTACTAATTAAAAAACTTTGAAAAAGTAGAGCAAGATTGGCACGACGATAATTGGTATTATCCTTAATTTAGTGCATCCATGCTCCAGAAATTACCTCAATATTTCCGTTGTTAGGATAACGAATGCACAGTTACAGAGTGGACCTTCTTCCTACTATAAATTAGTCTTATATGGTTTATTTTTCTTATGGATCATTGGTTTAATCCTCGTCTTCCTACAACTACAACTAAATACAAGACAAAAAGTTTTAGTGATTGTAGGTAACAATTTAATATGTAATATATGATTTCTTCTGCCAAACCTAATAGCACGGTGAAGAGTACGTCTATCACCTAAATTATGATTGCCCTCCATAAATATTTCCCGAAAAGGGAAATAGATAATTTTCTAAGTAGCCTCAAAGAATTTCTTTTGGATTTAGCTGTGGGTTTTCATGCCCAGCCTTTGTACTAGTTGACCTTATTTCATTGTCTTGTCCATATGCCTTTCTTTGTTGCTGGAAGAAGCATTCTTTCACTATTTTATAGACATAAGGGATTGCTTCTGCGGTAGTCTTTGGGCCATTTATAACTTCCCTATTGGACAGACACGTTTTGTAATTCTACTTTGAACGCTGCAAATTCGTTCACTAACGTCATCATATTGTTTTGAAATGAGCTAACTGGGAAAGATTCTGCAAGAATAATGTTGGAAGAATATTGTTGGATCTTTACAGTGATTTTTAAGAAAGCGGAATTGAAAACCGAGTGCATCTTGCTATGCGGTGATAGTTGTAATTTATATGCCGCCACATTTACTTTTTCCGCTATTCTGAAAGGTCTGTAGTATCTTTGTGATAGTTTTGCACATTGTACCATAGAAAGGGAACCACTGGGTTGGACTCTTGGATGAAATCTGCTGATGTACCTGTAGGGTTTAGGCTTGGGAGTCTAGCTTATCAAAAACTGTCCATCTTCCCAGTCATGTTTTGGATATCAAAAAGAAGGCTCAGATTGACATTCTCTTGTGAGGGAAGTGGCGGCTGGGGGAGTCTGGCCGAGGAGGTTTTGCCTAGTTGTGGAGACCTAAATGCAAGATTCAAAGAACAAATGTCCCAGATGGCATGGAGAAGAGAGGACAGCCACTGGTGTGAATATTGTTGGGGGACAAGTTAAATGTATTTTGTGGGCAGCAGAAGCAATTTTGATGCCGGGCATGAGGCTGATTGAGGAAAAGAAATTGTTGAGGTAGGACATGCATAAGGCTCGGAATGGCTGAGAGCTAGGGAGAAAGAAGGAAGCTGGATATCCTCAAGCGGGAGGAGAGATTTTGTAAGTTCATAATGACTGAAAAGTAGAAAAATTAACATGAGTTTGAGAATGAGAAAAGGAACCTCTCCCTGTTGCGAGCAAAGGTTAGAGCCTTCATGCCTGCAGGTGGAGGCATAGTATTTTCTGGTGATTCATCAACAGTCACTATAGGAGGTCTGTGATTAAGTCCCCAAATGCCTTGTTCTTCTTTTTGTTTGATCACTTTAAATGTGTCCAATAGAGTTCGTCAATGAGGCTTCATATGCAGGATCTTAGGATTTGCAGATAGTAAAAAACATGATTTTTCAATTTGGTTGTATCTGGTATGATTTAGAAGAGTGAGGGTGAGAAAGTTTGAGTGGAAAACAATTGCAAGAAAGAGATGGTGTCTGCACTTTTAGCTCAGCTGCTTGTAGTTGGAATATTTTACTGCAATTGTTTGCAGCGATAACCATGATGGAATTCTTGTTGATGCACCATGTGAAGATCAGATGTGACTTAAATCCAAAGGTCCCTGCAATTAATTAAAAACCCCTCTGCAATGAGACTTCTGTATGCCCAAATGATGTGAATCCACATGCAATCAAATTGGGTTCTGCTCAACCATACAATATAAGTCACGATTTTCACACACAATAAAAGCAAATTTATCTGGGCCATGCACGTAGTTATAGGGTCCATGCTGATTAACAATTACAAAAAAAAAATAGAATAAATTAATAAATGTCCTCGTCATAAGCCAGCCAAAACTCAATGTTTATCTGTTCACAACACAGGCACTGAAGGAGGAATAAATGCGGAAGTTGAGAGGGGATGCTGCCAACTGTGGTGGCTGCTTTCAATCTGTCATTCCCTTGGTGAAAATATGATCGCCAGTGCTGTAATAATTCTATGCTGTGGTGAATGGCAATACATGTTAGAGTCCTATTGAATTGTAAACCAACATAAAAGTGGACTCAAAATAATTTAGAGATTTTAAGTAGCATCCTTTTCAACAGTGTTTGCTGTACCTAGTTATTGTGCTTTAACGTAGGATGTAAGTAACATTTTATGGGAGACTGATGAGGGTTAAGGGTTGAGGGGACATTGCTACCACTAGTTTAATGAAGAGAGAGAATAGAAATTGCATTGCCCTCTACTCCATGTAAAAGGATAAAAGATGATTCCCATTGCTGACCTACCAGAACAAGATAATGAAGACTGGAAACCCTCTGACAAGAAAGATTGCTAGTTTGATTCAGTGAAAAACGTTGATAGCATTTTTGTTGTTGATCTAAGACTGTTTGCATTTTGTTTTGAGATCCATTGAAACTTGGATTATGATAGTTTTAAAACATTGGTCTGATGAGAACTGCCAGCTAACTGTGATTAACAGTTTATATCTTTTTAGGTAGCCCAACCATGGGGCATACATATGTTCAGTTCAACTTTATTCCAATATATTAAAAATTCCACCTAGGTTCTTCGACCCAGTGGTAGATATTTTCCTATTGAGGCTTGGGAAAGGTGTTCTTATTGTATCTCATAGTTGGGTGGTTAAAAAGATGTAAAAGATAACAAATGACTATGCAGGGGAAAATGTGTGTGAAAAGCCCCTCATGTAACTTAGCAAAAAACGTACATACTAACATAGGGGATCCCTTGGGAAAACAAATGCAGGGAGCCCTTTTAGATACAACCGTGAGGAATGAATGTAGGTGGAGTCATATGCAAGATTCATGGTGTACATGAGACTTAAGTACATTTGATATGGAAAATTTCATTGTTTAATTAACAAGATGGAAGTCATAAGGAGAAAACCGGAGTGCACCTTTTTCTAAATGATCAACAATTCCATTTTTATACCAACAAATAACATCTAGTTTACACTCGTGGAATCTCGGGAGAGACTAAGAAATTTAACTTATGACATTTCAAAGAGTCCAATGGCAATGGGGGTATTTGCAAAAGAGGACATATTTGTTGACCATATAAATTATAAAGTTAGAGTGACCTTCAATGTGGATGTTAGTGATGCCAAGATTATGAGCCAAAACTAAAAGAACCTCTTGAAAGAGGGATCTGGCTTCTGCAAAGTTATTGGTGTGGTGACCAATATATTTCTTGTAAGTTGCTAGTACAAGACTACCATAAGAAACTCTAATTACTAATTATACCACAAATGCTATCTGATCCTAGTTACCTGCACTAGCCCATCGAAGTTAAGCATGAGGAATGGTGGATTAGGAGGGACTAGGAGCTGAGAGGAGGGATTAACAAGCTCAAATATTTATATTTTAAGGGGAACATCCACATTAAGCAGATAGCTAGGTCATGCATGTTTGAAAGCATGCTTGGGTGTGCCTTTGAATGTACTAGAGAAGTGCCGACATTGATAACAATTCTTGGATGACATCATGAACAATTTTATTTGATCCTTCAAACACATGTCGATTCCGCACAAGCCATAGGGTCAAGCATATAAATCTAGGAGAAATAGAAGGGAGTAAATTTGAAGTAGTTGAAACAGACTTAAGAGTAGACCACCTAAAGAGACTACAGGCAGCTTTTGTAAGTGGAAGACATAATGGACTTGAAAAGACTCACCAGATGTGTCCAGATTTCGTGTGCAGATGAGCACTGAAAGAAGAGGTGCTCAATGGTTCCATTGGAGTTGGGACATCTTGTGGGGCCAATCCACCCCTTATAGACATGCACATCTGATGTTAGAATTTTTTTATGAGTTAGCATGTCACTTAGGAGCCAAATAAAAACTTTGATCTTTTACCAAGATTTCAGGTTCCAATTTTAGGCCATTTTACTAGGGTGCACTCGTAGTGCTGCAGTGGAATTTTGATCTGACTTGGCATTGGACAAAAGGATACCTTACCCAACATAATGTGTCTTGGTCATGTGTGTGGAGAATCATTCTACTCCCAAGCTCTATTATCAGAATGTCTGTCTCTACAGGCCACCTATGCTGAAAACTTTTCAGTAGCTTCCAATTCCATGCCAAGTCTAGCCTAGAGGAATCCAAAGGGAGGCAACCTTTGACCATGACGTCTTGGCATTGATTCATGGCCAGATTTAGGGATCTAAGAGCAGAAAATTGATGCAGGACTTGAACAACCATTTCACTTGCCATCACAGGAGGCCCAAACACCAATATTTATTTGCCACACAAGCTCATATGGCAGGTATTTGAGACCTGTCCAAATTTGTTTCCATTTTATAGACCCCTTTTCATCTCAGCCATTGTGAAGAAATATAGCAGATCCAAAGTCAGATGCATTTCTGCCTTATAATTTTTCATCAAGGAGTTGTGATTCTTGGTAGAGTTTTGAGTTCAATTTCATTGCTAAAGATACGTTGAACAGCAAAGTGTTTTGAGACTCAATCCCTCAGCAGCATCAGGCCTAGCTATTTTACTCATGAGATCAAGGGGAGCTTAAAATTGTTAGCTAACCCCAAGCCAAAAGAAGTTACGCTGGACAGCTATGTTGTTTGGGTATGGATACGGGGACGTCTCGGGTATGCAAGTACGTCATTTTTCAAAAACCTTGATTTGGATACGTCGTGGGTACGTCTGTATATATATATATATATATATATATATATATATATTACTCATTTTTTTAGTAAAACACTTGAAACTACATAGTATGAAAATATTTGTCTATAAATGATAAAACACTTAAAAATATATAATATTCATTCATTCATTACTTCAAAGACAAGATGTACATTCAAATCTAGAATAAATCATCTCGACTGCCCACAAAATCATGAATGCCACTCCCATTATTTTTCAACTTTATCATTTATTGACACTTTCTCTCACAAGGGCTCATCGGTGCATTGAATCTCACGAGTGCATGCTTTAAGGGGTGCACAGGGAATGGGGTGGGATCGGCTTGTGGCACTTTGGAGAGATATTCTCATACTATTCTATCACGCATACATCCCTTCATGCAGCCTTCATACCTCCTATGATGTCTCCTTGAAATCTTGAAACCTTGAAATATGTCTAAGTCTGAAACCCTGAAACCCTGGAATCTAACTCTGAAATATGATAGGATCCTCCAAAACCTAGAATTTGCATTATAGCTCCTAGCAGTCCGAAACCCCTCTCAAACACCATGAAAGTATATAAATAAAATATAACTTGAAGTATAAGTTTACATTTAGATATAAACATCTAGTTTCTTTGTAAACTTATACTTAAATGTTTATTTTATTTATATACTGTTGGGTTCGGACTGGATTTACATTTAGGGTTGCTTAGTTTTTAGGGTTTTTTTTTAAGGATTTTCTTAGCTTTTTTTTAAAAAAAATTTCGCTATTTTTCTGCCGGAATCCCTCGGGCATGCCCGAGTACTCCCAGAGGTGTCTCGGAGGCATCCATGGCCTTGCCAGACGTTTTCGGCACGGCCACGGACACCTCCGGGAGTACCCGTGACGTCCCCGTGCCGGAGGCGTCTCCGAACAGGAGGTGCCGGGGGGGGAGGGCGTACCCCTGCAACGTAGCTGGACACCTATAATTTTACATGCATAGGCTGAAGCACTGACTAGATCAGTTGGACACTCCTTGCTAATTAGAACCATCTATTTGTCCAAAGCCCGACCTTGTTTCTGAGTTTTTGAACCCAAAACCCCCTTCACAGTTGTCGAGGTCCCTTGAGACAGATCTAAGATGAAGGGGGAATCCGAGATATTTGGTGAGTCGTTGAGCTTTCTGAAAACCAAAGTTTATTCAAATATTTCTATTATCATGTAGTACGAGAGTTGAAGAGTACACGCAAGACATTCCTCTGTTAACCTGCTAACCAGAGCCAAAATGGTAAGTGCTGAGAATATTTTTAGATTACAAATCCCACAAACAATCAAGGTAGAGAGGAGCAAGATATCATCAACAAACTGAAAGTTACTAAACCTATCAATAGAGCAAGTGGCTGAAAGACCATGAATCGGCTTCTTTGAGCCACTTGCTCTGATGAAAGTGCCCAAAGTATGTTACTAATAGTATTGGCTTCTAGGGGGATTTCTTTATCTTTTGTTTAAGCATCAATCATGATGTTAAAATCACCTCCTATCATCTAGTTGTTAACTTCCTTGATATGAATATTAGAACACAAATTCTAGAAACATTCTCTTCTCATAAATGCAAACTAAGGGCTATAAAAATTAGTTAAAGCAAAATCTAACTTATAGATTACACTGAATCTAGCAGGTTATCCAATCTTTAGATAGTCTAGAATTTGACAAGTTTCTGAGCTTGGGTTCCATATTTTCCTACTATATTTCTCTAGAGGTTCTAGAGGGAACCCCCGACTTCCTCCTAGGATTGTCCAACCTAGATCCTCAGCCATAGACATTCCCTTGTGAGCATTATCAGATCTTGCATCGGCCTTTTTTGGGTGATAGATGATGATGTTTTTGTTCTTCTAGCTCGAAGCCTTTTTGCAAAATGACAGTCTTGGTTTCCTGTCATGATTTTTGGTTATTTCCTTCATCAACTCCATGCTATCTTGAGGGATCCTTTCTTCACTAGATTGATTGTACTTAACTCTTATAATTTAAGGTTAAACCACTCTAGGTTTATCCCATTGTTATTTTTCTAATCTAGGGTCCCCTTTACCCTAGTACTTCTCTATTAAAGATGAATGTACTTTTTGAGCCCCATTGACCTACTTTTGGTCATTTGTGGACATTAATATAATTTATTTCTTTATTTCTAGGATATCCATAGTTAACCTAGTCTCCTGCAACATTTAGTACATCTGATATTTTCTTGATCTATGGACCCTTTCAACACTCTCTTCTTGGATGGGGCAATTCATTCCTTGAATATTCTAAGAGATGATCTTCATTAATTTGATCAATGTTTTGTTGCTCTTTTCAAACACTTCCTCCATGAGGTTGGGATCCAATAGCCACTTCAACCATGGTTTCCTTTTGTAATTTTACAGCTTATTGTCACTCCTCTTTTACCTTGCCCAATATCCGAAGACTTCTTTTCAGAGTTAAACTGTATTATTCCACTTGCACTTCTGCTTTATTAATGCCTTTTCTTGCTTCTCCCCTGATTAATATCTTGTTCAAGTGTAATGTCTCCAAATTGGGACGACAAAAAAAAAAAGGGTTTTCCAACAAATCCTAAACAAACCAAGTACCAAACTGAAATCTAAAAATAAATAACCAGCCAAACCCTAGCTAAAAAAATATATGATATTCAATCTAAGAGCATCCAAATAAATCCACAAAAAGCTGAAAATTATTTAGAGAATTGAGTACCTTTTTGGGGGTTCAATAATATGACAATTTGCTAAAAATACCTCACAAAAATATTCTAAATTTTCTTTAAAAGTACAATTGTACTTTCCAGCCCTTAAATGCCTCAAAAAACTCTTCAAGTGGTTTGTCACACCTCAATAAAATAGGAGCAAATCTGAAAAATTTCCCTTGTTTTTCTCTCACCAAATCACCTTCTAGAGCTTGCCAAACAAGTCGTCCAAGTGCCAAAATTGCGAAAATAATTTTTGAATATTCTAGGGCATTGAATGATCATAAAAACCATAAAAAACCATTCCAACACAAATCGCCCAAAATAAAAACCTGCAAATCAGCCTTTTCCAAGCAATTCGCTGCCCACAATAATAATTATTTCCTACAAACAGTTGAAACTTCAAAAATTCACAACTCCCTCAATACTTAGAATTATGATGCAAATAAGAGCTCAAACTGACCACAAAATTAATAACTATCCAATAAAAATTATATAAAAAATTTCCTTCCATGGGAAGGCCACCAAAACTTGCTTTAAAATTTTGAAACTCCTAGTTTCTAGAATTTTCCTCCTTAAACCCTAGGTTCACTCAAATTTCTAGAAGTGGTATTTTGAAATACCTTTGTAAATCCACGTGCATGAACACATGCAATGTGAAGCTCGCTTACAACCCTTGAATAGAGGTGTTCAAATAGAAGGAATGAAGGTTTTCATCCTTAAACCTAAAACACTTCTTGAAGGTTTTCGTCCTCAAGAAGTGGAAACCAAGCTTGATATACTTGATCAATAATTCCAATATCCAAATATGCATAGTCTTCAAATGAATCTTTACTTGCCTTTATATGCCACTCCTCTAAGTGTAACGCCCAAAATTGGAGGGAAGAGTTACCTTTCTTTTTAAAAATTAAAAGATCCTTTTAATTTCACTTTAGGCTTTAAGTGACCAAGACCTATAAACCCCACCACTTAAGTGAAATAGAAACATAAGGTGTTTTTCCATAGCTCAACTCAAAATTAGAAATATAAAGTACCTTTTTGATTATTAACTCCTCACAAGTAGCCCACAATGCTCCATTTTCTTCCTCTACCCTTAGCTAATGTAAACAAGAATGGGTTAAGGGTCCTACGAGGGTCTAGATAAAAAATGGGGACATTACAGTCCTCTCCACCCAAAATTGCTTGTTCTTAAGCAATTGCAATATCCAAAGAGGTGTCCCAACACACCTTATGATGCAATGTCCACTTGTGATTCCATACCAAGGAAAATAATCCTCAATTGGCTCATTTATTCTGATGTACCTGTACTTTGGGGGCTGCCCCCACGTGCTAGAAGTGTCCTCATAGCCTTCCAAAAGCTCCATATGCTCCCAATCAATCACCCTTTTCAATACTAAGTGATGGATGAACAAACTTTCTTCCCTAATACCTTCCAAATGGGTTAGAAGTGACCAAAATTTGTTACATAGATCATGAGGAAACCAAAATACATCACTGTCCCGTGTGCAAAACCCTCTCATGTGCTGGACCATGACCCACCAAATTTGCCAAAAGAAATCACCATTGTACCTTCCAAGAGGTGAGGCCTTCAAGACATATCTGTCACAATGTATGGGCATCCAAGTGTGAAACACATAATAAGAGGCTGATCCTTGTCACTCATCTCAAGCATGCATAGGATCTTCAAACTCATCAATAGCTCCCAAACATTCCCACAAGAAGGTTGTACCTTCCCGTTGCAAATGCTTCTTACATCACCTTCCCAAGGTGCCAACATAAGTATGTTTCCAGAATCTTGTATGAGCTGGACCAAATAAGCTTTTCCTTTATGGTAACATGGTTGTATATGCAAATAAATTACTGATTTTTCATGTGGACAAACACAGAAATAAAAATACTCGTACTTTTTTTGACCCAAGCGCTGGAATATGTCATAAAATTCATAATTTTCCCCTTCCATACATGGCTGTGTTTGACCTCTTAAATCTGACTTTTCTAGATGACAAAGTTCAAGATTAATATATGCATTTATCCATCCTCCCATAAGTTGAAGCATGCCCCAATTTTGCAATTTTGTGACCACACTTGGTGGCTAGAATTGCTCACTTAACTCAGAAATTTCCGAGTAACAAAATTCAGATTTGAAACTAATTTTTCCAGCTCTTATCCTTGGCTGCCACATGCAAAACGAATTGACCTTTATGCCTAAAAAAGATCGTGAATGTCTTAATTTACTTACAGAATCCTTTGGTGAGGGAGAGGACCAATTTTTATTGAAATTTGTAACTTGTGAACAACTGCTCACAACTTGGGCCCCTATTCCAACCTCAACAGAGATCTCATACCCTTCATAACACCCTCCTTATTACCTTTGCAATGTGGGATAGGGTGCTGCCCAAGACAACTTTGGGGCTTTCCTTGGAAAACAGATTCCTTGTCTTTTCTTCCCAAACAAACATGATTAAAATCGGATTTAACTAAACTTACCAATGGCATTATAGAAAATGCTTCTTCGAAACAAAGGGCTGATCAGGGGGTCTTATGACAGCTCTATCTTCAATTCCTCTTTGCCTTTTCCTCATGCTCATGAATTAACCTCTCACGATGATATTGGATGAAGATGAAGGGGGTCCCTTATCACTCAACCCATGCAAAATGACCTCATTCCTAAGGCTGCTCATGATTTGGATTCTTGCCTAAACTATGGTAGTCCTCATGTCTTCATCCATGTTTCCATATTCAACTCTTCCAAAAGGTTGCCCATATATGGAGGCCAACTTATTCCAGGCTCTTTCATCAAATCTAGAGTCATGCAACAAATTTGAACAATTATTAAATACCAAACAAAAATCATCAATTAACTCATACCTTTCTATGAATATCTCGGTTTCCATGGCTCCTTCAAAATCAACTTTTCGAATGCCAAAGTTTGGGGTATTGGGCTGCCCCAAAGCACCTAGCATTTCCTCATTTTCATCCATCATTTGCAGCCCTGTTTGCTGCTCAAAAACTCAATTTTTTGGTCCTCACAATTTTCCACTCTAGGCTGCCCCAAAGTGTCATCTTTTTGTAGCTCACCTTCCTCCTTCAAATCTGATTTTTTTGTTTCTTTGGCTCCTTCATAGGATCCCTCATGAAGGGTTGTCCCTTCATTCTTTCCTTCCAACTCTCCATGTGGTTCAATGAACTTTACTATATCCCTTCTTGTTAGGGCATATGTTTCCTTAACAAGACATAACAACTAGTGTTTCTTCCAAGCTTCCTCTTGCAATCTAAATTTAGACAAGGAAATTGATGCATGAAAAGAAGCAATACAAAACTTTTTTTCTTGGCATACCTTTCTATTATGATGTCCTTGTTCATGCTTCCTTCTTGACACTTTGTTGGCTTATGAAGTTGTGGAACAACTTCTCTTTGTTTTACCTTCAGAAATTTTGATATTTTTGTTACTTTCCCGTTAGTGTCAACTATTTGCAACTCCATTAGTTGCTCCATAGTTTGTTGTAACTCCTTACTTGGCTACCCTTGAATTTCCAGTTCTTTTGGTTCAGAAATTTCAATCATTGGCTGCCCTTTACTAAGTTGAAATTAGTTTTTGACTGCTCCAAAACTTCTAGTTTTAGTTGCTTTATTGGCTGCCCCTTATGCAAGTGAAAATCCCTCTCAAGTACCCTCACGGTTTCTACTTTTGGCGACTCCATCTTTTTATCAAATTGTTTAATGAGCTTCTCACCTACTTCCTCATATGTTTTAATGAGGTCATGTCCATGTGACCTCCACCCAAGATGACACCAATCATGAGCAACTCCTTCCAAGTGTTGTATGACAAACTTTAGGGCCTCTTTTTCACCTCTAGGTCTCAAATCAAGGTATTCATTAACTTTGTCCACCCATGCTCTAACTGAAGTACCCGAGTCCCTATCAAAGGTAGGGAGTCCAGAATACAATCTCCCCCAAATAACCTCTTGGTTCTTTTGTCTCCTCCTGGACCCTGCTCTACCATGCTTCCATGCCACAAACTCATTGAATCTCATTAACTTTCTATGTTGAGGTTTACATGTCAAGTACTCATCATAATACTCCATCAAATCCCAACATACATAGGGTTGTTCCTTCATTTCAAGGGGTTGGTCCCCTTTCATGTCCTTCACTATTTGAAGGAAAGTAGCCATAGTTCCCATCATCTGATCTTGGGCTTGAATAAGCCTCTCTAACCTAGCCTCGTGCATGCCACTGTTTGACATATGCCTCTCCATCCCACAGTTGACCAAAAAAATGGCTTTGATACCACTGTAATGTCCCCAAATTGGGACGACAAATAAAAAGAAGGGTTTTCCAACAAACTCTAACCAAACCAAGTACCAAATTGAAATCTGAAAATAAATAACCAGCCAAACCCTAGCTGGAAAAATGTATGATATTCAATCTAAGAGAATCAAAATAAATCCATAAGAAGCTCAAAATTATTTAGAAAATTGAGTACCTTTTTTGGGGTCCAATAATATGACAATTTGCTGAAAATACCTCACAAAAATATTTTAATTTTTTTTTGAAGGTACAATTGTACTTTCTATCCCTTAAATGTCTTGAAAAACTAAGTGGTTTGCCATACCTCAATAAAATAGGAGCAGATCTGAAAATTTTACTTTGTTTTTCTCTCACCAAATCACCTTCTGGAGCTTGCCAAACAAGTCGCCCAATTGCCAAAATTGCAAAAATAATTTCTGAATATTCTAGGGCATTGAATGACCCTAAAAACGCTACAAAACCACTCCAACACATCGTTCAAGATAGAAATCTGCAAACCAGTTTTTCCCAAGCAATTCGCTGTCCACAATAATTATTATTTCCTACAAATACGCTGAAACTTCAAAAATTCATAACTCCCTCAATACTTGAAATTATGATGCAAATAAGAGCTCAAACTAACCACAAAATTAGTGACTATCCAATAAAAATATCAAATTTTTCTTTCCATGGGAAGGCCACCAAAACTTGCTTTAAAAATCTGAAAACCTTAGTTTTCTGAATTTTCCTCCTCAAACCCTAGGTTCACTCAAATTTTCAGAAGTACGTGGTGTTTCAAAACACCTTTGTAATCCACGTGCATGAACACATGTAATTTGAAGCCCACTTACAACCCTTGAATAGAGTTGCCCAAGTAGAAGGAATGAAGGTTTTCATCTCCAAACCTAAGACACTTAAAGGTTTTTATCCTCAAAAAGTGGAAACCAAGCTTGACATACTTGATCAATATTTCCAAATTACAAATACGCATAATCTTCAAATGAATCCTTACTTGCCTTTATATGCCACTCCTCCAAGTGTAGCACCCAAAATTGGAGGGAAGAGTTACTTTTCTTTTTAAAATATTAAAATATCCTCTTAATTTTACTTTAGGCCTTAAGTGTCCAAGACCTATAACCCCACCACTTAAGTGTAATAGAAATATAAGGTGTTTTTTCATAGCTCAACTCAAAATTAGAAATATAAAGTACCTTTTCTATTATTAACTCCTCACAAGTGGCCCACAATGCTCCCTTTCCTTCCTCTACCCTTAGCCATTGGAAACAAGAATGGTCTAAGGGTCCCATGAGGGTTTGGCTCAAAAATGGGTACATTACATCAAGGACGGCTTCCAAACCTTGGTCCTCCAAACTTTGATCTTGATTCTCTTCTTGTATCTCAGGTTCCAGCTCCTTTAAGCATTGATCTTCCAGTATGTCCTTCATAACTTCTTTGAAGACAACCTTCTATCAATTCTTGTTCCTTTATCACTGTGTTTTTTTGTGTACACTCCCTGGATCTCCCCTTGACCCTTCTTTGTTATCTCTGTGCTATTCTTCATGGATATTTGACCAGTTTTACTTAAAATATGCCACCAATAATTTGATTTTGAGAGGAAGAGTGAGGTCCACTTTTATACACATTTTTTTGTTACACATTTTTTGTAGTAAAGTCTGTTGAAGTTAGAAATCAGTTCCATGTTGGAATGCTAAGATAAAGATTCTAGCGATGTTTTTTTTTTATTGTAGTTTTCCAATCCTAGAAATCAATGTTTTATATTATCTAAAACAAGCATACAAAAGTAATTTTTTTTACATAAAATAATATGCAAGAGGCTTTGAAACTGGGATGGCAGAAAATTCAAATTGAATCAGAATCTAAGATTATTGTAGGATTATTTTTTGATCCTGAAGATCATCCTAGCAAAAAATGGCAAACTGCTAGAGAGATGGAAAAAATTGGGAAGTTACAATCTCAATTCCAGGAGGTACAGTTCATACATGTTCTCAGAGAAAAAAACACTAACGCTGATTGATTGGTTAACTGGGCTCTAGATAATCGGAATATTATTTAATATGGTTTACCCCCGACATGATGGCCATTTGAGTGGCAAAGTGACTTGGCAAACATTCTCAACTTAAACTTCAAATGATGCAGACTCACTTCCTCTCTTTTGTGTGTAATGCCCAGGGTTGGACCATTAGCTTCCAAGCTTGGCATAGTAGAATTGTATTCTTTGACTTTTCTATAATATGAGTTTGTGTTTTTTTTTAAAAAAAAAATAATAATAATCAAATGTGTACTTTAATTTACCTCTATGATTATTGGCAATTTCCTCCAACGCAGATGTTGTACGATCATAAAGTTGGTTTATGCTCTCTCCTCCACCCTGAAACAACAATAAACTAGATAAGATACAAAAAACACAAGAGTAGAAGACCAACAAAAAATATACTCCCATCCATGCTGTTCAAAAATATTATGTGGATCCTTAGCATCAACAATATATTCATGTATTGTTTTCTTTCTAAAATTTCAAGTCTTTGGTACATCTAATAGATATGACACTTAACTAAACATTGTTAGAACTCATATACAGCCTTCTAGGCCATACTTTTATGGGGAAAACAATTGTGATTGAGCACAACAAGTACCATGTCAAAACTGGATAAAAAAGGTAAGGTTCATCTATAGTAAAAGATGTAAACAGGCGTCTCACTAATGTGAAGACAGACATTTATTAATCCTATGGTGATAAGTAAAGCAATCACAGTTTATATCCATGTTGAGAATTAAGGATTCTGCAAGAGCATCTCTGCAAGAGCATCTAAGGATATATAAAATTGTTATATTGATTGGAATTGAATATGGCATAATGTTTCCGTGTGTATTGAAACTTCTGAGTAACAAACAAAGAGGGTCTATACTACTTCAATGTGCCAAAGCCAATGTGCAATGTTTAAGATTTGCCCCAGTTAGGCTGATAATTGGAAGAGCTCATATTTAACTGGAAAAATATTTTATTGCATTTAAACTCAACTCCTATTAGATGACATCTTTTTCTTTTGAAAATTTGTGATAAAGACAATATTTATAAAAGATGCATGTTGCACATGCCTCAGCAACACCACAAGAACCTTTGTTTTTCAATATGTACCCTCTAGCCCTCGTAGAAAGACATGGTTCTGCATTAGGTAGTTTCAGATGCGACAAAGACCAAAATCTTCGAATATCATCTTGATGTCTATCTATGATGATTCTCAGCCAAAACTGAAGGCATGACAAAGACAGTTTTGCAGCTTTTCCAGCATCTGTTGGTTTCTTGAAATTGTCTTCCAAATTTCCAATAATGCAAGTTCAAGCATCCTTCCAAATTTTGTTTTTGGGCCTCACAAGCAGTTTCAGTTACGTAAGAGCAACGATGATCTCAATTATATCCTCGGTCAGTGTTTTTTAAATGTTTTCTTAAAACTTTGAAGGTATATGGGACCTTGAAATGTCTTTAATTGATAATCCATTATTAATTTACCCATTACATTAATTTTTTAGTTGTTAACTGTCCTTGCAGGGAAACATTATTAATCATCATTAATTTAAACATGTTGCAGCAGATACATTTTAAGATCATATGCTACTTGCTTTCAGCTTCCTTTTTGTTGCACACCTTGCTTTATTTTTCCCCAATGTTCCTTATAATTCATCTTCTAGTCTCATGAAGAAGACTGTCTAAGGTACTCCTTACCTTGATTCTAGAGACCTTGCTCTTTCAATTAATATATTTATCTAGAGTTGATGGTTTTTCTATTAGAGTAGGATGCTTTTTCTATCTAATAGATCAATTTTTTAATTCTCAAAGGGATTTACGTTGTTACATAAAGTTTCTAGGTCTTTATTTAGTAGGTAATAATTTACTTCTACAACATTATCAATATGGAAGTAAGACCCCATTCAGCTAACCACTTTGTACCATATTTATTCCATCTTCGTCCATTTCTTTTAATGTTCATAGTGACCATACAATAGCATTTTATGCATTAACTTCACTTTCATTTCCTCCATGAGAAATATGGTAAGGTGTAGTGTCATAATATTCTTGACTTTCAGAATATCTAATATGAAGTTTTATTTGCTATGGAAAAGTAGGATTTTGTATTAAGTAGGACTTTGAGCTCAAACAGATCCATTTTGTATTAAGTAGGACTTTTATCTCAAGAGATTACATCAAGAATCATATTAAGTTTTAACATTACCAATCCAAACTCCAAGAACTGATCCAAAACTGGCCTTCATCTTGTAATAATCTCCTGTAAAATAGCAAAAGTATCCATCATACTGCAAAATTTATGATAACATAACCAAAATCTACATCCTGGTGAGAAATTGAGCACTGAAATGCCTCTAAGAAAGAAAATGTGGCCAAGAGTCTGACACAATTCAGAGATACCGAAGGATTAATACATAAGAATTGTGGAGATTAAGCTAACAGACATAACATAAACCAACTGCATAATAGATTAATCATTGGATCCATGAAGCTTGAGCAGCAAATATCTGTCACTGGATACTTTCCATTTGGTATTCCACTCCAACTGCTTCTCCACATTCACATTATGAATACAAATCTCTTAAACCAGGTATCATGTAAATTCTTCCACCAAGGAGATATAATAGGGACCTTGATTTTTAAGAGTGGTAGGATGTCTCATGCCCATTAAGATGATTTCTCAGATTATGAATGTCTCTGAATACTCTGTCCATCAACATCCTCAATTCACCAGACATTAGGTTATGGTTACCCTCACATCTATTCAATGCCTTGCAGATGAGCATCGAGAGAATTAAGGTCGATAGCCACTCTATTGAACCTCCAATCAAAGCAATTACCAAGGGAGCTACTGACACGATAACTAGTGCTGCAACAAGCTACTTGAATCAAAGACGTGCTGAAATGGCTAATCTTCTCTCCAGTTGAAACAATGGGATCTTCTCACGAGGGACAATGCCTCAATGGTGAGAAGAACCTCCAGAGAAGGCTGGTTCCTGTAAGATGTATCAATGAAGATCTCTACTCTGTGTTGCGGACTACCATGGAAAAGGGAGAAAGAAACTTGAAGGGGAAATTCTACCTAATGACGATGATACACCAAAATGTTGATCCACCCTACTTGGAACCTTGAACACTGAACAAACAAGGAAAAAAGAAGACCTTTGATTTCAATTGATCACTATGCCTAAGTATTTTATGAGAAGGTTCAATCCAATGATAAAAAACGTGAGGAAAATTGATGGAGAGAGGTCTAATACAAGACACTTTGTAGCGACCTAACATCCACTTACAGCGTCAGCAAAAGACATAAAACATTGAACATGACCTGCATAACATGATAATCTAGCAACTAGTTACGAGTCAAATTTGGGAAGACAGAGAAATCTACCACGTATGCAAATTGCTGAATGAATGTATACTATGCCAGTGCTTGAAATTTGAAAGTACAATCCTTCTATTGATTAAAGAGGTTACACAACTCACCAATGGTAGAGTTTGGTCTTACCAAGATAGGGATCATTTTTACAAGGCTAAAAATCCATTAATATAAAAAATTACCAAAAGCCAAAAGATTGGCGTTGAAAAATAGAGAGGGAGTAAACTCAAACTATCTCAGCGTTTACAAAAGTCTATTTTGTCTTGCACGAAAATTTCTTGTGTTGAAAAAGAAAAAGAAGACAAACTTTGGATGTATGAAATCAATGCATAGATGTCTTGACTTGAAAACCACTCAACTCCAAAACAAGAGTAGTCAAATCCACTCAAACCGTCGGAACATTTCAAGCTGTGAGACAAACGAGAGTGCGTGCATGGAATTTCTGGCTGTTTGAGACATTCAACATTTTGCCCGTTCATCATGCAAGACAACTCTATTTTCAGAACTGAATCATGATTTTTTTCTTAAACGTGTTCACTTCGTTGGAGTCACTCACGTTAGTCTGTGAATGATCTTTGTTCATCCTGCCTTTGTCTTTATTCTGCATTTGTCTCACTCATTGTTCATGCTTATGTTCATGTTCAGTTCTACTTCAGTCTTGTTTGGCTTTTCCCATGTTCATGCTATTGATCATGCTCAGTTCACTTCGTGTTTTCTCTGGCTTTTCTCGTGTTTTGCTTTAATTCAAGATTCGGGCTTTATTTTGGTTGGGCCTCTGTGTTTTTATTTTCCTGTGCTTGGCATTTTTAATTTTCTTTTTTTTGGCCTTTGCTTACGCTTTAGTCTTCCGGCTTTTTGATTCGTCCCAATTCCTTCGGACAAAAAGTCCGAAGGAATTCGTTTCCTTCTGTGCCTTTGCTTTTATTTCTATCGGGCTTTTGTCCTCCCGAATTCCTTTAGAATTTTTATTCGAAGGAATTCCTTCGGACAAAAAGTCCGAAGGAATTCGTCTCCTTTGGCTATCTTTCCCCGAAAGGCAAGTGCCCTTTGGGAACTTTGTTTTTGTCCTTCGCTTTATGAAGGTGCACTCCGCAAGGGCTTCTGCTTCCCAAAAATGCCCTTCGGGATTTTTGATTTGGTCCTGTCTTTGGCTTTGGTGCCCCCCACAAGGGTATGTTCTTCCAGAAGTGCCCTTCGGAAGGATTGTAAAGGTCCACCTCGTTGCAAAGTGTCCTCCACAAGGACTATTCGTCCCCAAAAGTGCCTTTCGAAACTTTTGAAAGGGTCCTGCCACCGATCAAGTGCCCTCTGCAAGGGCACTTCTCCTTTGGAAAAATTGATTTTGTCCTTCTGAACCTTTTCCAAGTTCTTCGTGCTTGAAGTGTCCCCTGCAAGGGCACATACCCTTCGGGGAAATTGTAGACGTCCCTACGCAACGCCCAGATGCCCTCCACAAGGGCAGTTCTCCTTAAAACATACCTTTCGGGGTTTTTGAAAATGACCCTTCAGAAAAATGAAAGGTCCTCTCGCCGTCTGAGTGCCCTTTGCAAGGGCAGTTGCCCTTCGGGCTTTTTGAAGGGCACCCGGGCTTTTTGAAATTGTCCTTCGGATGAATTGTCTATGTCTTCAGAAACATAAAGTGAACCAACCTAAAGGGTACATACCCTTCGGGACTTTTGAATTGGACCTTCCCGAAGGGCAGGGGCCCTTCGGGTCTTTTCAACTGTGTTTTTTTCCCTTTCCTTTGGACAAAAGTCCGAAGAAAATAAACTTTGAACAACTACCACTTAGTCATTTTTTTGGACTTTTACAGAGTCCTTTGAGAGCTCTTTCTCTCAGACAAAATGTCCGAAGAAATAGTCCACCTCTTATAGCCCAAAAAAATCCTTGGGAAGACAAAATAAATAAACTTACAGCTTGTATGTCTTGGCTGTATTTGCACATTTGGCTGTAATCAAGAAAACTCCTTGGAAACCTCTGAATGACTAAAATTCCCCTGGCTATAGAGGGCCACTTTGGCTTATATCTCGCTGTAGATGGCCACTTGGGTGGCTGTAAATGCACATTTAAGGACCCCAAAACTGATTCACAAGACAAACTTGGCACCATAGCAAAGTTACGAATAGTAGGGGTGACAATTTGCCTTGTGGGGGGCAAAATTGTCAACACTACTATATAGACATTAATCATGTATTACGAGTCTAATGCAGCAGGGTATATAATTATGATCATTGAAGACTCTGGAATTCTCCAGAAGATGCTTCATCAATACCTTACTAAAGCCATCAGAGACACCATCATGTAACAAACTTATGTTATCTCAAATAATGAAATAGCTGCCGAGCTACAATTTTTTGTCTCTTCAATGATCCTTCATGTCAGTTGGACAGTCCTCCATCAGTTAGCAGTTTCAAATGTCTTGTCCAGACCAAATCTCGAGCATATTCAAAATAATCTCTCTCCTAAAGAATTTACACTGCATAGCAGCCATGTTTCCATTGCCTATAGGGCTATCAAAGTTTGGAGAGAGTAATGGGGCATAAAGTTGTGGCACAGCTGCTGATGTGTTTGGGATAATCTGACGGTTTCAGGGTAAATGCTTCAAATATTGAAATCAGTCTTCATGAAAACCCTAAGATTACCCGATGCATTGTCTCTATTAGCGTCGCTCCAAACGGTAAGGTGAACATTACGTGGTTGGACTTCTGGTAGCTCGGCATTTACTAACTGCCCTCTTCCATATCACTGCCAAAATTTGCAAGTCCATCAGCTACATTATTGGAAGGTCTTAAAGCATATATACATGTAATCGAGGGAATGTTTGCTGTTAAAGCCTGTCCAGTCTTCCATAAATATTTCAGTCTCAATGTCATTACATTTGGGTCACTTCTCTATGAGCTTTATGTTGACTTGTTAATCACCTCCTATGACTACTTAATGATATATTGTTAGATTTTATTCAGTTCTTTATGATGATTTGTTAATCATTTGACATGGTTATTTGACTTACTGTGGTGCTTTCCCTAGGATTTGGAGACCATGTATCAAAACAGTTAATTTTGCCTCATTATATGTTGACCTTCCGAAGCTAAAACCTAAGTCACAAGGTTTGAGTTCAAGTTTGAGTCCAGGGAGGATAAAGTTCAATTTAAGTTTGCTAATGGACAAAAATCGAAAAAAAATCACCATTAAGTTTAACCAATAGATAAAATAATGATAAATATAAAAATATCAGTTAAAAATGAAAAAATAAAATAAAACAAACTATAAAGTTTTTTTAAAAAATTTAAAGAATAATTAAAAATATAAAAAAACAAATCATTTTAATATATAATTTAAAATATTAAAAAAAAATAGCAACAAATGAAAAATAAAATAAACAACTTCTTTAAACTCATGAAATATTATAACAAATAACAATAAACACAAACCCTATCTATCTTGCCTTGCTCGACGCCTCATGACAAACACAGTGCACGACTCCCTCCACAAATGCCACAAATGAACACAACCCGCACATACCCACAAATACGGCACGATACACACACAAACCCACAAACATGGCACAATACATGCGGCCAAAAAGTGTAGATGCCACCTGTTGACCATTTTGGTCCTGCAAGCCAAAAATCGGTCTCCCTTTTTGGGTTTTGTCATTTCCACGCCTAGACATGAAGGATGATGCAAAAATATGCTTCCGCAACTCATTTTCTCCTCTTGGCATACAAAAAGGCTCAACTTCAAGAACTTGGTACGGAAGGTACAGGCAGAGTTGGAAGGAGTGATTATATAGGAGTTTGCAAAAGGTGCTAGTTTCATGAGAGTTCCAAAGTTGAGTGCAAGTTTTGTGTTTCAAGCGTCCAAGGAGTTCCATGATGTGTTCTCGGGTCTGACAGAGCAAGCAAATTACTTCAAAGGGCTTTTTATCGGCAAAATGGACCAAGTTCAAAAGGCCAAAGGATCATTTTCAAAAGCCCGAAGGGTAGGTGCCCTTGCGGGGGGCACTCAGGGGACAAATAGGACCTTTGTAATTCTGCCAAAAAGCAATTTTGGAGATCAAGCAACCCTTGCGAGGGGCAGGTGATGAGCAAAGTGGACCATTACATTTTGTCCGAAGGGTAACTTTGGACTTGAATTGCCCTTGTGGAGGGCCGTTGGTTGAAGCAAGGGGGCAAGGCAAGCGGCCCAAAAGGGACTTGCCCTTCAGAAAAGACTAAGGCAAAAGGAAGGATTTCCTTCGGACTTTTGTCTGAAGAATAAATCTGAAGGAAATCCAAGGAAGTCTGTGAATTCTTTCGGACAAAATGCCCGAAGGAATTCCTTCGGACATTTTGTCCGAAGAAATCCACAAGCGAAAGACTCTAACGAAGGCCCGAAGGAATTCCTTCGGACTTTTGTCCGAAGGCATTTATCGGAGGAATTTCTCGAAGAAAAGCGGACCCGAAAGAAAGAAAGAGCCAAGGCATAAAGAAAGGTTTCCTTCGGACAAAATGTCCGAAGGAATTTCTTCGGACATTTTGTCCAAAGGAATTGAGAAGCCAAGGCAGCCCGAAGGGCAAGTGCCCTTGCGAGGGACTCTTGGCTGCCAAGAAGGGGACCTTTTCAAAGCCCCGAAGGGACACCTTCCCTTCGGGAAGGTTCAATAGAAAAAGGCTGATGGGATTGCGGAAAGCCGAAGAAATTGCCAAAGGGGTGACGTGCCCAAAGACGTCAAATTCAACATCGCAAAATAGCCGTTGGAATTCAAACGTCCAGTGACGTCCCCACGGACATCAAATTTAGGACAATGGAGTAGCCGTTGGCTTTCAAATGGCGACGGGCGCGCGAACGTCAACTTTACGGTGATAAGAGAGCCATTGATCTTGAAATGCTTAAGGATGGGCCCGCGCATGGAAACTTAGTGACCCGCCGAGAAGAGAGCCCAAGAGCTCAAATTGCCAGCAAAAATGACAAAAGATAGCCCCGAGGGCCAAAGAGCCAGATAAGGACAAAACCCAAGCGTAGAAGCAGACAAAACAATCCAGGTGGCACAGGGAGCATCGACACAAGGAGTTATTACTGCGGGTGGAACAGTCTTTATAAAATGGTCATCAAGGAGCACAAACAGTGAATGGGATGGCATGTTTTCCCTCATTTTGCATTAACGAGCAGACAACTTCGTGAACCTCTTTAAGGAGCAGTCTTGTTTTCAAATGGTAAGGTGCAACCCATGCTTTCACTATGACGTTTAATATAATTTAAACGCCAAAGTCAAGACTGACAACTGCCACAGCATGGTTCCTTCAGCGACTTCCTCTTCCCTATGTATTCAACGCAGCATGGGCCACTTGTGAAAAAAGGGCGTCATTGCTTTCTCTTCTCTATATATTGTAAACTCTCATTTGAGAAAGGGATCTCTCATTTTGTAAGGCGAAGCCCTGCCAAAATTTCACTTTGAATCAATAAGAATGCGTTTGACCTCTATTTGACATCTCTGAGTGTGCGTATTAAACTTGTGTTTAGTCATTGTAGCTTGATGCTTTCACAAGTTGACACCAACACACTTGGTGTAGCTAGAGTACCAGTTCTGCAGGTTAACAGGAAGTGTTGCATCTGGAGTGTAGAGACAGAGAAGGATTATCAAACAGTGTGTTTTTTACAGCTCCTGTGGTAAGTTCATTTTTTGTGTCTTCATTAAGCCTCCATGTTAAAGCTCCCTACAGTCTGGTCTTTTCATCAAATAAAGTGTATGTATGTCCTTTTCTGGTCTGAAGTGTAAGTAAATGAGTAGATCAAACTTGTTTGGTGCATCACCGTCTTAGGTTAGTTTCTGTTTTCAGTATCCTTCTCTCTTTTCACCCCCCTTTTATATATTAGCAGTAGTAGTGAAATAACTCAGAGATGCATCAAAGGGAGCTAGCCCTTATCTAGAGATTCTCTCCTCAGTTTTGCCAGACCCACAGGCAAGAGGGGAGTCTCCATTGTGCCGCGTGGAAGACAGAAGCTCAGCCTTCTGTCAAGGGTGCAATTCACAGCGTCAACAGTTTTTGGCATGTTCGGTGGGATAGTTTGTCCAAGGAGTTGAAGGATTTTTTGGTGTGTTCTTCAACCAATCAGCCTTTGGAGGCATTTCAACCAACACCAATGGTGACTCTGAGTTGAATCAACTGGTTAAGCAGTCTTGGTGCCATCAAGAAATCGCATTTTGGTATGTATAATTCCAGTGTTCAGCAGCATGGACCTTGTTTTCCTTCATATAACTTTGATCAAGCTCAAGTTGTTCATGGCATCACCTCAAGCAGCTCTCCTGGTTGCCCTTCACCTAGTTTAAAGGAAGTAACGCTTGAATTGGAGAAGCAAGTGATGGAGATAAATAGATTGGAGAAGCAGGATAGATATTAGCAAGAGCTTATGTATAAAGAGGAGTGCTTGTTTAGGCAAGCTCAGGCCTTGCAATCCATGAAGGAGGAAGTAGCAAAATGGAAAAGTCCATTCATTCAAGGCAGCCAGCCTTGTGTGCTCCCTCCTATTCTAAAGAAAGCCCCCTCTTGTGCACCAAATCCTTTCTACCAGATAGCACTTGCTCACTCTAGCTCATCTGATGCAATAACCACTCCTGCTCTTAATCCCTTGCACCTAGCTTTCTAACATCAAAGGGCATTAGAGCAACCTCTCATGGAGACTAACATTCTCAATTCTTTAGAATGTGGACCCTCTTTTGATGGGAATCACCCTATATCTTTTGGAAAGCAACACATCTCTCTTGAAGCAGCTCTTCTTGTGCATGAGTAGACCCTTCCCAGTCTCCCTCAACCTCCTCAAATCTTTCAGCATATGAGTGCCTATCATGAACCAACTCACGACCTTGAAGAGGATAAAGTTGCTGCCTGTTCACAAGGGAAAAGTTCCAATCCCAAGGTCATGAGTTGGAAGCAAACAATGGAATCATGCGGTAGGCAAAAAGAAGAGGAAAGGCCTATTCATTTTGATAGACGCCTTGAAGAAGATGAAGCTGCTCCTACTCATCATGATGATGCTTGTGACCTCCAAGAAAGACTCTTTCAAGAGAATATAGCCAAGCAAATTGCAGAATTGGAGTCCAAAATGAGGTTCCTCAACCAAAGTGTGATGGATGGTTCAGGCCAAGCAGAAGATCCTACGTCTGAACACGCCCCATCTACACTCCTCCAAGAGAGCTATCAATCCATATTTGATATAGATAAAGTGTTGGCCAAATGGAAGGAAGAGAATCATTCGATTCTAGCTCAAGGACTGCCTCCTCTTCCACATGAGTTTAACCATCAGCGTTCCACTTCATCCCTTCTCAAGGAGGAACCTGTTTTGCAGGAGGCAAGTGAAGAAGAGAGGATCCAATTTGCAGCTGCCCAAGAGGCTATCATGAGTGACAATGAAGATGAAATCATCATAGATGCTCCCTTTGAAGACATCATCAACAATGGAAAAGACAGGGCATGCATACATGCGGATGTTCTAGCAATATGAAGAGGTTGACAAACTTTATCTATCAACAATGGATGATGAGGAAAGTAAGCATGATGAGCTCTCTCCTCCCTTGTTTGATGAACTTCCTTGTTGCTTTGATGAAGAGAATGACCATGCCATGGAACTCGAGTTGGAGGAGGATCAGGTGCATGTCTAGGAACAACTAGAGACTCTGGTCTTTGAGCAAGAAGAGGAGAGGCCTATTCATCTTGATGAAAGCTTCGAAGAAGAGAGCCTTGAGCAAGAAGGTGATGTTCTGTGGGATGAGCAAGCAGTTTGTGATCTCATTTCAGACATCACAATAGTCACCCTTCTTCAAGAAAGCCATGATGAAGTAGAAGATAAGTTTGACAGTCTCTTCAATGAGGCAGAAAGGGACAAGTCAATCCACGATGCATATCAAGGGGCTTATGGTGATAAGCTAACAACGATTGATTTCTTGATGAAACACACCAGCATGAAGGATCAGCATTGGACAAGCTTCCAAGAGCAAGATGAATACATATATGTTGGAAGCATGTTTGACCCTGATTCATTTGGATACAAGCCAATCAAGGTGGCAGACAGGAAGAACAAGTCACCAAGTCTCCTTTCCATTCAGCCACTTGTCTGGCACCATAAGTTTTCTTGCCATGAAGGAGACTTAAGAATTTTTCCCTTTGATCCAGGAGGGAGGCAAATGTACCTGGTTAGCTGTACATAGTAGTTTTCTTTCAGTTTTTCTTTCCCTGTTTTCCCTAAATGTTGTTTGCACTAGTGTTATTTTTTAGCCTTTGTTGTGTGTATTTTTCTGTGTTTGAAGTAAAGCTTTGTTGGTTCATAGGTCTTTAGAAGGCTGTTGCTAACCTTTTCAAGTTGCGTTCTGACTCCGTGCCCAACGGACTTTGAGGCTACCGGTCTTCTTTAGCATAGCAGGCATGCTTCCCCTGGGAATCGCCAAATTGTTGACCATTTTGGTCCTGCAGGTCAAAAATCGGTCTCCATTTTCGGTTTTTTCCATTTCCATGCCTAGACATGAAGGATGATGCAAAAATATGCTTCCGCAACTCATTTTCTCCTCTTGGCATACAAAAAGGCTCAACTTCAAGAACTTGGCACGGAAGGTATAGGCAGAGTTGGAAGGAGTGATTATACAGGAGTTTGCAAAAGGTGCTAGTTTCATGAGAGTTCCAAAGATGAGTGCAAGTTTTGTGTTTCAAGCGTCCAAGGAGCTCCATGATGTGTTCAAGGGCTTTTTATCGGCAAAATGGACCAAGTTCAAAAGGCTAAAGGATCATTTTCAAAAGCCCGAAGGGTAGGTGCCCTTGTGGGGGGCACTCAGGCGACAAATAGGACCTTTGTAATTCTGCCAAAAAGCAATTTTGGAGACCAAGCAGCTCTTGCGGGGGGTAGGTGATGAGCATAGTGGACCGTTACATTTTGTCCAAAGGGTAACTTTGGACTTGAATTGCCCTTGCAGAGGGCAACTGGTCGAAGCAAGACTAAGGCAAAAGGAAAGATTTTCTTCGGACTTTTGTCCGAAGAATAAATCCGAAGGAAATCCAAGGAAGTCAATGTGAATTCTTTCAGACAAAATGCCCGAAGGAATTCCTTCGAACATTTTGTCTGAAGAAATCCACAAGCGAAAGACTCCGACGAAGGCCCGAAGGAATTCCTTCGGACTTTTGTCCGAAGGCATTTGTCAGAGGAATTTCTCGAAGAAAAGGGGGCCCGAAAGAAAGAAAGAGCCAAGGCATAAAGAAAGGTTTCCTTCGGACATTTTGTCCTAAGGAATTGAGAAACCAAGGCAGCCCGAAGGAGCCCGAAGGGCAAGTGTCCTTGCGAGGGACTCTCGGCTGCCAAGAAGGGGACCTTTTCAAAGCCCCGAAGGGACACCTTCCCTTCGGGAGGGTTCAACAGCAAAAGGCTGATGGGATTGCGGAAAGCCGAAGAAATTGCCAAAGGGGTGACGGGCCCAAAGACGTCAAATTCAGCATTGCGAACTAGCCGTTGGAATTCAAACGTCCAATGACGTCCCCGCGGACGTCAAATTTAGGACAATGCAGTAGCCGTTGGCTTTCAAATGGCGATGGGCGCGCGAACGTCAACTTTACTGTGATAAGATAGCCGTTGATCTTGAAATGCTTGATGGGCCTACGCGTGGAAACTTAGTGACCCGCCAAGAAGAGAGCTCGAGAGCTCAAATTGCCAGCAGAAATGACAAAAGATAGCCCCGAGGGCCAAAGAGCCATAAAAGGACAAAAGCCAAGCGCAAAAGCAGACAAAATAGTCCAGGTGGCACAGGAAGTGTCGGCATAGGGAGTTATTACTGTGGATGGAATAGTCTTTATAAAATGGTCATCAAGGAGCGCAAACAATGAATGGTGCGGCCTGTTTTTTCTCATTTTGCATTAATGAGTAGACAACCGCGTGAACCTCTTTAAGGAGCGGTCTTGTTTTCAAATGGTAAGGCGCGACCCATGCTTTCACTATGACATTTAATATAATTTAAATGCCAAAGTCAAGACTGGCAACTGCCACAGCATGGTTCCTTCAGCGATTTCCTCTTCCCAATGTATTCAACGTAGCATGGGCCACTTGTGGAAAAAGGGCGCCATTGCTTTCTCTTCTCTATATATTGTAAACTCTCATTTGAGAAAGGGATCTCTCATTTTGTAAGGTGAAGCCTTGCCAAAATTTCACCTTGAATCAATAAGAATGTGTTTTCCCTCTATTTGACTGGTTATATCTCTGAGTGTGTCTGCGTATTAAACTTGTGTTTAGTCATTGTAGCTTGATGCTTTCACAAGTTGACACAAACACACCTGGTGTAGCTAGAGTACCAATTCTGCAGATTAACAAGAAGTGCTGCATCTAGAGCGCAAAGACAGAGAAGGGTTATCAGATAGTGTGTTTTCTACAGTGCCTGTGGTAAGTTCATTTTCTGTGTGTCTTCATTAAGCTTCCCTATTAAAGCGCTCTACAGTCCGGTCTTTTCATCAGATAAAGTGTATGTATGTCCTCTTTTGCTCTGAAGTGTGAGTAAATGAGTAGATCAAACTTGTTTGGTGCATCACCGTCTTAGGTTAGTTTCTGTTTTCAGTATCCTTCTCTCTTTTCACCCCCCCTTTATATATTAGCAGTAGTAGTGAAATAACTCAGAGATGCATCAAAGGGAGCTAGCCCTTATCTAGAGATTCTCCCCTCAATTTTCCCAGACCCACAGGCAAGAGGGGAGTCTCCATTGTGCCGCGTGGAAGACAGAAGCTCAACGTTCTGTCAAGGGTGCAATCCACAGCGTCAACACCACCCGATATAGAATCACAGACACGCAGCCAAAAGTGTAGATGCCACAAAAGACAAACCCTACAAACTTCAACGATTTTTAGCAATATTTTTGTGGCCGCCTGAAAATTGGCAAATTTTGTATTTTAACCCAAAAAATTGGTGAACCTTGTGACACTGGCTAAAAGCATGCATAAATAGTTCCAGTCCACTATGTGTTCATACCAACCCTCTGCTCCACTCCCCTCCTCTCCCCTTCCTTCCATCCCCGCTGGGATTATGCTTTGAACCTCTGTCAAAGTAGACTTTGATTTGTCCAATGGTGAATGTTGTCAGCATTGTTGCTTCCTAATGCTATAGTGAAAGGCCCTGATCTTGTAGGGAACTTGGTACAGAAACACCATCACTTTTATGCCCCTTGATTGCATCAAATGCCTGCCTCCATATAGATTCAACAATGAATATTCTTTATTTCATTCAATACCCATGGCCCAAACTGTAAACTAAGGTATCATACTCCATAAGGTTGATAAGGAGATTGTAAATTTGTAGAGTTTCCATTGTTGAAGTAGATGTTTGAAACTTGTAGCCTCCACTAATACTCATCAAACCAATTGAATGAATACTTCCATGTGATGTTGGCAGTCACATTGCAACAATACATGGTGAATGCTAAGGTGATGTTGGTTGATATGAAGAAGGTTAACTATTTTATTGATAAAAAAATCAAAATACCATACCTAACTAGGTCAGGTGAGAGAAAATTGAGGGTTTCACCTAGTTTGACTTAAGTTTTGACTGGATGTGTCGTTGACCTTAAATGATGCTAGAAATGATTAATTAGGACGAAATATTAATATCATGAATGATGTTGATCAAGTCGCAATTCGAGCCCAGGGGTCTGCCCTAAAATAGAGGCCTATTTGTAAATTTTTCCCTGAAATAGGGCCCATAAATTATTTCAAAAATATCCTAAAGGATGTCATAATGATATTACTTTGATGTCATCTTTTCCTCTATATTTGAATTGAATTTTGTCTCTAGTTTCCATCTTTATATTGTCTTTGATCGCTACAAAAAATTGGTAAATGACTGTAATGTCCCATTTTTTGAATTAGATAAATAAGAGGACCCAAAGCCTATTTTTATTTCCCGTGGACTAAGGGGGATTAAAAAAGGGAAATAATGTTATAATAATTCATTAAGTTGTCCAAAAAGGTACTTTAAGTTATAACTTGGAAAGAAAAATGACAGTATATTATTATTGAAGAGACCAAAAAACAAATATTGGATACATGGCCAAAAAGGTAATTAATAATTATAAGGATGGAAAAAGGTGAATATTCAATTAAAAGTAATATTAATTACCTTTAGAGTTTTGGAACAAAAGGAACTTATTAAAAAAATTGATTGGAAAAAGTAGGGGAAATCATTCATTTATTCGAACAATTTTACAAAACCCTTGTTTTGCAAATTTGGGGCAACGGCTTCAATATTTTACACAAAGGACTAAAACTCTCATGTGCACAAGCTTGGGGACAAAAACACTCAAATCCATTTGGCAATTCTATTCAGGGATTACACTAGAGCTTTCAGATTCAGAGGAAATCTATCACACAAATACAAAAAAGTTGATTTATGGTTATGTATTTCGCTGCAATAGTTCACAAAATTATGAAAATAACCTCCTGTAGTGACATTTCAGCGTGACGTCACTATTCATGATGTCATTATTCACTGTTGTACCTGGTTGTTGACTTTTTAGGCCTGTTATACCTAGGCATTGACTTTTATGCACTAGGGTTTGACTTTGCTGAGTTGGTCGCTAGTTTTTAAGGGATGTCGTACCACATGCAATACACTTCCAACCTTGGTGTCATTCTTTTTAGGAAAAATTCAGCTGACACCACACTCACAGGGGTTTATTATTGCTGCCAGAGATTTGTCGTACCTTCCAACAAGTGTTGTACTTCTAGACTTCCTCTTTCAACTAGGGTTTCAGTAAAAATTCAGTTTTCATGCTTTCTATGCAATTTCAAGTTAGAGTTTGATGTAAGAAATTTATATTTAGTATATTTGAAAAAAAATTGTAGTTATGTATTTTTAGTTTTGCATGTTTCAATGATTTATTATTAATTAGAATTTAAATCGACATTGATATTCAAAGAGTTAAAAAAAAAAATTGAACTTTGATAAGTTATAAAAAAAAGAGATATTTTAGTGGTATTAGAGTTGTGATCTTGCCAACCTATGAATCATGAGGACAATGCAAGAATGCATGTTAGAGATGTTGCAAACTATGCAAAAATATCAAAAGGATCTAAAGACATGGCTAGAAATAAAGAAAACGGAAAAATCAAAATTTGAACCTCAAAAACTGTAATGTCCTCATTCCTACGCAGGAGGCCTAGTAGGCTTATTTTAGTCCTAGACTTGGTCATACCCAAGAGGTTAGAGACGTTGGAGACTATTGGGTATGGGTTGTTGTTACCACCACTTTATGTTATATTTCATCATTGACTTAAGTGATGGGGACTAGGTGATACTTTTTCACCATGGAGCTTCTATTTTCATGTTGAGATAACTGAAGTCATCTTTTTAGCATGTGCACAATAAAGTCACTTAAGTTACAGATTTATGCACATGGGTTCTTCACAAAAGGGGTGTAGGGTTTCTTTTGGGCCATTGATCTTGTTTGGAGATGTTTTAATCTTGGGCGTTGGATTTCCTATCCCTAATCTGGATGGAGATTATTTCATCTTTTTGGAGTTGGATATATATTTTTCCCTTGAGATCATTTGGGGGGTACTCACACATTCAAACTTTTGGAGCTATTGCTATTAGCAATCATTTTGCTTGTGAAGGTCAATTTTTGTAGGATCCCTAGCTTCAGTGGTGAGAGATCCACTCGTAGTTGATAGAGCATTCTTTGGTGAGGGTTTCCAATCCATATCCTTAGCTTGTTTGTGTTATTTTGAATTGGGTTTAGATTTGCAGATATAGATCAGGAATCAGAGATTTATTGGCAGCATTGGTCAGAAATTCAGATTTAAAGAAGAGGACAACCCACCATCAATTGGGTATCCATTTATTTTCAGTTTTGAGGCAGCTGTGAGTCTCCCACAAATGGGGTGATCTACCTGAAAATTTTAAGCAGCGATTTGGAAGGGTTTCAGTGGGTCTTTTCTAGAGCTTTCGGAGCTGGAGATTGTTATCATCATAAAGATGCCCTAAAATTCATTTCCATCATTTTTCTATTGTTATTCTAGAGATTACGGTCAACTGTATTTTTCTCTCATTTTTTGTCATAAAATAAATAAAATAAAATCAGACCGTTGAGATAAAAATTATTTCTCAGTTGTTTATTGTTTTCCATAATTTTTCACATCTTTTGAAGCTTTTGGGTATTGTTGAAAGTGATTATTCTGAAAGATATAAATTTTTCTTTATTTATGTACCCTGTTATCCTAAAAAATCAGAACTACAGTTTGTGTTCTTTTTGAAAATTTTTGAGTTTTAAGTTATATCCTAAAAAGGATATTTAAGTGGTATCAGATCCACCTTTCTTGCATCCTATTGGGTAGTGCATGAAGTATATTCCAAGAGGAATACACCTCGAAAGGAAGGTAAAAACATGGCAGATAAAGAAGCGGAAGATCTGAATGAGTTTATGAAGAAAATGTTCATCAACATGGTGGAACAACAAGAGAACCAATCTCTATTTGAGCCAATTCACTCAGAATATGAATCAGATCAAATCTGGGAATAATAGGTAAAAGGGTGAGAACAACAATTTAGGGCAGGAATCCCCCCATTCTTCTAACAAGCCTATGAGTCTTCATGAGCCTTCTTTCTTGAAAGATTCTGAAGCATCACATATGGGACAGCCAACAGATATACTTGATGAGGATTCTTGTTGGACAAAATACCAAACTTTAAGCGATAATTTCAGGGATAATATGCCATTTCTAGATTATTGCAGGGTGAAGATTGGAATCAAGCCCAAGAGAGATCATCACATGCCGGTACCTGAATTACAAAGGCGTTTGGGGCAGATTTCTATTTCGCACTTTGATGGCTCAAAGAAGTGTACCGCACGTTCATGGATACAAACGCTGAAGACCTATTTTGATTTGAACCCCATGTATGAGGAGGATGCAATTAAATTTGCGATCCTACACCTTGAGGGAGATGTACATGATTGGTGGCATCATGAACTAGTGACAGAAGGGCACATGCTTATTACCACATACATGGAGTTCACATAGAGGTTAGAGGACAGATTTTATAGGAGAGACCCTGATAGGTTCTTCAAGGAGTTGACTCACTTGAGATAGGCAGGTTCCTTGGATGTCTACATTGTAGATTTTTAGAGACTCTTAGTGATGGTTCCTAATATTTTAGAGATGAGGTTGACTTCATTATTCATAGTAGGATTGACCAATACTTTGGTTGGATTCATGAAGGCATTTGAGCCTCCATTACATGAGGCCATTGGGAGAGCTTGAGATTTAGATTTGTCTACTCCAAAGTCCAGATTTCCACCCAAGGTTCAACAGAGAGTGCCTCCACCTAGGCAGGATGATAGGAGACACGTCTCGACTAGGAAGCCATTCATTTCACCAGAACTTAGGGAGGAATTGAGGCGAAAGAAACTATGTTTCAGTTGTTGTCAATCATGGACACGTGGACACAACTGTTCTGGGAAGAGCAAGGCTCGATATATTGAGGTCTATGAGGGCAGTGATGATGAGGAAGAGGATGTATTAGTACCTCATGAGCTCGATGATGGTGATGCATTGGATAGTGCTGATGTCGAGACTGTACAGGAGACTTTTCCTTTCGAGACCAAAGCTACATTGTCTAGTACCCTCAAGTACAAGGCACTCAGGGTTTGTGGGGTTATGAAGGGGCAGTGTGTGGTGGTGCTTATTGATAGTGGGGCCACCCACAATTTCATTGATGCTACTTTGGTAGAGAGATGGGGCCTGCAGACAGGAGATTTTGAGGGCTTCAACGTGGTGGTAGCCAATGGTGAATCCATGAGATGCACACAGAGGGTTCCACAGTTGAGCATCACTATGGGTAACTATATAATTACTGATGATTTCTATATTGTTGGTTTTAGAGAGACCAACATAGTGCTTGGAGTGTAGTGGCTTCACTCGCTTGGTGAGTTTCAGACTAACTTCCAGATGATGGAGCTGAAGTTTAAGTCCAAGGGCAGGAATGTGGTCTTGAGAGGATTATCTTCAGATGCACCCAGAGTGGTCACGGCCAAATGGATGGAGAGAGTATTCAGGTACAATGATGTGGATTTGGGTAGTTCAGTGCTTGGTTTCAACCAAAAATTTGGATGATGATAGGCATGAGTATCATGTTGATGTCCAAGCCCTATTGGACAAGCACAGTGCAGTTTTCAGCAATATACTTGCAAGTGTACCCCCAGATCGAGGGTTTGAGCATGTGTTCGAGCTTGAGGATAGCAAGCCCGTGGTCACAAATCCTTACCATCACCCCAAACGGTTTGACGATGAGATTGAGAGGACCATACGTGAGCTCCTAGATATGGGACATATTAGGCCTAGTTCCAGTCCCTTTGCTTCTTCGATTGTTTTGGTAAAGAAGGATGGAACCATGCGTATGTGCATAGACTATCGTGCCTTGAATAAGAAAACCATTAAGAATAAGTATCGTGTGCCTCGCATTGATGAGCTATTGAATGAGCTACATGGTGCAATCTATTTTCCTAAAATAGATTTGTGATCAAGATACCATCAGATCAAGGTAAGGGAGGGGGATGTGCAGAAGACAACTTTCAGATGCCACTACAATCACTTTGAGTTTCTTGTGATGCCGTTTGGTTTTTCTAATGCACCAGCTACATTTCAGTCATGTATGAACCATGTGTTCAACCGCCACTTGCGGAAGTTTGTGTTGTTATTCTTCGATGACATTTTGGTCTATAGTAGGACATGGGAGGATCACATGAGACATCTTGATGAGATATTGGGTATCTTGGAGGCTAGATCGCTATATGTGAAGGCTTCTAAGTGCGAATTTTGCGTGACAGAGTTATTGTACTTGGGCTATGTGATTGGAGGAGGTGGAGTCAAGGTTGACAGGGCAAAGATTCAGGGAAGTTTGGATTGGCCACCACCGAGGACTTTGACACATTTGAGAGAATTCTTAGGTCTATGTACTTACTACAGGAGGTTTGTGAAGAGCTTCTCTTGCTTGAATGCACCATTGACGGCCTTGCCAAGAAGGGGGCTTTTGTTTGGTCAAATTCAGCACAAGTTTTTTATCACCTTAAGGAGGTGATGAGCTCATGTCCAGTTCTTGCATTACCAGATTTCACTCGGCCTTTTGTACTTGAGTGTGATGCATCAGGTGAGGGCATTGGAGCAGTACTCACAAAATATAGGCATCCCATTGCCTATGAGAGTCGAAAGTTGAGTGCTATGGAGAGGGGGTACTCAATTTACGACAAGGAGATGTTGGCCATTATGCATTCATTGGTCAAATTCAGGCAATATCTTGTGAGTAGTAGATTCGTGGTTCATACAGATTGAGGTTTTTCTTGGGGCAAAAGAATCTCAATGACCGCCAACAGAGGTGGGTGAATCAGATATAGGCTTATGACTTTGACATAGAATACACAAAGGGTAAGAATAATGTGGTAGCCGATGCTTTATTTAGGAGACTTTAACCTGATTCTATGATTAGTTCTATGACGAAGATTTCAACTGATTGGAAGGCTCACATACTTGTTGAGTATTCCAAGAGTCAGTTTGCATGTGAGATCCTGGATGGCATTAACTAGGATGACAGATATAGAGTCTTGGATGACCTCATATACTACAAGGATAGGATTTTCCTTGTACTAGAGTCCAAGATGAAGGAGAAGATCCTTTGAGCTATGCATGATACACCTTTAGCGGGACATCCTGGGTATTTTAAAAGCTACAGATACATCAGAGAGAGGTTTGCATGGAAAGGGTTAAAGGACGAAGTCCTTACCCATATTAGGGAGTGTTTGGTTTGTCAACAAACCAAGGTGGAGCATACTTTTCCAGCAGGACTTCTATAGCCTCTTCCCATCCCTGAGCAGAAATGGGAGAGCATATCTATGGACTTTATTACAGGCCTTCCTTTAGTACATGGGCACGATTTCATCTATGTGGTGGTGGATCGGTTGACCAAGTATGCCCATTTATTTTCTATGCCTTTTGGGCTTAAGGCACCACAAGTAGCACAAACATTCTTCACAAGTGTTTTTAGGCTTCATGGCTTGCCTAAGAACATTGTCAGTGACTAGGATGGTTGTTTCATGAGCATATTTTGGCAGAAGATTTTTCGACTAGCAGGTACGGAGTTGACTCTTAGTACTAGCTATCATCCACAAATAGATGGGTAGACGGAGATAGTCAATAAGTGGATAAAGGGCTATTTGCGTAGCTATGTAGCAGGACATCAACAGGAATGGATTGGATGGCCACACTTGGGTGAGTATTGTTACAATACCACCTATCAAATGAGTATTGGCATGTCTCCCTTTCGCGCATTGTATGGGTATGATGCCTCATTGTTCATGGACTTGGTATTATCAGATAGCCGAGCTCCCAAAGCTCATGATTGGTTACATGAGAACTAGGATATTCTGAAGGCCCTCAAGGAGAATCTGCAGAAAGCACAAAATCAACAGAAGGTTTATGTAGATAGGCATAGGGTTGAGAGATATTTTGAGGTAAGGGATTTGGTCTTTCTACAATTGCAACCCTATAGGAAATCCTCACTTAAGAAGAGCGGTGTTGCGAAGTTGAAACCGTGATTTTATGGGCCATACAGGATAGTACGGAGTGACAGGGCAGTTGCATGTAAGTTGGAGCTTCCAGAACAGAGGTGGATCCACAATGTCTTTCATGTTTCGTGCCTCAAAAGGGCATTTGGACAACATACTGTGCCGTCTACAGACTTGCCACCATTGGACGAGGGAAAGTTGGTTTTAGAACCAGAGACTATTATCGAGGTGAGGCAAAAAAAGCTCAAAAGCAGGGCTATTACAGAATATCTAGTATGGTGGAAGGATTTGCCACTTGAGGATGCTACTTGGGAGGGAGAGCAGATTTTACAGCATTCTGGTTTGCATTTGCTTGTGGGCAAGCAAATTTCGGGAAGGGGGACTGTAATGTCCCCATTCCTACGCAGGAGACCTAGTAGGCCTATTTCAGTCTTAGCCTTGGTCATACCCAAGAGGTTAGAGACGTTGGAGGCTATTGGGTATGGGTTACCATTACCACCTTCATTTTATGTTATATTTCATCGTTGACTTAAGTGATGGGGACTAGGTGGTACTTTTACACCATGGAGCTTCTAATTTCATGTTTAGATAACTTAAGTCATATTTTAGCATGTGCACAATAAAGTCATTTAAGTTATAGATTTATGCACATGGGTTCTTCCCAAAAGGGGTGTAGGGTGTTTTTTAGGCCATTAATCTTGTTTAGAGATGATTTAATCTTGGGCACTGGATTTTCTATCCCTAATCTAGATGGTGGAGATTATTTCATATTTTTAGAGTTGGACATATATTTTCCCCTTGATGTCATTTGGGGGGTATTCGCACATTCAAACTTTTGAAGCTATTGCTATTAGCAATCCTTTTGTTTGTGGAGGTCAATTTATGTAGGATCCCTAGCTTCGGTGGTGAGAGATCCACTCCTAGCTAGTAGAGCATCTTTAGTGAGGGTTTCCAATCCATATCTCTAGCTTGTTGTTCGTGTGATTTTGAATTGGGTTCAGATTTGCAGATATAGATTAGGGATCGGAGATTTATTGGCAGCATTGGTAAAAAATTTAATTTTAGAGAAGAGGACAGACCACCATCAACTGGGTATCCATTTATTTTCAGTTTTGAGGCAGTTGTGAGTCTCCCACAAGTGGAGCGGCCTACCTGGAGATTTTAGGTAATGATTTGGAAGGGTTTCAGTGGGCTTTTTCTGGAGATTTTGGAGTTGGAGATTGTTATCATCATAAAAATGCCCTAGAATTCATTTCCATCATTTTTCTATTGTTATTGTGGAGATTACAATCAGTTGTATTTTTCTCTCATTTTCTGTCATAAAATAAATAAAATCAAATCAAACATTTGAGATAAAAATTATTTCTCAGTTGTTTATTATTCTCCATAATTTTTCACGTCTTTTGAAGCTTTTGGGTATTGTTGAAAGTGATTATTCTGAAAGATATAGAAGTTTCTTTATTTTTGTACCCTGTTGTCCTGAAAAATCATAACTACAGTTTGTGTTCTTTTTAAAAAAAATTGAGTTTAAGTGATATCCTAAAAGGGATATTTCAAAAACCTACAAAGGAGGAAAAAGAATCCAGCATGCAAGTCAAAGGTAAGGAGATCTTATCTGAAGAGGAACCACAGAATGTGGTTGAAAAGAAATTAACCACATTACAAACAAGTGTTGAGGATGTAATGAGGACCCAGAAGAGGTGTGATGAATGGCTAAGGAGAGCTAAGGAAGCTAAGTTGATAGCCACTCAAGCAAAACAACACCTACACAAAATCAAGGAGAAAAAGGCATCATTAGCTGAATGCAAAGTGCTGAAGATGGAAATAGATGTGTCAGTCCATGAGCCACCCAGTGATCTTCCAAAAAGTGAGTCATTGTCACATATGATTAAATCTATTCAAACCCGTACACAAATGCTTAAATAAATAACAAATGAAGGCTATACTTGTGTACCTCTTTGTAGCATGAATTAATAATGTAGCTGTTGGAAATGAGTGTAAAATTCTGCTAAATAAGGTGCTGGTACAGCAGTCTTTAACCCTTGCAATCAGCCTTAAACCCTTGGATTTTCCTCTTCAAAATTAGGTCAAAAATCCTAAATAATATCCACATTGTCCAAGAACAAATCCAGCTCAACAAGATCACTCAAAACCTTCACACGAGTCGTCCCACTTCAAGGAAAATTAGGAATAATATTCTGAACTTCACTCCTTTCAAATTTGCCCTTAATAAATTTATTAATTTACTCAAAACAGGCTGTAACTTAGAAAATTCATAACTTCTGAAATACTCAGAATTTTAATGCAAATGATAGCTCAAAATAACCACACAATTAACTACCAAACAAAAATAATTTTCGAATTTTCCACCCATAGGTCCCTCAAAAGTAGTCCCGAAGTTCTGAAAACCCTAGTTTTTCACCCGAAAATTATATAGATAATTTTATAAATATCAAACCCTCAAAATAAACCCTTATTAACAAGGTTTCCTAAGCCTTCAAACCAATTCGCCCTACCTGAGAAAAATACATAAAAATTACCAAAACCGTAAGAGAGGGTTTTATCTACCGTGGACCCTCCGAAAAAGGTTCCCAAAGCCCTTAAGCAAATTGCCCAAGGGAGAAACCAGCAACTATCACTCCACAAGCAAATCACCAAGCATCTAAATCACTTTGCCAATCTGCAAGACAAATCATCAATCTCTTCAAGTGGTTCGTTCCTCTTCTAAACCTATAAATTTCGTTAGATAAATCTTCAAGTAAATCCTCAAAGGCATAGTACAATCTCCGAAAGATAGGTGGTGTCAATAGACACCATTTATAGAGTATCATAGCTCTTAAAGAGTAACATTCTTTAAAAAACTATGCCAAAGAAAATCAAGCTTGACATACTTGACCTCTTTTCCAAATATCCAAATTCACATGATCTTCAAATGAGTCCTTTCCTCTCATATCTTTCTTCCCAAGCGTAGCGCGAAATTTGGAGGGAAGAGTTAATTTAAAAATATTGAAAGGAACTCCTTATAATTTCACTTTAAGCCTTAAGTACCCATGACCCTTAAAAGGCCCCAACTTAAGTGGAATTTAACATAAAGTGTTTTTTCTATTAATTGCCTTTGTTTTTAAGTATTTAAAAATAATTTTCATTTTAGCAATAATATTATTTAACTCTTCAAAAAAATGGGGACATTACAAATCCTCCCCACCCAATATTGTTCTCAAGCAATCGCAATATCCAGAGAGGTATCCCAACATACCTTATGATGCAATGTCCACTTGAGATTTCTTCCCATGAAAAAGAACCTTCAATTGGTCTCTTCATCCTGTTGTTCCTGTATTTTGAGGGCTGCCCCCAAATGCTAGAAGTGTCATCATAGCCTTCCAAAGGCTCCACATGTTCCTAATCAATCATCATTTTTAATACCAAAAGGAAGATAAGCAAATTCTTTTCCTTCATACCTTCAAAGAGGGTGTTATGTGACCCAAGGATGCAACAAAAAGTATGAGAGAATAATATTCCCTGGCTGCCCCGTGGACTAAGACCTCCAAAATGCCATGTTATAACCTTCCAACCATGCAAAAATAAATCAGCAAGATACCATGATGATAGGCCTTAAAGACATACCACTCACCATATATGGGCATCTTTGTGCAACTCATGTACCTTCCAAAAGGTTGCTCCTTGTCACTTATCCCATGTATGCAATTGACACTCCAAAAACTTCTCAATAGCTCCCAAACACTCATCAAATAAAAATGTCCATGCATGTATATCCTTGATTTTTCATGTTGGCTAAACCTGAAATTGGTATATACACACTTTTCTTCATATTGAAATCTGATTAGAGGTTTGTAATTAGACCTTCCAGCCTTGTAAGTGCCCCAAAAACTCACCCAAGTTTGGAGAAAAGAAACAACAACGAACCTCTCTTGAGTCAAACCATGGATACAAGTGTCATATAAGTGCAATTCTTCTTGTATGCACCTTTTTATGTGTGCAATGTATCCTCTTGTTGACCTTTTATCAAGCCCTTCATACATATGGGGAATACCATATGAATCAAACAAAAGTTCTATTTCACAAAAAACATACCTTCCCATCCTTCATCATGCAATAAGTGTACCCAAACACAAGCATTTCCAGAACTTGTTAATGGCTGTAATAAGTCAACAAAATCAGAATTCCTAACTTTAGGCAACTGCGGAGTTTGCATCATTACCTCAGAATTTTCTGTGTAAAAAATCAGACCCAACACTTGAATTTTCGGACCCTTTCCTTGGCTGAAGTATGTCAACCACATAGTATCATATGATGGTAATGGGCAGCGAATTTGAACACACAAATTCAGAATTTACTGAGCAAATGAGTCAAAATTTTCTTTAAAAACTCACCTTTCTTTTTGTTGTTCACACTTTGGGTCTTTGCCCCATCCAAGAAGGGTTTCAATCTCATATCCATGCTCTCAAAGTTACCCTTACAACTCTCCCTCATTCGGAATGCAGAAGATAAATTCATGTTGACTTTTTCATGGCTGTAGCAACTTCCTTTTCCCTTCCTTCTTTCCCTTATAGTGACTGAAAATTTGCTTATACATCCTTGAACCATCATCATTCTATTGGAGTGTGTGAAGCTCACCTCCCTAGGACCTAGGCACAATATGTGTACAAGAAATCATAATGAAAACAAGATGGAAATGTTATAAACAGCAGTCAGACTATTACCAACAGCCCCTATAATGACCCATTGGTCATGGTACTTGTCATTACTAATCCCATGATTAGCCAAGTTGTTTTCTTGGTAAATTCCCTTGAAACATCATAGAAGGGAGCTGTATAAGGACTGTAACTGTCCTGGACTGCTTGCCTTTTCCCTCCAATCACAATCATTATATGTAGCATACTGATTTCATCTAATGAATTTTGATGCTTACCACTTACATGATGTATTTCCATGTTCTTCTCTTCATCTTCCCCCTTGGTATGATCCTCATATCCCCCAAACAATTCTGATTTTTTTATTAATTTCATGGAATCAGTCATAAAAGTAAAATCAGAATTGAGAACCTTTGTAAAATTCAAAATATTTCCTGGATCCCATACCTCTTGGTGCCAATAATTGTGAACTTGGATTAAGGAGTCCTCATGCCTCATATTGCAAACCATAATCCCCATTTTGTCACCTTTTCTTGCATGCTTCCTTGGAGTGATGATAAATTTGTTCTCCTTCGGTGAAGTGGAATTGGTGGAGACATCTTCAATCCTTGTATCTTCTAAATTTTTGATATTACTTTCAATCACATGATTCTTTGTATGGCTGTTCTGAAAATCCTTCAACAAACATTTGAAGGTTGGTGCAAAAATTTCAAACTTGACTCCTTTGTTAACAATGAGCAATTCCTTACTTGCTTCAACTTTATCCTTCTTTCGCTCAAGCTCCTTGCTTTCACCCTTTGCGGCTTCATTGTCATGCATACAATCATTTGAAAATAAATACACATCTTTCACAAATAAAAGATCCTTACCTTGCACTTCCTCTTTTCTATCATCAATTTGCAGCCTTATGAGCTGTCCATCAAATTCAGATTTTCTTGTTTCATTGCATCTTTTATAGGTGGTCTCATGAAGGGCTGTCCCTTCATTCTTTTCCTCAACCTGCTCTATTATCAAATAGGGATTTAACTCTTCTTTACACTTCTTAACAATGTTTCCAAACATCATATGTGCTGCTGGAAATTTTTCCTTTTTTAACCACAAACTTGCCAATAAAGTAGACAATAGAGGTTCGGAAAGACCATTACTTTCCTTGAGTATCAAACTCATGATTTTCTGCATATGGTTTACAATATTTTGGGTAGGATTCCTACACGCTACTGCAAAAAAATGTTGAAAATTTCCAACAATAAGCTCATCACAATCCAAATCTGTCATTAAAACACATACCCTGATTTCTGCCATAGTCTCTAGCAATGTGACCCTTCTCGGAAAAAAAGAGTCTCCCATGTTATCCTCAAGACCTCGAAAACTCTCTACAATCAGCTGAAATATCTTTCATGATTTTGTCATTGTAAGGAACCTTGGGAGCAGTTAGTCTCAAAATTTCATTGATACAACTAATAACCAAAAATATTACCTCTTCATTTGTGGCTCTCAAGAGTTTATGTTGAACCAAGTCAGTCATTGAGGGTTGTACCGCCCAACTCATGGATGCATATCGTGATTGACTCACCTTGGATAATATATATTCTATTTCTTCCAATGTGCTGATCACTTCTTCTTCCGGTTGGCATAAGTTTCCTAGACTTTCACCTGCATTGTTGAACCTTAACCTCTTTATGGCTTCCATGCCTTTTTTTTGTTCATACTTTCACCCCACAGTTTAACCAAGATATGGCTCTGCTACCATTGTAAGAACCCCAAAGAGGATCTTAAGCAAAAATAAATGAATTTCTTTATGAACTCAAGCCAATCTGAAAAATAACTAAATGCTGCCCAAAAACTCAGGTAACCCTAGCCTCAAAGATCTCTTCAAACCCTTACACAAATGCTTCAATAAATAACAAATGAAAGCTATACTTGTGTACCTTTTTGTAGAATGAATTAATGATGTAGCTGCTGGAAATGAGTGTAAAATTATGCTAAATAAGGTGCTGGTACAACAGTCTTTAACCCTTGCAATCAGCCTTAAACCCTTGGATTTTTCTCTTCAAAATTAGGTTAAAAATCCTAAATAATATCCACGCTTCCCAAGAACAAATCCAGTGCAACAAGATCACTCAAAACCTTCACACAAGTCATCCCACTTCAAGGAAAATTAGGAATAATATTCTGAACTGCACTCCTTTCAAATCTGCCCTTAATAAATTTATTAATTTACTCAAAACACATTGAAACTTAGAAAATTCATAACTTCTGAAATACTCAAAATTTTAATACAAAGGATAGCTCAAAATAACCACAAAATTAACAACTATCAAACAAAAATAATTTCAGAATTTTTCACCCACAGGTGCTCCCTCAAAAGTAGTCTCGAAATTTTAAAAACCTTAGTTTTTCACCCAAAAATTATATACATAATTTTCTAAATATCAAACCCTCGAAATAAACCCTTAACAAGGCTTCCCAAGCCTTCAAACCAGTTCGCCTTACTGGAGAAAAATACATAAAAATTACCAAAACTGTAGGAGAGGGTTTTATCCACCATGGACCCTCCGAAGAAGGTTCCCAAAGCCCTTAAGCAAATTGCCCAAGGGAGAAACCAGCAAATATCACTCTACAAGCAAATCGCCAAGCATCTAAATCACTTTGCCAATCCGCAAGACAAATCGTCAATCTTTTCAAGTGGTTCGTTCCTCTTCTAAACTTGCAAATTTCGTTAGATAAATTCTCAAAAGCATAGTACAATCTCCGAAAAATAGGTGTCAATAGACACCGTTTATAGAGCATCATAGCTTTTGGAGGGTCACATTCTCCAAGAAACTATGCCAAAGACAATCAAGCTTGACATACTTGACTTCTTTTCCAAATATCCAAATTCACATGATCTTCAAATGAGTCCTTTCCTCTTATATCTTTCTTTCCAAGCATAGCGCCCAATTTGGAGGGAAGAGTTAATTTAAAAATATTGAAAGGAACTCCTTATAATTTCACTTTAGGTCTTAAGTGCCCATGACCCTTAAAAGGCCCCAACTTAAGTGGAATTTATAAGATAAAGTGTTTTTTCTACTAATTGCCTTTATTTTTAAGTATTTAAAAATACTTTTCATTTTAGCAATAATACTATTTAACTCTTCAAAAAAATGGGGACATTATAGATAGGATCAATGATACAACTTGTAGCATAGGGCATATAAATTCTTTGATTCAAGTTTAAAATTGTTGTTACATATGGGGATCTAGGTTATCTTTTGAGTTATAATAAAGGTAAAGGCTTTGATGAGATCAATATTACTATTTCTAGTGAATTCTTCGTACCATGCATTTGGATAGAAAGGAAGTTCATGAGAAATCATATAGAGTATGTTGTGCATTATAATGAAGTTGTGGAGGATCAATGCTCACGATTCATAGATCACTCCTTGAAGCCAAGTTCCACACTTGAAGACAAGGTTATAGAGATGGTCACAACTGATTGGGCAACAAGTTGCTTTGTGGTGGGGAGCATGCAAACTATTTCATCTTTTGGTAAGCAACAGTCTTTATGTTGATACTAAAATACTTCAAAAATAACATATTATGGTGTTCAATAATGTCCCTAGGATCGCTATTAGATGGAGGTTTCCAACATGCCATAGAGTTGAAAATGGGCTGTAAGCATGCCATTATTACCCCTCATTTCTCAAAGTCTGATTTGAGATCAAGCCAGCATCAGAACTTTGTTTGTAAGGGAGGTATGCACAAGACAACTTTCAGATGCCTTACTGGACATATTGGTTTCTTGGTCAAGCCCTTCAATTTGACTAATGCTCCTGTCGTGTTCCAATTCATGGTGAATCAGATTATTGAGAGGGTTATAGAGCTTCAATTTCACCAAGCAACAAAGCCTTTTAATGTAATTTGTTATGGTTACCAACAGCCTAAGCCAAATCATGCTGAAACAGCTTCCACGTCTGCACTGTATGATTTAGAATCGACTAATTCCAACTCTGCCATGAGGCTTCTGAACTCTGAGGCTTGGATGGCTCTTCTATCTAGGGAATGAGTTCCACTTGCAGGTCTTGTGCCTCATCTTGATGCTGTTGTCTACTAAACCAGTAGCAGTTGCCAAGATCATTGAGGAAGAAAAGGGAGCTCTTCAATCAGCTTGAAATAATGGAGCTTTGAATGAGCATGATAAAGAGAGAAAAGGATCAGCTATAAAGAGTGCAGCCCTTGTATCAAGTCTTCAGATTTTGGAATAGTTTGATGGTCTTTTAGCACCCCTAAATCTGTAGGCTCTGCTGCCAATTAGACTTCTGCCAAAGCAGCAAGCTTTGTTTCTAGCCTTAATGGTGGGACTGCAAGCTTTGATGTCTTGAGCAGGAAAGATAATTCCATAAAAACAAGTGGAAGTATGTGGCACCTGATTGTTGAAGCTTGCATTTCCAGAAGGTTGATTGAATCCTCAGCATATTTTAGCCCAGGCTATGTGGGCGAGCTGTGGAATTCATGTTCTCACTCACTGCCAGTTCAAGGATTTCCTTGGTCTGCTCTCATGGAAGGAGCCGCACTGTCTGTTTCACTTAGAAATGCGCTTATTGCAACTCCTGCTTCAAGCTTAGCAGATCTGGAGAAAGTATATCAAATTGCAATCAATGGATAAGAGGAAGAAGGATCTGCTGCAGATAGTATTTTGTGTGGTGCATAGTTTGTTCGAGGATGGAATGTCCAAGAGCATGCAGTTCGCTTGGTCGTAGAACAGCTTTCACCTCCACCTTCCCCAGATTATCATGGGCCTGGGAGTCATTTAGTAGCTTATGCACTGCTACTATATACTATCCTTATTGGAGCAACCTCTGTTGATGTTGTTCATATTTTATCTTTGTATGGCATGCTTCCTGAAATCGCATTTGCATTGATGCCTACTTGTGAGGTTTTTGGATCCATCTTGCCGGCAACACCCCAGCCATCAAGTCCTGGAGAGGAGATATCAGTTTACATGGTCTTTTCATGTGCTTTTCTTTTGCTTCTAAGATTGTGGAAAATTTACTAACGTCACAAGCATTGCATTTTAGGAAGGGGAGCCCCTGTTGGATCAGAAATCACTCCAGAATACCTTTTATTGCTGCATAACAATAATCTGCCCTCATCTTTGAACACAACTCCAGACAATAGCAGCAAGGAGAATGAACAATATCTAGTTGAAAGGTTCTCTGTTTCAGGTTCTAGTTTATCTAAAACAATGATTCCAGGCAAGGGCCAAATGTTTGCCAGACCATCATTTGCTCAACCAGTAGTTGTTGACTCATTCCCAAAAAGGTTGGTGTGCTGTCAGCCATGTGCCTTCCATGTGGAGTAATAGAATTGGTTATATCAAAGCTATCAGCTTTTGTGGCTATATTACGGGACCTTCTTCATCATATTGAACAGGGCCAGTTTGGTTTACCAAGAAACGTGTTGCTAATTTGGGCATTTAAAAAATCAAAAGAGCTTTACATTCCTGATTTGGTTGATGCAGAATGCATTTGTCCAGGTTGTGCAAACAACATATGCCTTGAGCTCCAAGTATGTATGACACGAATTACAACCTGAATTGGAAAATGGCAGCAATGCAAATATTATCCATTCTGTCTCTAATCCTCATATGGTAACGAAGCCAATGTCAAGTTTAGTTGGTACTGGTAATAACATATGGGCATCCATCTATATGATTTCGTCCGTAATTGGTTTTGTCATAACAATGGTGCTAACAAATAATTTCTACATCAACCATAATGAGAGCAAGTCTTGGTGGTCAAGAGGACTCTCTATCATTTTATGCATGGTTGTGGGTGTTGCTATTTTTGGAGGTCTGGCAGTTCTGCTGTGGAGCTTTTGGGAGGATAAAATTTCGAAGTATCAGATGAAACTTAATCATAGCAAAGAATCAAGCAAAACCTTTCAAATTTATAGTCAGCAAAAGCAAGTTGTTGGTGAGCGAGTGGAGAAATTGGTGAACCCCAATAATACACATTATGGCCACAGGCCCAAATTTAAAGAAATATTTGGCAAATTTGCTTCCATGGTTATTGATTTTTGTGAAAGGCTTGGTTGGCATGATCTAGAAGGACTGGTTTCAAAATTTCAGAATCATGTCTCTTTTAGTGAAGTGAAGAGATACTTGAGCATCCCAGTTTGCAATTGCTTGAGGGCAAGCAATTCTAGGAAGGGCAGATTGTAATGTCCCATTTTTCGAATTAGTTAAATCGGAGTACCCAAATTCTATTTTTATTTCCCATGGGTTAAGAGGAGATTAGAAAAGAAAAATAATATTATAATAATTCATTAAATTGAAAAGGTAATTTTAATTAATAACTTGGAAAGAAAAAGGACACGTAGTGTATTACTAATGAATGGGACCAAAAAGCAAATATTGGATACATAACCAAAAAGGTAATTAATAATTATAAGGATGGAAAAAAATGAATATTCAATTAAAAGTAATATTAATTACTTTTAGGGTTTTGGATGAAATGAATTTATTAAAAGATTTGATTGGAAAAAGTGGGGGGGAATCATTCACTCATTCAAACACTTTTACAAAACCCTTGTTTTGTAAATTTGGGGCAGTAGCTTCAATATTTTACATAGAGGACGAAAACCCTCATACGCATAGGCTTGGGGACGAAAACCCTCAAACCCATTTGGTAATTCCATTCAGGGATTACAACAGAGCTTTCAGATTCAGAGGAAATCCATCACACATATACAAAAAGACTAATTTATCGCTGTGTATGGGGATGCAATAGTCACAAAATTATGAAAATAACCTTCCATAGTGACATTTCAACTTGACGTCACTATTCATGGCATCACTATTCATTGTTGTACTTGATCGTTGACTTTTTAGGCTTGTTTTACTTGAGCATTGACTTTTTTGTGCTAAAGTTTGAGTTTGTTGAGTTGGTCGCTAGCTTTTAAGGGCTGCCTTACCACCTGCAGTACATTTCCAACCTTGGCATCATTCTTTTTAGGGAAAATTCTACTGACATCACACTCACAGGGGTTTATTATTAATAATGGGTATATGTCACACTTTCCAGCAGGGTACCGTATTTCCAGACTTCCTCTTTCAGCTAGGGTTTTAGTAAAAATTTATTTTTCATGCTTTCTATAAAGTTTCAAATTAGGTTTTGATGTAATAATTTTATATTCATCATATTTGAATAAAAATTGCATTTGGGTATTTTCAGTTTGGCATATTTCAATGATGTATTATTATTTAGGGTTTAAATCAGCATTAACATTAAGAGAAATTACAAAAAAATTAAAACTTTGATAAAATATAAAAATGGGATATTTCAATGACTTCTTGAGTGAGTCATGCACTCCTTTGGGACATAAAAGCACCTCCCTCTAAAAACAACATTGTTGATGGTTTCATCTTCTCTTTAAAATGTCAAACTCTCCTTCTATTGGGTTATGGAAACATTCAATTAAAATTCCTTGATTTTTTTGTTTCTTAACTTCTATTATTTTGATCATTCTTATAGGAATCTTATAGCATCATGAATTTGTTGTTCTATTTTCCCTGTCTAGGTATGATGGAAGAACATTGTCATATCTTGATAATGCTACCTTAAAGAAGGTTACATAAAACATTGCCAAATTTTGACATGCAGCGGCAGTTCTTTTTTGTTGCCACTTCATTAATTTTCTGCATTATTGTAAATATTCCGCAGTATCCCATATTGATAGTGTGCTATTTAGTTTAACTCTTAGGTATACCTTGACCTTAAGTTCAATGAATTCATGTATCTGATAATGGTATTGATACAATTTTTCTCTTGCTTGAGCTCTTCCCATATTCCTTCTACATCCTTTAGTCGCTTGTGCATTTCTTCGATGGAAGACCAAAGTTTTTCCCTTGAAATTGTTTAGGTCTAGTGGTTTTTAAGTACAGGATTCATACCCGTACATTGCTTTGAAGCAAGAGGTACTTGTTGACAATTCTTCCACAAGTCAGATTGTCTCTTGCTATTTAGAAAGTTCACGTCTCTAGCCAAGGAAGAAGAGTACATTGTTTTGGTAGGGTCCTTGCTACAAAGGATGAATTCCTTCGGAATGGTTCATCAAAAGGCTTTTACTTAGGAAAAGAGCCTTCGGAAAAGCACTAAGAAGGAAAGTCCGCAAGCCAAAAAACAAAGGAATACTTCAGAGAGTTTATAAGGGAACACCCGCAGCCAAACAAGGAGAATCCAAAGTCCACCCAAGTCAACAAAGAAAAGGTCAGTACCCTTCGGAAGGGTCATTTTCAACATTCACGAAGGGCACCTACCCTTCGGGAAGGTACAAGTACAAATTCAAAGCCATAGCAAAAAGCCTAGGTGCCCTACAATTTTTTCGAAGGGCACTGAGGGAGAGCTAAATGCCCTAGCGGAGGGCACTTGGTCGGCGACAGTACCTCTGTGTATTTCCCGAAGGGCACATTTGAAAAGCCAAAGGGCACATTTTGGAGGAAAAGACGGAAAGAAAACCTTCGGACTTTTTGTTCGAAGGAATTCCTTCGGACAAAAAGTCCGAAGGAATTCGGAAGACTGCAAAGAAAGAAAGCCGACAGTAAAAAATCCAAGGGGCTTCGGAGAAGTTGAATTCGGAAAACAACAAAGAACAAAGTATTCTTTTGGGCTTTTTGTCCAGAATACTTTGTTCTTTGCTGTTTGCCGAATTCAACTTCTCCGAAGCCCCTTGGATTTTTTACCATCGGCTTTCTTTCTTTGCAGTCTTCTGAATTCCTTTGGACTTTCTGTCCGAAGGAATTCAACTTCTCCGAAGCCCCTTGGATTTTTTACCGTCGGCTTTCTTTCTTTGCAGTCTTCTGAATTTTTTTGTTCGAAGGAATTACTTTCTGTCCGAAGGAATTCAACTTCTCCGAAGCCCCTTGGATTTTTTACCGTCGGCTTTCTTTCTTTGCAGTCTTCCGAATTTTTTTGTCCGAAGGAATTCCTTCGGACAAAAAAATTCGGAAGACTGCAAAGAAAGAAAGCCGACGGTAAAAAATCCAAGGGGCTTCGGAGAAGTTGAATTCGGCAAACAACAAAGAACAAAGTATTCCTTCGGGCTTTTTGTCTGAAGGAATTCCTTCAGACAAAAAGTCCGAAGAAATTCTAAGGAATGGCCGCGGAGAAGTCCATTTCATAAAAATCCCGAAGGGCAGGAAGGACTACTATGACTAAACCCGAAGGGCAATTTTCCACAGGCAATGAGAAAAAGGAAAGGCAAAGGACATAATTTCTTCGGACTTTTGTCCGAAGGAATTCCTTCGGACAAAAAGTCCGAAGAAATTCGGAAAGGCTACGAGCAAGAAAGTCCGAAGAAAAACAAGAAAAAACGAAGGCAAAGTAGAAGGAAAACCTTCGGACTTTTTGTCCGAAGGAATTCGGGGAAATGACCAAAGGAGAAAACCCGACTAAGAAAAGGAGCCCGAGCTAAGGAAAAAAATACTTCGGAGAATAAAGCTAGGAAGTCAACAGAAGATTCCGAAGGAAATTGCAAACAAAACAACGCCATAAATAGACAAGAACAGGCAGACCAGAACAGGGCAAAATACATGCAAGCAAGGGCAAATTTTCGAACACCGGTCAAAGCTTCAATTGACTGGTTATTAAAGACATGCTCATCTCTGGGTCAACTCCACACATTCGAGAGTCCACCGAAGTTCCAAATTCGGATGTCGAGTTGACTGTTCCAGATTTAAAGTTGACTAATCGTTAAACGCCGCATCCACGAGGAGCTTTCAATGCGAGGGAAAATGATCTCTTCGTTCAACTCAGCTTGTCAAACAGCCCACTCAGCTTTCAAACGTTCCAACTCGGCGTCAAGCAGCTCATGTAGAAGTTCTAAAATTGACATTGGCGTGGATTTCCATGCAAAGAGAGGTGGGCGGTTCATAGCAAAGCCGAGTTCACTTCCTCAAGCACAAGAAGCTTCATGCAAAGACAAAAGAAAACATATTTTTATTGAAAGGCCAAGTAAGCCTTGAGTTAACCGAAGTGAATCCTTCTTTTCAAATTTTCAACGCCAATCTTTGGCCTCTTGTAATTTTCTATATAATGGCTTTCAGCCTTGATTAAAATCATCCAATCTCTCTTGGTTAGACCAGACTCTGCCATTGGTGAGTTGTGTAACCTCTTCGATCAATAGGACTGTACTTTCAAATTTCAAGCATTGTCATAGTGTATATTTCATTCAGCAATTTGCATAAGTGGTAGATTTCTCTCCCTTCCCAAATTCTAGTTCATACCTAGTTGCTAAATTATCCTTATGCAGGTCATGTTAAAGTGTTCTTTATGTCTTTTGTTGAAGCTGTAAGTGGATGTTAGGTGGCTGCAAAGTGTCTTTTATCAGACCTCTCTCCATCGTTTTTCCTCAAGTTTTGGTTATTGGATCGAACCTCTTCATGAAATATTTATGCATAAGTGATTGATTGAAATCATAGGTCTTCATTTTCCCTTGTTCGTTCAGTGTTCAACGTTCCAAGTTGAGTGGATCAACATTCTGGTGTATCACCCCCCTTTTAGGTAGGATTTCCCCTTTAAGTTTTCTTCTCCCTTTCCACGGTAGTCCGCAGCATAGAGTAGAGATCCTCATCGATACATCGTACAAGAACCAGCCTTCTCTGGAGGTTCTTCTCACCGTTGAGGCACCCACCCTCGTGAGGAGATCCCATTGTTTCAGCCGGATAGAGGACTGGCCATTCCATGCATGTCTTCGAATCAGGGCGCAACTCCAGGTTGACAACAGTTTTTGGCACGCCCGGTGGGACCTATTTTTTTTGGTCTTGATAAAATTGCAGTTGCAGTAGTATTCTTCAAGAAGTATTTGGTGATTCCAAGTTCAAACAACTGCTTCTAATAGTTCAGGACAACTTCCATGTAAGTCTATTTTTATTGCATTATCATGAATGAATTTTGATGGCTGTGTATGAAGAGAATTCCTATGCTATGTTTCTTTATCAACCCAATAATGGATCATACCAGCCTGGTCATGATATCTATGAGCCTAATCAGTGTTATCAAGGGTACTATCAAAGCTATGTTGAGCCTTATCAAGTTTCTCATGATCCTTATTATCAAGAGCATGACTCTTACCTTCCTTGTGAGCCATATCAGTCTCAGGACCGGATTTCATCTTCCCCATATGGCTATGATGTTGCATATGAGTAGTATTGCCTTCAAGAAAAAATGAATGAAATAGAGCTCAGAATACTAGCATATGCAAGAAAGGTTTGTTCTAACTCTCAGTATGAGGAAGTGAATGGTGTATTTCGAAATGTGTCCAATGACCCAGAAGAGATAAATGGACTATGCATTCTTGCATTGGAAAATATGGAGGCTTGGGAAAGGCAGAAAATCGAGTTAAACCAATTGTCTACAAAGGGCTATTGTGCTTCTTATTCTCATGAAGTTTTTAACCATGCCCAGTGTGTGCCAAGGGAGCTTCCTAGTTAGAGTCAAGAGCCTATTCAAGAGCATATTCAAGAGCCTATTCAAGTGACTATTCATGAGACTAAACCTTCCTATAGTCCTATTACCTTACCAATCATCCCTCAAGCTCAGGTTGTCTAGGAAGACAAGCAGGTTCCAGACTTTGATGAGGTAATGGCCAAATAGAAGGAACAAAATATAGAGGTCTTTAAGAGTTTCTCTTTCCCTCCCCTCCAAAACTCCCTAGATAATTCCTTTTCCCTCAAGATTCCAAAATCTGATCATGATCAACCTCCCATGCTTCATATTCCCTCTCAAACAAATGAATTTCATCGCCCTCCCACCATCCCCCTTCCTCAGGAGGACCCTGTTCTTTGGAGTATTGAGAAAGAGGTTGTAGCTACAGGACAGGTCCTTGCAGAATGTGTAGAGGATGCTTCAGGTGTGTTTGAGGAAGAATTTCCTATTGATACTTCACTTGAGGTTGTAATTGAGCATCCAATTATAGCTGAGAGTGGGAAGACTGATCTTAATGTAGAGGAATTTCAAGAGGAGCTGATACAGATTAAAGTTATAAATGAGTTACAGGTATCTCCTAGTGAGAAGGATCCAAATAGCCTTGCAGCTGATTCAGTTCAAATAGATCAAAATGAGGAACGAAAAGATGATGGGCAGCTGTACCTTGAACCTCTACAAGAGGTTGAAGAGCTTTGTATGGATAGGTTGGCTATTGAAGAGCATTTTTATGAGAAATTTGATCAAGAATCACCTATTCAAGGTCACAGTACAGATTGGGTTGCCTGCTCAAAGTTCCTCGAAGAGCTGGATGAACTTGCAGCAGTCAATAAGAAGGATATGGTCACCAAAAAACCACGCATAGATGAGGTATCACTTGACATGGTGGTAGATGACAAGCAATCTGAAAAAAATCAGAAAGTACCTGGTGAGTTTGTCTTTGTTGTTGACTGGTTTGCTGTTGATGACTCATTCAAGAAGATGCTAATACAATTCGTAGACAAGGAAAATACCCCATCAAAGGTTATGACTAATAAACATCCTGCCTTGCAACTTATACTGTCTCTCGGAAGGAGTGAGTTCAAGAATTTCCCATTTGATCCAGGTGGATCATGCCTTATCATGGTTAGCTAGGTTATTTTGTTTCTACTTTCCTCCAAGTGTTGTTCAAGCACAGTAGTTTGCTTCAATTTTGTTCCAATAAGTGCTTGTTGCACATTTACTTCTTAGTTTTCTACTTTCGTGTGTTTCCCTTCTTATTTTGAAGGAGGTTACTACAGCCATGATCAGAGCAGATTTTTCAGTCAGAAATCAGGTTCACCATTTGGGAATTCAAATAAGTGTCTATACATGGTCTGAGTTCTCAAGCATAGCAGGCATGCTGAGCCAGCTGAGTCGCTAGAAATGTTGACAATTCTTCCACAAGTCAGATTGTCTCTTGCTATTTAGAAAGTTCACGTCTCTAGCCAAGGAAGAAGAGTACATTGTTTTGGTAGGGTCCTTGCTACAAAGGATGAATTCCTTCGGAATGGTTCATCAAAAGGCTTTTACTTAGGAAAAGAGCCTTCGGAAAAGCACTAAGAAGGAAAGTCCGCAAGGGAAAAAAACAAAGGAATACTTTGGAGAGTTTATAAGGGAACACTCGCAGCGAAACAGGGAGAATCCAAAAGTCCACCCAAGTCAACAAAGGAAAACCCAGTACCCTTCGGAAGGGTCATTTTCAACATTCCTGAAGGGCACCTACCCTTCGGGAAGGTACATGAACGAATTCAAAGCCTTAGCAAAAAGCCTGGGTGCCCTACAATTTTTCCGAAGGGCACAGAGGGAGAGCTAAATGCCCTAGCGAAGGGCACTTTGTCGGCGACAGTACCTCTGTGTATTTCCCGAAGGGCACATTTGAAAAGCTGAAAGGCACATTTCGGAGGAAAAGACGGAAAGAAAACCTTCGAACTTTTTGTCCGAAGTAATTCGGAAGACTGCAAAGAAAGAAAGCCGACGGTAAAAAATCCAAGGGGCTTCGGAGAAGTTGAATTCGGCAAACATCAAAGAACAAAGTATTCCTTCGGGCTTTTTGTCCGAAGGAATTCCTTCAGACAAAAAGTCCGAAGAAATTCTAAGGAATGGCCGCGGAGAAGTTCATTTCATAAAAATCCCAAAGGGCAGGAAGGACCACTATGACTAAACCCAAAGGGCAATTTTCCGCAGGCAATGAGAAAAAGGAAAGGCAAAGGACATAATTTCTTCGGACTTTTGTCTGAAGGAATTCCTTCGGACAAAAAGTCCGAAGAAATTCGGAAAGGCTACGAGCAAGAAAGTTTGAAGAAAAACAAGAAAAAATGAAGGCAAAGCAGAAGGAAAACCTTCGGACTTTTTGTCCGAAAGAATTCGGGGAAATGACCAAAGGAGAAAATCCGACTATGACAAGGAGCCCGAGCAAAGGAAAAAAGTACTTCGGAGAATAAAGCCAAGAAGTCAACAGAAGATTCCGAAGGAAATTGCAAACAAAACAACACCAGAAATAGATAGGAACAGGCAGACCAGAACAGGGCAAAATACATGCAAGGGCAAATTTTCGAACACCGGTCAAAGCTTCAGTTGACTGGTTATTAAAGACATGCTCATCTCTGGGTCAACTCCATGCATCTGAGAGTCAACCGAAGTTCCAAATTCGGATGTCGAGTTGACTGTTCCAGATTTAGACTTGACTAATCGTTAAACGCCACATCCACTAAGAGCTTTCCATGCAAGGGAAAATGATCTCTTCGTTCAACTCAACTTGTCAAACAACCAACTCAGCGTTCAAACATTCCAACTCGGCGTCAAGCAGCTCACGTAGAAGTTTTAAAATTGACATTGGCATGGATTTTCATGCAAAGAGAGGTGGGCGGTTCATAGCAAAGACGAGTTCACTTCCTCAAGCGCAAGAAGCTTCATGCAAAGACAAAAGAAAACATATTTTTATTGAAAGGCCAAGTAAGCCTTGAGTTAACCGAAGTGAATCCTTCTCTTCAAATTTTCAATGCCAATCTTTGGCCTCTTGTAATTTTCTATATAATGGCTTTCAGCCTTGATTAAAATCATCCAATCTCTCTTGGTTAGACCAGACTCTGCCATTGGTGAGTTGTGTAACCTCTTCGATCAATAGAAGGACTGTACTTTCAAATTTCAAGTGTTGGCATAGTGTATAATTCATTCAGCAATTTGCATAAGTGGTAGATTTCTCTCCCTTCCCAAATTCTGGTTCATACCTAGTTGCTAGATTATCCTTATGCAGGTCATGTTAAAGTGTTCTTTATGTCTTTCGCTGAAGTTGTAAGTGGATGTTAGGTGGCTGCAAAGTGTCTTTTATCAGACCTCTCTCCATTGTTTTCCCTCAGGTTTTGGTTATTGGATCGAACCTCTTCATGAAATATTTATGCATAAGTGATTGATTAAAATCATAGGTCTTCCTTTTCCCTTGTTCGTTCAGTGTTCAACGTTCCAAGTTGAGTGGATCAAAATTCTGGTGTATCACCCCCCTTTTAGGTAGGATTTCCCCTTTAAGTTTTCTTTTCCCTTTTCACGATAGTCCGCAACATAGAGTAGAGATCCTCATCGATACATCGTACAAGAACTAGCCTTCTCTGGAGGTTCTTCTCACCGTTGAGGCACCCACCCTCGTGAGGAGATCCCATTGTTTCAGCCGGATAGAGGACTAGCCATTCCGTGCACGTCTTCGAATCAGGGCGCAGCTCCAGGTTGACAACAGTACTATCTCTGATAGTCGCAATGGCTGATAGTAACCATTTGCCCCTCTATTAATATTAATTATGAAATATACCATTATCACTCCACAACCCCATTTCAGACCCATGTTGGATATCGACATGATTCTCTATTCAGTAATGAGAGAGGTAGATTCTTTCTTAGGATGCCTAGCCTACATTGCCATATTTTTGTAGCTCTGAACAAGGTCTAGGGATGGAGATGGAGTCAACGCCACTTATAGTAGAGAGTAACAAAGTTACAAGACACACACAATGGGTTATTGCAAAGTGTTTTCAAAGACTTCATTGATTCTTCTTCTATTTAGAGAGTCCCAGATCTACAAATTGCGTATGACTAAGATGGAGTAAGTTAAAGATAAATAATCCTATGCTACTCAGAAAGGCCACTGTCAAACAACCTGTTCAATTTAGACAAGTCAATTGGTTGATGTGATTTTCATTTCCCTTTGTGTTATTATTTACTAAACTAAGATACTTAAGCTTATGGAAAACACTTTCAATCAACAAAGCGTGTAAGCCATAGTCACCAAGAGACAGGTATGAAACGGGTCTTAGAGATGAGGACTCCAATTTTTGGAGGGTATGGGGGTACTTGGAGATGGAAAAATAAATAAAAGAATGATATTTGTATATTTAAATTTTTGAAAACTAAAATACATCAAATTCAGTACAATGATGTCTCCCGCTCTGTATTCTTTATTTTTGGCCACAAATGGAGAACAATGACATGAATGGAGCTGCTATAGGATTTTCTACTAGGTTTTTATTATTCAACTTCACATTTATGTTTTATTTTTATATTTTTATAAGTTATAATATTAATACACACACACACACACACACAAATATATATATATATATATATATATATATATATATATATATATATATATATATTAAGGCAATAGGCATGAATTTTTGGAGCTACCCGTAGGAAATGTAGAAGACTCCAAACAAAGTCTCTGACACATCGAAGACATACCTGTACCCATCTTCATCCCTATCTCGCATCTCTATACCCAAGACGTGTCCACTATACCAAGAGACATGTCATGTCCCCTTCTCAAATATGAGTGGTTGAAAATCCTTCGCCTATTTCTTTGTTTTCCATAGGCTAGGGGAAGGAAAAATCAAAGGGGAAACTTTGGTTCTCTTTTTCGAGTTGTAAAAAGGTACTTTTGATAAATCTTTTTTAATTTTGACTTAAAAATGAGGCTTTTTGATCATGGGCTAGTTTAGCCCTTAAGTGAAGTTATAAGGCATGTATTTTTGCACCTTTTGGAAGGGATTTTTGAAGAGAATGGTATAAAAAGGAGGTTCATTTTGAAAGGTTGCCATGTTTATGAATTGATTTTGCGAGTTTAAACATGAATTACTTAGCTTATCTCCATTGAAGATGAAAACCTTCACTCAAAATTTGAAGTTAAGGATGAAAACCCTTACCTTCAGCTAGGCAGCTTCATTTCAGAGGTTGCAAAGGGTAGAATTAATCGGTTTGGGGTTCCTAAGGCATCATCTTGTGGAGAACAACATTTTACAAGGTTCTGGGAGAGAGGCAAAGCTATTGGAGACTGTTTGGAGGGTGGCGAACCACTTTGCAGGACCTTTTTAGGTCAATGACCCACTTCAGGGGTTTTTCCAAGGGTGGAAACCCACTTTGGAAAGAAAACCTGCATTTTTGGGCGCAGTGTGTTGGAGATTTGGATGTATTTGCAGTTAAACATTCAGCTGGTATCTATTTGTAATTTTTCAAACCTATATTTGCATACAAAAATCAGATTTGAATGTGTTTTGTGGGCTGTAATAATTCTGGAATTTTGGCAAGTATTTTTAATAAAAAATATTGCAATTGGTGCCCTTAATTTGTTTTTCCAGTATTCTGAATTTTATGGTTAGGGTTCAACATAAAAATAAAAAATTGCTTATATTGGTGTTAGGGTTTGTGGATAATTTTTAGATTTGCATAAAATGTCCTAAAGAGGACATTATAGTGGTATCAAAGCCAATTTCTTAGCTAGTTGTGGGGGTTTGAGTGGCTTCATGCCAAACAATGATAGGAAAGTGAGGTACCACGAAAAGGAAAAGAAAAAGGGTCTAGAAAATCAGGGAGAAGATCCAAAACAGCCAAGAAAAAACTTGGAACAGCCAAGGCATAGTGACATGGATGACCCATATAGAGCTAGGTTTGAGAATTTTTTTCAAACTCGAGTGGTTGACAGAGATGATGGCTGAGTTCATCCAAACCATGAAGAATATGAATGGACAAAGGCCACCCAATGGTGATAGTAGTAATTCAGGTACATACAAGAAACCTATCTCTCCACCAAGGGTGACGGTTGGATCTACACAAAGGCCTAATCAGCCCAACTTTATTCATAGAGAGGAAGTCATTACAGAAAGGGAGGAACAAACTTTTATAAGGGATGATGTGATTGCAAGCTATGAGAAGTATATGACTTTTCATCCTAAAATCAAAAGGGAAATGAGCCTTGTAGATTTCATGACATTGAAGAAAGGCAAGGGTAGTTCGAGGGTTGGTCATCAACCAAAGAACAACCAAGGAGACCTTCAATATGCTTTGGGGAAGCTCACACTTTCCACTTTTAATGGATCTACCAAACTCTCAGCTAGGGCATGGGTACAAAAGGTAGACACATACCTTATACTTTGGTCTATGATGGAGGATGAGGCCATAAAATTTGCTACTTTGCATTTGGAGAGAGCTACCCATGAGTGGTGGTACCACGGTTTGATAACACAAGGGCACCACCTCATAAACACTTATGAGGAATTCAATAAAAGAATAATTGAAAGATTTGATAGTGCTGATCCGGAACTTCATTTCAGGAAATTGGCTCAATTGAAACAAAAGACTTTCATGGAGGAGTATGTTGCTAATTTTTCAGAGGGTTTCAGTTACAGTAACGGATGTGTCAGAAAGAAGACTTGTAGTTTTGTTCATGGAGGGGTTAGCTAACCCACTCAGGGGTTTAGTCAAGGCTTTCATCCCTTTCACACTTCAAGAGACTATTCAAAAGGCTCTTGACTTGGAATCTACAACTCCTAAGGGCAAAATTATGCCTTTGGGACCACAAAAAATTAATACTTTTGGGCCCTTTGGCCAACAAAGGACAAACACTTTTGGGCAGCCTAGGACAACAATTTTGGAGCAGCCAAAATCAGTCCCTTTTGGACAGCAAAGGAAGCCTTATCAACAAGGGTTTGGGCAGCAAAAAGAGCTGCCAAAGATGAACAAGGATGGGGGAGAGTCAAGAAACGAATCAAGAAGAAAAAGATTGTGTTTTTCATGCAAGGATCCTTGGACACCGGGGCATCGCTGCCTGTGAAAGGGGCAAGTTCATTACATATAAGTGATTTCAGATGAAGAAGAAGAGGAAGAGGTAGAGACAGCCACCTTTGAGGAACAAGTGAAAAAAAGAGAAGAGGATAACTTGGATGGCACCCTTGCCACCTTATCTAGATCTCCTAGACACCACCCCTTTAGAGTGAGAGGGGTCTTGCAAGATAAGGTCACCATGCTCATTGATAGTGGGGCCACCCACAACTTTATTGATGAGGGATTGGCAGCAAAATGTGGGGTGCAAACTACTAATTTTAGAGGCTTTAATGTGACTATGGCAGATGGCTTCACCATCCCTTGCACCAAGAAGATTCCAATGTTGAACATCACATTGGATAAACATAAAATTGAAGATGATTTCTATATAGTTGCCATAGAAGAAACTGATTTAGTTCTTGGAGTACAATGGCTGCACTCACTTGGGGAATTCACCCAAAATTATCGAACTATGGAACTAAAATTCATGGCAATCGGTAAGGAAGTAGTGCTACATGGTTTGAGCAATGGAGCACCCATGGTCGTGAGTTCAAAGAGGATGGAAAGAGCCTTTCATAGAGGGCAGAGTGCTTGGGCTGCTGAATGTTTTGTGAGTACTACAGATTCTGATTTGGGATAGTAGCATCATCATACAAATATTCAGCCCATACTTGATAGGCATGCAAAGGTGTTTGGTAATATTCCTTATGGGCTACCTCCGGATACGATTTTTGAGCACAACATTGAATTGGAAACATGCACCAAAGCAGTAATTACTACACCTTATCACCACCCAAGGGCCTACAAGGAAGAAATTGAAAAAGTGATCAAAGAGATTTTGGAGATGGGTCGTATAAGGCCTAGTTCTAGCTCTTTCACTTCTTCGGTTGTGCTTGTGAAGGAGGATGGGACAATGAGGATGTGCATAGACTATCGTTTGTTGAACAATAAAACCATCAAGAATAGGTATCCCATACCTAGAATTGGTGAGTTGATTAATGAGTTTCATGGATCAATTTATTTTTCCAAGATTGATTTGAAGACTAGTACAGTCAAATCCTAGTAAGGGAGAAGGACGTGCAGGAAACCACATTTAGATATTACTTTGGACACTACAAATTTTTTGGTAATGCCCTTTGGTTTAACCAATGCCCCTGCCATTTTTCGATAATGCATGAATCATGTTTTTAGGCAATAGTTGAGAAAATTTGGGTTGGTTTTCTTCGATGATATTATTGTCTACAACAAAACATGAAAAGAACATCTACAACACTTGGACATAGTGTTGGGAGTTTTGAAACAACAAGCACTCTTCGCCAAGGCATCCAAATGTGAGTTTGGAGTGTCTGAAATTTTGTATCTGGGGCATATAATCAATGCCCAAGGGGTCCATGTGGACCAATAAAAGATACAAGCCATTGTGGATTGGCCACCACCCTCTACTATGACACATTTGAGGGGATTTCTTGGTTTATGCAGCTACTATAGGCGGTTTGTGAAAAGGTTTTCATAGCTTGTTGCCTCACTAAGGACTTGGTAAAGAAAGGAGCTTTCAGCTGGTCAAAAACAGCCATGGGGACCTTTGAAAAACTCAAGAAAGTGATGAGTACTTGCCCAGTACTCAGCTGTTCCAGATTTCACCATTCCGTTTGTCTTGGAATGTGATGCTTCCAGGGAAGGTATAAGGGCTGTCCTAATACAAAAAGGACATCCTATTGCTTTTGAAAGTAGAAAACTCAAGAAAGTGGAGTGTAGATTCTCCTTCTATGACAAAGAAATGTCAGCTATCGTGCACGCTTTGGCCAAATTCAAACAATATTTGATTTGTGGTGAAAATGGACCACAATAGTTTGAAGTAGTTCCTCAGCCAAACTGATTCGAGTGATAGGTAGAAAAAATGTGTAAGTTTCAATCTTATGACTTTGATATTGAATATGTCAAGGGGATGAACAATGTAGTTCCTGATGCATTGTCCAGGAGGCCGGTTTTATGTTGTATGAGTGAAATTACAGCGGATTGGATGGCTGTAATCACAACTAAGTATGCAAAATATGGATTTACTACAGCTGTCATGGAAGGTAAAATTGATGATGAAAGGTACAAGGTGGTTGATGGTCTGATTTTGTACAAAAATAGGATCTTTTTAACTCCTAAATTCAAGCTGAAACAACAAATGATGAAGGTTGTACATGATACTCCTATGGCTGGTCGGTCATCCGAGGTACTTCAAAACATACAAATGAGGGAAAGGCTCTTTTAGAAGGGCCTTAAAGAGGAGATTCTTCAATACATCCGAGAGTGCATTGTTTGCCAACGAAACAAGGAGGAACACACTTTTCAAGCTAGTCTTTTGCAGCCCCTACCGATTCTCACACAAAAATGAGAAAGCATATCAATGAATTTCATCATGGGGCTACCCATGGCACAAGGTAAGAATAGTATGTTTGTAGTGGTGGATCAACTCACTAAATATGCACATTTTTTTACACTTCCAGCCAAGTATAATACTCCCATAGTGGCTGATATCTTTTTCAAAGTAGTATTTAAACTTCATGGGCTGCCTAAGAACATTGTAAGTGATAGGGACAGCAGGTTCATGAGACTCTTTTGGCAAGACTCTTCCGTTTGGTGGGCACAGAGTTGTTTCCCAGTACTAGTTCTCACCCACAAACCAATGGGCAGACTGAAATAGTGAACAAATGTGTGGAAAGATACCTCTGAAACTATGTTTTAGGGCAGCACACAATGTGGAATAAGTGGTTGTACATGGCTGAGTATTGCTACAATACGTCATACCACATGTCAATTGGTATGTTACCCTTCAAGGCCTTGTATAGGTATAATGCTTTCTCCTTTGTAAACCTGATTTTAACTAATAGTAGAGCGCTCGGTGCTGTAGATTTGATACAGCGAAGCCTTGAAATTTTGGATCAGCTCAAAAGAAATCTTTAGCATGCTCAAAACCAGCAGAAATTGTATGCATACCAGCATTGGATAGAGAGACTTTTTAAGGTAGTTGACATGGTATTTTTGAGATTGAAGCCATATAGACAATCTTCCATCCAGCAAAGTGGAGTGAAAAAGCTAAAACCCCACTTTTATGGTCCCTACAAAATTCTAAGGAGGGTTGGAGAAGTTGCTTATGAGCTAAAGTTGCTTGAAAGTAGCCGGATTCACAATGTATTTCATGTTTTTTGCTTCAAAAAGGAACTTGGATAGCACATCACTCCTATTGATTTACTGCTACTTGATGATGAAGGCAAGTTGATTTTAGTTCCGGATTCTATCATAGAGTTTAGGGAAGGGAAACTTAGGAACCGGAGCATCATGGAATACTTGGTTCATTGGAAGGATTTGCCTCTTAAAGATGCTACTTGGAAAAGGGCAGTCAGCCTGCAGCATCCAAATTTGCAATTGCTTGATGACAAGTAATTTCGAGAAGGGAGGACTACCATATCCCCTTTTCAAATATGAGCGGTTGAAAACCCTTAGCCTATTTCCTTCTTGTTTCTCATAGGCTAAAGGAAGGAAAAATCAAATGGAAAACTTTGGTTCTTTTTTTCAAGTTGTAAAAAGGTACTTTTGATAAATATTTTCTAATTTTGAATTGAAAATGGGGCTTTTTGATCATGGACTAGTTCAGCGCTTAAGTGAAGTTATAAGGCATGTCCTTTTTAAAATGTTTAAATTTTCCCTCCAAGTGGAGCACACCTTTTGGAAGGGCTTTTAGAATAAAATGGTATAAAAAGGGGAAAGAGGTTCATTTTGAAAGGTTATCATGTTTATGAATTGAATTTGTGAGTTTAAGCACGAATTGCTTGGCTTATCTCCACTGAAGACAAAAACTTTCATTGGAAATCTGAAGTAAGGTAGCTTCATTTCAGAGGTTGCAAAGGGCATAATTGATTAGTTTTGGGTTCCTTGTGCATCATCTTGTGGAACACCGCAGTTTACAGGGTTCTGGGAGAGAGGCGAAGCTATTGGAGACCCTTTGGATGGTGGCAAACCACTTTATAGGATCTTTTTAGGTCAGAAACCCACTTGGGGGGTCTTTCCTAGGGTGGCGACCCGCTTTGAAAAGAAAACCTGCAGTTTTTGGAGCAGTGTGTTGGAGATTTTGATGTATTTGCAGTTAAACATTCAGCTGGTATTTATTTGTAATTTTTCAGACCTATATTTGCATCCGATAATCATATTTGAAGGTATTTTGTAGGCTGTAATAATTCTGGAATTTTGGCAAGTATTTTTAATAAAAACTATTGCAATTGGTTCCCTAAATTTGTTTTTCCAGTATTCTTAATTTTATGGTTAGGCTTTGACATAAAAATCAGAAATTGTTTATGTTGGTATTAGGGTTTGTGGATAATTTTCAGATTTGCATAAAATATCCTAAAAGGGACATTACAAGACGCATCTACCTGTTTCTGTGGAGTAAACAAAATTCAAGCAAAATTAATTTTTATATCTTAATATATAAGTTAGAACCTATAAAATTCATTTAAAATGAATAGTTCTTATTGTGTTATATTTCAAGAAATAGAACTTCATTATATGTGTGATCGCTAAAGGCCTCCCCAAGAACAGTCTCCATGTTTGGGCTGCAAAATTAACCTCTGAAGTTCCTTTCCAACCTCTGACTAAAACTTTATGTTTTTTCTTACCAGACAAGTTGTTCAGTTTCATGTCATGTGCATGGTTTATTTATAATAATTTACATTGATTAGACAAGAAAAAGTACCAAAGGAAAGAAATTAAAATCACATCCACAGATCCGCATATGGCCAAAGAACTGTCGACTGTCTGGCAGCTCAAGGAATGTTTAAGCTCACTACAATGATAAACTGTCATTTTCAAGCTATCAAATTCAAGACCTTCTAGGAGCAGAATCTAGAAGAATGGTAGCAGTGTAAAGTAAGGTTAAATTGGCAGGAAAAACAATTTAAAATGCTTACCAAAAGTAGATTGCCAAATTTCCTCCTGATATTAGTTAATAATAAATATTGGTGCAAAAAAGACAAGATGCTCATAGTCACTTACAGGGATTGGTTGATTATCCCTATGTGAATTAATAGCCTGAAAAGCTGCTGGCTCCAAGAAGGGTGCTTCATGCCGAGTCAGACCTTGAAGCTTTCCCAAATGTCTCTCTCTCCATGCTGGATTTTGTAATACCTGAAGCCATGAACAGATGTTGTGCTTAACATTTTTCCATTTTTCCTTAAATATGTATTGTATGACAATGACAGTAAAGACATTCCAATAATCTGGCCTGAAGTAAATCACTTTTCATTCCACTTTTATAGCCTTCTATTGTCCAAGTAATCCAGTCCTTGCATAAATAAAATAATCTGCACGTGATTCACAAAGGCATGTTGTCCAATGATTGATGAATGTCAAGTAATTGACAAGTCTTTCAGCAAAATACACGTGGACTATGCATTCAAAACACATAGCACATGGTTTCCCATAATGTTACTTCTCCAATTGCTTTTTTTCTATTAATCACACCGATTTAACTTCCATGCCTGCCATTCTAACTGGTGATCAATTTTGAAATTCATCAATGTTTTGGATCACATAATGTGATCCTGAATTCCAAAATTGATCACAGGCCTTTCCTAGAAGCATTTTTCTAAAGTTGAATAATGTTTATAGTTTATGCCTTAATTAGAATTCTCTCTATAATGATGTCCCATCCCACCAAACCAAGATGCATTGGTATTCATAACTCAAGTGTTCTCTTGAGGACCAACAATGATGAAGCTTTTATTACTTAATTTTATTATTTTATAAATTGTATTAATTTATTACTTAATTTTATTATTTTATAAATTGTATTAATTTATTACTTAATTTTATTAATGTATTAATAGGTAATTATAATTTAATTCTAAATTTTTAGAATAATTAAGTCATAATTTAAATAAACTTGGAGCCTTTAGGGGTTAGTTTTTATTTTTATTTTTATTTTTAGGTCACATTTATTTATTTGGTTATGACTCACATTGTTTGAAAAGAGAGGTGGACACATATTTCTAGATTTTTCAATGGCTACTCATATTTAATACCCCTTGTGACCATTATCCTTTCCCCTACTTAAGAAAGCATGGGTTTGTTGTTCTACCAAAAGTATTTCTCTTGATGATGTATAATAGTTGGTGATCTGAAATGTTAAGTCAAAAGCAGGGGCACAGTTATCCCAAAACCTTTAGATTTAATTTGTATGGAATGTGAGCATAAAATTTCTAATGATGAAGTTGCTTGATGATATAACCAGAATAAGCATCAATGTTAATGCACCTGATTCACAGCTGACCTAGTATTTGTGTTGTTGGTTTCATAAATCAGTGATGAAAAAGCATGCCTTGAGAACAAGATTTGAAGATTGATGAGGCCAAGAAATGGCACACATCTCACATAGTATTATCCTAAAATCCCCTTCTATTTGACCACTGTTATAGCTCTTACCTATGCATTTGTCCATAATATTATAAACTCTATCCATGTTGCATACATTTATTGTTGTGATTCAAATAATATGATTTTTAGATAAAATGGTATGGTTTTATGATTTTGTCTTGGGTATTACTAATTGAAAATGAAAAATGCACAATATACTTCTTGCAAGGTGTTTTATACCTGCAGCTATGAAGAAGAAAATATCCGTTGAATTCGCTGATAGCTTATAGCCACTATTTGTAGGAACCTATAGCCACTGTTGAGTCTAAGCTACCTATAGAAATGGCTGAAGCATTCAATAGTCACTCGTAGCAACTAGGAAAGTTACCCATAGCAACGGTTGGAGCATTCTAAACCACCCATAGCAACTCGGTGTCACCCGTAGCAATAGCTATGCATACACTTTTGAGGGGTTGACAGTTAGATAAGTCAACTTCAGATTGTCTAGCCATTATTCTTCTTTCATTGGACCATGCATTTCTATTTCTTTCCCTTTATTGCAATGTCTTATTCTCCTCCAATATATTTTGATTTTTTTCTACTATTTTAATATAGTTGTTTGGATTGTTGTAACTTATTTCATTCTAAGAATAACCATAGATTTATGATTGTAACTTATAGATATTAATATGTCTAAATAAAGCATTGTCTTCTCTATTTAAGAGAGAAGTTGTATGCTGCAAGTAATTAGTGAAATTCAATTCAGCTAGGAAATTAGATCAAAAAATTATTTGAGTGAAGCTTTGTAATCAGATTGTAAGGTACCTGTAGCAATTCCATTTGATGTTACAGTTAAATCAATGAGAGTTGTTTTAATTTAATCCAATCTTAAGCAAGGACAGGAGTCAAGCTCCAATCCAACTGAGGCAGAGCCCACTCGCAAGGATTCAGTGATCTGATTTCCCATCAATCTATTAATTCGTTTTTGTTGTGTGTGCATTTCAATTTCATTTCATTCTTGTAAATGTGTGTACCTTCCAATTCTATGTGGGAAGCTTCTAAACATAGATTATCATTTCAATCCTTGCAATTTACTTTCCAATATTTCTTTTTCTGCAATTTACTTTCCGCAAGTGTGTTTACTTTCAAGCAAGAGTGTGTTAGCCTCTCAGTATTCCTCGTAGTTTAGTGTTGCACATACAATGCAAACACCTTACAAAGTTAGACGTGCTTAAGTTGACAATTAAATGAAGTATCATATAATCTATGTGTTAGGCGGCTACCTCCTAGAGTATATCCTCATAGGTTTTAGGAGAAATCCTTAAGTTAATATAGAACAGTAGGTTGTATGTTCCCTACATTTTTGGCAGCATTGTCGGGGAAGGTATTGTTGGCCATTTTTGGCCCACATACCAAAATCCTGCCTAAGTTTGAAATGATGGACATGACCAAGCACAAATGGCAAGTCGTTAACTTTGAGCTCTCTTAGAAAGAAGACTTCGGGTTTTCATGACTGCAAGACTTCAGCTTTAACGAGTAGAAGGCTTCGGGTTCTCAATGCATGAAGACTTCGGGTTTCCGGAACTACGTTGCTTAAATTGCTTTATAGGTTGCAGGCAGTCGCAACTTCGAAGTAAAGTAACTCTGCAGCCCCGAAGTAGGCTAAGTCCAGAAACACAAACTTGTCTTGAGCAATGGTTCGCGGGCTTTCAACAGTGGAAGACTTCGGGCTTTGTCATTAAGTTAATTGAGTCCAAAGAAGCCCGAAGTAAGTAGGAGTTGAAAACCCGATGGACAAGGCTCATTTCTTTCCGGACTTTTTCACCAAGTGTTTTCTTTCAAAGTTTGCGTTTGGGCTAAGTGTTGGAATTTCCTCGGACATTTTGTCTGAAAGAAAGTTTCGAAGGGCACTTTTATAAAAATAGTTCATTTTCAAAGTTCCCGAAGGTCCTTTTCTTGAGCAAATGGTCCACTACACTTTTCCGAAAGGCACTTTTCAAGGCTCCAAAAGGTCTTTTGGCTGCCAAGTGCCCCAAACAGTTTTCCTGAAGAGTCTTTTCTCTAAAAAATTGTCCTTTCAAAGGCTCCGAAAGACACTTTTCATGCAAAGTGTCCTTCCCAAAGGTCCAAGAAAAATTCCGAAAGATCTTTTTTCACAAAGTTGGAGGGGTCTTTTCAAATATCCCGAAGGGGTCTACTTTCCGAAAGGTCCAAATAGATAAACTGAAGGGTGCTTTTCAATTCTTCCGAAAGGCTTTTTCAAAATTCCGAAGGATAAAAAAGGGGGCACTTTCAGGAAGACCGAAGGGTACCTCCCTTTCGGAAAGGGGCATTTTCATAAAGTCCAAAGACATGATTTCCTTCGGACAAATTGTCCACGGGAAAGGCCAAAATAATAGCCCGAAGAAATTCTTCCGAAAGAATTCCTTCAGAAGGAATTCCTTTGGGAAGAAGTGCCGAAACAAGCTCGAAGGACCATTTCCTTCGAAGAAAGTGTCCACGGGGAAATTGTTCAGGATAAGTGCCGAGCAAAGACCCGAAGGAATTGCCCTAGTGAGTGACCACTGTATGGACGTCAATTTCATGATGGAGGACTAGCCGTTGGGATTCAAATGTCCAATGACGGGCCTGTGAACGTCAAATTTCAGGGTGATAAACTAGCCGTTGAGAAGTAATCAAGCTAGAAGAACCCGAAGACATCAAGCTGGAAAAGCCCAAAGTAAACGAGCTCCGAGAATCTACAGTAATCCAGCGCGAAGGCTCCGCAGTAAGTAAGCTTGGAGAACCCGAATTACTCTTCATAGTGTGATTCGGGATTCTCCAAGTACTTTACTTAAAAAGACTTTATAAGTGGAGCAGCTGGGAGAGTCCGAAGTTGAGGAGCTCAGAGAACCCAAATTACTTTGCAAAGAGTAAATCAGGATTCTTCAAGAACTTAGCTTATAAGTTTATAAGTTAAGTAGCTTAGAAAACCCAAATTACATTGCGAAGAGTAAATCGAGATTCCAAGGCTACTTCACTTAATAAGCTTGGTCCAACGGCATGGTTCTAAGGATTGATGATGCAAAAAAGTCATGATCAGACAAATGAAAGGCTGCCACATGGCATAGGCGAATCCAGCTGGCAGGGAGATCAACAACTCGCAGGTGTCCATGTCAGGAAGATCTACGGCGTGAGTCAAGGATCCGAGGCAACTTCCAACGACCAATCAGAGCAAAGAAGAGCAAAAGCGATTGGCGCGAGTTGGTAATGCAAATTTATGAAGGTTTTTGTCCTTCAACATGGCTCTCGCTCTCGACGAATGACCATGCGATTAAAAGCAGCATGGTTCCACCTAAGGAAAAAAGGCATGGAGACTTCGTCCTTCTTCAGACAAGACACACGAAGGGGAAGGTTGCCATGACAAGTTTAATGCAGAGATCAACTCAGTCGTGCCAAGCGGAGACATTCAGCCACTTGTGACATGGCTCCCTCAAAATCCACCCAAGGTCGACTTGAATGCAGGATGGGCTTGGGGGGATTGGGACGACCTTGGACGACTCATTTTCATGGTCAAAGGAGGACGATAGTGGTGGTTGCAGAAAATTAATGACTTCCCTCCCAGTTTCTCACGAGTCCCCTTCTTCTCTCAGCCTCTTCTGTTATAAATAGGGGCCTTGGAGCCAACAAACTATCCCTAGACTGGTGATAGAGTTACTCTACCAAAATCACTTTGTAAGAAAGATATTTTTGAAGCAATAAAGATCATTTTTCTTTACCTATCTCCTGTCTAAAAATTGCGTTGAGCAAGCTTGTGCACGATGGCTTTGTGAAGAAGTGTTCTTCCATGTCCATTGTTCTTCTTTCTTGCCTATTTTTAGGTGTTTTCAAGTTAGTTGCAGGTCTGGACTTGAGCTCTTTCCACCATTAATGGACGCTTGGTGTGGATTTCGAAATTCCTCTTTGCTTCATGTATGGTTTAGTGAGCATAGTTTATGAAACAATTATGCAAACTAACTGGTTGTGAGGTTGTGTAAGCAACAATTATCTTATGTTGAATTAGTGTTGATATCCAGACTGAAGTGTATCATTTCTTTTGGTGCATCACCTCACTTAGCTTAGATTCTCTTTCATGTTATCCTCCTATCCCTTTTCCTTAGCCAACAGTAGACTTTAACATGGGAAGCAAGAGCTGAAGTGAAGCATCTGAGGAACTAGCCTCATTAAAAAAGCTAGAGGTTCAACCTCACCACCGGATACTCACATCCTGAGGTTGTCCCAACGCTTGTAGCTGGAAGTGAGAGACCCTGAAGAACTCTCTCACAAGGGTGCAATTCCACGCTAGTTTGATGCTAGTTTGATCAATTTGCAGTGGTGGTAGCTTTCATCTTTCAGTATCTGGCGACTCCAAAGAACACCCAGTTATCTGGTGGCAAAACGGTAGTCATTTTTCATGCCAAATGTAACTACAAGATCAGCGTTTAGAGGTTTTTCTTCTGAATTTGTCAAATTGCCTTTGAACTCAACAAGAATGTTAAGGTTCGCCCATACTCATCCATATGTAGGGCACATTTTTCCTAAACCAGTCATAAGGCATACCTATGCAAGAAAATCCCTGTTAGCCCCTCTTACTACCATGATTCTCCAAAGAGCTTTTGTGGGTTTCAGCGGCCAAAGTCCTTTAAACTTGCCACAATATGACCCTATGCCAGTAGCAGCCCTCAAAAGTGTCCCGTATTTCATAGGAGACTAAGCCGTAACTCCTACTGAAGACATAACAAACATAACTAATTTCTGCAATATCCATAATGTCACAGTAGAAAATGTAGCTATTAGGCTATTGGTTGTATCCTTTAAGGGAAAGGTGTTAGATTGGTATAAAGGTCTAGCTCCTAACTCTATACAATCATGGGATCAGTTGGGCACAGCCTTATGTAAGAGGTTTGCAAATAAGAGTGATCATCTGTCACTAGCATAACAGTTGACCACGATCAAGAGAGCTCCCCATGAAGTCATGCAAGACTTCAACACTAGATTCCACAAGGCTTGAGATAGAATTCCAGTCATTGTTAGACCATCCCCACACTTTGTCTTCTTATATTATTTAAAGGCTCTAAACAACAATATAGCAGTAATGATCCAATCTATGGGAGGGGATCTATGGGAGGTGGCCATTAAAGCAGAAAATTGCTTGGTTCAGGCTGGCAAGCTTACTCCTAGACCCGCAATGTCTCTTTTCTCTGAGATCATACCACCTCCTGCAGTTGTCCCCCCACTTGATGTTATCCTTCCAACTCCAACTATTGTTGTTGTGACTTCACCAAAGCAAGAGAAGGCCTCCACTAGTGGATCCAACGACTTCCAAGAGCAAAAAAACTACTTAGAACTGAAGAGCATGCTCCAATCCTTGGGGAATGATGTGGTCAACATCAAGAGGCAACAAGTTTACAATACAGTGTATCAAGCTCCATATCAGCATCAGCAACAGCCTTATCAAGTAAATAGGCCACCCTACAAAGGAGGTTTTCAAGGACAGGGGCAGCCTAATTATGCTAGACAACACAATTATAATCCAAATACTACAGGCCCTTCCAATTCTTTGTTCAGAACAATGTGGCTCAAGAGGCTGCAGGGATAATGCCTTGGCATCAGTGTTTTGGGAAATCCATTGTCCCAACTAATGGTTCTAACCAGGGTTTTAGTGACCAATGGCAGCACGTTGTTGCTTATGGGTACAATCAAGCTCTTATGGCTCCAAGCACGGAGATCCCCATGATGACAAAGCCAGAGTAGCCTCCACAAGAGCAAGGCTTGGATCAGATGTCAAACTAGCTGGAAGCCACAATGGTCATCAGTGAGAAAGAAGAGTGTAATGCATCCAATCAGCCGGGCATACCCAATCTGGCTGACGTCCCAGTCTCAGCAAACACAAGATTCAAAAGAAGGAATATGGGTGACAACCAGGAAGCATTCAAGGAGCCTCTTGTCACCGCTCCTTCATTGTCTAAGCCAGCAGCAGTAGCTCCCAAAACCCAGGCAAAGGTTGGTGGTACACCAATCAACATTGTTGAACAAATAAAGAAATCCAACGTGAGCATACCAATGTGGGACATACTTTCCATGCGCAGTCAAGTGAATATCCTTCATGAAGGTTTGTCCAGAATAGGTGTTATAACGACTGCAGGTAAACAACCGAGGAAGGAAACTCAGGTTCTCACTAATGCAGCCAAGGGTCCTTTGGGAGAAAGGTCAAGTAGTGTGGCCAAGCTCCCCCATTCTACATTTCATTAATCATTGGTGATTCCTTGGTGCATAATTGCTTGGTAGATAGTGGGGCTAGCACTTTAATCATGCCAAAGTCTATAGCTAATCAGTTGAACCTCAAATATGAGCCGCATACCAAGGGAGTCCTGCAGCTTGATGGTTCTTCCACAAAGCCGTCTAGTATCATCAAGGATTTGAGCTTGACCCTACATGCTTGTCCTAGTGTTTCGGTGGTGCAAGATGTGTTGATCCTTGATGTCACTCCTCGCTTTGCGTTGTGTCTTTATAGAGAATTCACAGCCAAGATTGGGGATTATCTAGCAGCAGATTGGTCCTACATGGCATTCAGAACAAGGTATGGGACCAAAGTATCATTCAAGGTTGAACCCATGACACAATTCTACATTGAACCCCATCAACTAGATAGCATAAACCTCAATTGTACTATCCTTGATGAGGATGAGTTTACAATTGGTCAGGAGCTGAACACTCATTCTGAGGAGGTTCCAGACTTGTTCTTGGATGAGCTACGGGGGGATAATCAATTTCTCAATCCTTTGGAAGGTGTTGAAGAAAGAGACATGGGTGTTTATTTGATGCACGAAGAAAATCAACTCATGCCTTCCCTCATCGGACTTAGAGAAGACCTCAATGGTATGTGGATGTTCTTTGATGGTTCAAGGAGCAAAAATGGAGTGGGTGCAAGGGAAATGTTGGTTTCCCCTTTAGGTAATAAGCTTTTCTCTTACAATAGGTTCTATTTCAATAGCTCTTCAAATGCAGCAGAATACGAAGGCTTGATCCGTGGTCTTCAATGGGCCAATAAAAGAGGAATCAAAATGTTGCAAGCATATGGAGACAGTGAGCTCATAGTGAACCAAGTCAAAGGCTTGAACATTACAAAGAATCCTTTGATGAGGTCCTACAAAAATAGAGTGTGGGACCTAATTGAAGATTTTGAAGCCTTTGACATTCAAGTTGTGCCAAAAAATCAGAACTAGCATGCTGACAGGTTGGCAGTCATGGGAGCTCAGTTTGACATTCCGAGTGAGCTAAAAGAGGCCAAGGTTTAGCCACATGTCAAGGTGGTGGTGAGGCCATCAGTACCAGATAATGAAGCCCATTGGCAGGTCTTCGAAAGTGACAAACAAATTGATTGTTTCTTACAGCAGGAAGCTGAGTTCTCCTCCACTGACCAAGGTAAACTTCATCATCAATATGAAAATCAAATTGTTCAAGTAAGGTCTAACAAACTTCCTAAGGGATTGGTTACACTTGAGGGCCTTTTCCATGAGGGAGACTGCGTACAAAAAGAAAAAGCAGTAATGTCCACCAATGAAGAAAACTATGAGAGAGTCCTCATCTTCAAAGATAAGCTTCTCAAGCTTGGGAAGGTAAGCAACAAGGCTGAAAGGCATGCTTTCATAGCACTTTGCTAGGAATACGCAGACATTTTTGCTTGGGAATGCAGTGACCTAAAAGGTTTTGATCCAAAGTTAGCCCAACATACTATAGAATTGGAGGCCAATGCTAAGCATGTAAGGCAAAAGCAAATGCCCGTCAACTCCAAGATAGAAGAGCTTATGAGGAAAAAGCTAACCAAGTTGATCGAATCCAGGATCATCTTTCCCATCAAACACTCATCATGGGTAGCCAATTTGGTCCCTGTAAAGAAGAAGAGTGGGGAGATTAGGCTATGTGTTGGCTTCATAGATTTGAACAAAGTCTCTTTGAAAGATCACTACCCTCTACCATCCATGGAGCAGCTTCTTCAAATAGTTTCAAGTTCATAACGCTTCTCTGTTGGATGGATATTTAAGTTACAACCAAGTATGGGTAAAGGAGGAGGATCGGTACAAGACTGCCTTCATCACCAAATGGGGCACGTATGCGTACCAAAAGATGCCCTTCGGTTTGTCAAATGCTGGTGCAACTTTCCAAAGAGCCATGGACATGGCTTTCCAAGGGCTTTTGAATCAAATAGTGTTCGTATACTTGGATGACATCACAATTTTCTCCAAGAATGCCAACGAACACATGGGCCACCTGAGGTTGATCTTTGAGAGACGCAGGGAGTACGAATCCCAAGAAGTGTGTGTTTGCCATACATGAAGGTAAGCTGTTGGGCCACATCATTTCAAAAGAAAGGCTGTCTATTGATCCTGAAAGGGTAGATGCCATCTTAGCACTCTCTCTCCCCAAGCATAAGAAAGGATTTTAGAGCTTCCTTGGCAAAATAAATTTTGTAAGAAGGTTTATACCGGGTTTTGCAAGCTTGGTCAAGCCTATTACTGTCATGTTAAAGAAGAGTCAGGTTTTTTCTTGGTCAAGAGAAGGAAAAGATGCTTTTGAGGCCATCAAACAGGGCATTGCCCAAGCACCCTCGCTCATAAATCCTGATTTCTCCAAGGATTTCATGTTGTACACCTTTGCCAACGTCGATGGCTTGTCAGCTATGCTGACACAAAAGAATGGTGAGGGAATGGAGCAGCCGATTGCCTTCTTTAGTGAAGGGTTGGAAGGATATGAAGTAGGGTACACCTTCATAGAGAAGCAGATCCTTGCAGCAGTGAGGAGTCTTAAGAAGTTCAGACCAATGCTCTCCAACAACAAGATTTATCTCATGATGCCCCATCCTAGAGTTAGGGATTTCCTCCTTAACAAACCTCTGAATGAAAAAAGAGCTGGCTGGATCACCAAAATCATGGAGTTTGACGTGGAAATCAAAGTGACCAAGTTGGTCAGAGGTAGAGGTTTGTATAAACAAATGGTGGAAGATCTTCAAAAGGACGAAGAAGTTGCCATGGTGATTCAAGCCAACTCACAGTTAGAGGGACCTCTACTTCATAAGTGTTGGCTCCATGATATGGCACATTTTCTACTAACAGGTGAATGCCCTCTAGGTATGGACAAGGCAAAAAGAAGGTATTTCAGACTTCAATCCATACCTTATGCATTGGTTGATGGGGTTTTATTCAGGAAAGACCTCAATGGAGTGCTCCTAAGGTGCATAGATAATGACCAAGTGGCCAAGATTTTGGAGCATTTCCATGATGGACCTAGAGGAGGTCATTTTGCACCTAGGACTACAGCAACAAAGATAATGAGGGCTGGTTATTACTGGCCCGGCGTTTTCAAAGATGCTTATGCATGGGTGAGAAAGTGTCATAAATGTGCCCTCTTTACGAGTAAGCAAAGATTAGCAGCTTTTCCTCTCAACCCGATTCAGGTAGAGCAACCATTTGTTGACTATTTTGGTCTTGTAGGCCAAAAATCGGTCTCCTTCCCCTACTGTCCTGAGCCGTCAGTCTTCGATGTATTCACTTTACTGCAAATGCTCCATTTCCCCTTGCAATAGCCTTGTTCTTATAAAGAGTTGAGAGATCTAAGACCTCCAGGTTTTCAGCTTGATATAAGGCTTATTTTGCTTTGGGCAGTTAGTTTGCACAAGCCTTTTGGCAAAGTAATGGGCCAGTTCAAAGAATGCAAGTCTTTTACAAAGCTCCGAATACAAAGTGCCCCTGTGGAGGGCAGTCGGGTTGCAAACGGGACCATTCAAGCAGGCTTCAAAGGGCAATTTTGTACCCAAAGTGCCCTTGCAGAGCGCAGTGAGCAAGGCAGAGGACCCGAAGGGGGATTCTCCTTCGAAAAAAAGAAAAAGGCAAAGGATTCCTTTGGAATTTTTGTCTGAAGGAAATCCAAAGAAAAAGACAAGGGATTCCTTCAGACTTTTGTCCGAAGGAAATCCAAGAAAAAACCAAAGGGGGAATTCCTTCAGACAAAGTTCTCGAAGAAATTCCTTCAGACATTTTGTCCAAATATATTCACAAAGAAAGGCATGAAGGCAAGTGTTCCTTCGGGCAAAATGTCCGAAGGAATTGAGAAGACAAAAGGGCCCGAAGGGCAAGTGCCCTTGCGGGGACTCTCAGCGACCAAAAATGGACCTTTTCCAGTTTTTCGAAGGGACACCTTCCCTTTGGGAAGGTTCATTCCATAAAAGCCAAAGGAATTACCAAAGATAATGACGGGCCCGAGAACGTCAACTTCAGCATGACGAACTAGCCATTGGAGGTTCAAACGTCCGGTGATGTCCCTACGGACGTCAAATTCAGGACAATGAAATAGCCGTTGGCTTTCAAATGGCGACGGGCCTACGGACGTCAACTCTACGGTGATAAGATAGTTGTTGATTTTCAAATTCTTAAGGACGGGCCCGCGCATAAAAATGGGTTAACAGTTGAAGAAGAGCCCGAAAGAGCTCCTGAGCACAGGGCCGAAGGAATTTAAAGGGGACTCGGAGACCTGAGGATAAACTCAGCGACCCGCCGAGAAAGGAGCCCGAAGAGCCAAGAGGAGATGAAGGATAGCCTTGAGGGCCTAAGACCCAGAAAAAGCCAAAAGCCAAGCGCAGGAGCGGATAGAACAGTCCAGGTGGCACAGAAAGCGTCGGCACAAGTTATTGCAGCGGATGAAACAGTCTCTACCAAGTGGCCACCAAGGGGAGCGCGGGCAATCAATAGAATGGCCCATTTTTCCTCATTTTACATTAATGAGCAGAAAGTCGCGTGAACTTCACTGAGAAGCGGCCTTGTCATTCAAACAGACAAAGCAACCCATGCTCTTGCAGTGACATTTAATATGGGTTAAGCACCAAAGTCAAGACTTGCAACAGCCACAGCACGGTTCCTTTAGCGAACTTCCTCCTTCCTAGGCATTTAATGCAGTATGGGCCACCTATTCTTGGCAAGCGCCAAAACTCTTTCTCAAAAAGCTATATATTGTAACCTCTCAGTAGAGGAATGGATCTCTCGTTTTGGTAAGGCGAAGCCCTGCCAAATTTCACCTTTGAATCAATAAGACTGCGTTTTACCTCTATCTGACTGGTTATACTTCTGAGTATGTATGTGTATCAACTCTGTGTTCAGTCATTTTAGCTTGATGCTTTCATAGATTGACACCAACATACCTAGTGTAGCCAAAGCCATTTCTACAGGTTAACGGGGACTCTTACAGATAGTTACTATCATTTTTCAAGTTCTCTGCCTATTTGCACTAATTTGATTATCTTTGGTTCATCAACATCAACACTTTGTTGGCACCATTGCCAGGGACTAGAAAAGAGCCTTGGAATCTATGTTGTCGGGGACTCTTGTAGAGAGCTGTAAGTATTTTCATGTTGTGAAGTTCTCTTTTCTTATTTGCTACATTCCAACTATCTTGGCCGTCAATGCCGCATCACTCCACAAGGGACGTGCCAGGATTTGAGATAGTTGACAAATTGACATCAGCTGAGTTTCTTGCAAAGAGCTGTTAAAGTTGCATGTTGGAAGGTGTTTTTTTCCCTTTTGAACATTATTCTAAAAATTTTAGTGTCTTTGTGCTATTATCTCATCATTACATTCGGCAAAGTATGTTTTCAGCGTGTATCAAAATCAGTGTGTTAACTGTTATATTCTAGAATTTTGATTCTAGTGGTGACTCTAATTCCATCATCTGCTTTCAAAAAAGATCAGTGCCTAGTTTGAATATCTTTGTTAAGTTTCAGCTTTGAGTATTTTCTTGTTTGCAAAGCTGGAAGGATTGAGATCATCCTTCAAAGGTGACTCGTCCAAAAGGCTTGTCTCGCCTCTAAGTTTGCATCAAAGAAGAGGGAGACAAGTTTGGAGGCCTATTGAAGTGCAAAGTTCAGCTGCAGAACAATGTCCTGACTACCAAGATTTTGATAATCTTGAAATTTTTGTTGAGCTCCCCATTGCTGAGGACTTTCATAGCTCTCTTAGTCACTCAGAACCATATAGTCCCAATTACTATCCAGCTCCTTTTCAACCAGCTGAATCCCCTCCTAAGCTTGATCCACAAAGTCCACCTCATTCACCCCCTCACATTCTTTTGCCAGTGGTTCTTGAACCCCCAATTGAACCAATCATTTGGCATAGGGACCCAGATGAGAATGAGTGTCTTGCATTCCGTATTCCCAGATTCAGACCTATTAATTTTGATGAGATGGAAGGTTATCTTAATGAAATCCCAAATGAAGTAAGAAAATGCCTTCCAAAGTTTCAAAGGAACAATGCAATGAGTGGTGATCAGCACTTGAGGGCTTTTCACAATATTATTGAAGATTATGAGGTTGAGCCTAAGGATGTGTGCATTAAGTTGTTTGTGCACACGCTGGAAGAAGATGCACGTGAATGGTTTAATTCCCTTCCCTGTGGATGCATTGATTCATGGAAAGAGATGAAAAATATTTTTATAATTCAATAGGCTGACAAAATTGATCCCATATTTCTTTTGGCTGAATTTGAAAACATCAAGAAGAACCCCAATGAGTGCATGCCAAACTCCAATAGACGGTTCAACAAAGCTATGATGCGGCTGCCCGAGAACATCAAGCCTAGTGATACAGCGTGCTTGATAAAATATTGTGATGTATTCGACAATAAGGCTGCATACTATTTGCAGGACAAGGCTCCCACGAACTTGCAGTTGGCATTCAATATGGCCATCCAAATTGAGAACATAAATGCTGCGGGAAAGCCCATGAACAAGCAGGCTAAAGTAAAGTTGGTTAATCCTAAAAAAATGCAGTCCACAAAGACAGCCAACCTTGATTAGACAATAAAGACTTTGGCATTCACTGTCAAAGAAATGTCATACAAGTTGGCTAGAACTGAGAAAGGGATCCCTCATGTGTCTATCAATCAAGAAAGGGCTCCAAATCCGAATCAAGCACAAGGAAGGCCTGTTTTTCACAATCGAGATAATGACAGAGGGAAGAGGCCTACACGTGAAGAAAGAATAGATAGAAATCAAAATAGAGGGGTTGTGAGAGAAGTGCATGATCCGTTAAATGCTAAAGTGAATGCAGTAGGTTGTGACATTGATATTGATTGGTGTGACAAGTTATTCCTTCCACATCCTCCATGTGATACAATTGAACTGATTGACGAAAATGCGGATGACCCTAAGTATGCGTCATCCGAAGATGAGATTTTGATGTTCAATTGTCAAAGTCCCCGAAGCAAGATGTCTGCCTCCATGGAATTGCTGAGTGCTATTACTATTAATCAGTTTTGGAGTGCAGACGAAAGGGTGTCTCAACTTGCGAATTTGCTTGTGATGTTAATATCTCACAAGCATACGAATTGCCCATTCATGATTTCGATTTCTTAAAATCATTTATGATTAAAAAATATGATGGGGGAACTCCGTTGGTTGAGGACAGATAGTTGCTAATTAATGCAACAGGTGCCCAAGAGAAAGAATATTACTTGAGAAGCAAGTATCAAACTGTTACTCCTCAGGAGTCAAGACACTGCCCCTGCAAATCCAAAGGCAGGGGATGCAAGTAAGGAAGCTAAGAAAAGTACAGCAGTCCCAAATGCTTCCAAAATAGCACCCGTTTCCCAAGTTGCTAGACCTAGAGGTCCTCCTGCTAAGATTAAAGTACCTTTGCTCTCCAGTATTTCTAAGGGTGCAAATGATGTTAAACAAAATGCACCTATGAAGGCTGTTGTTAAAAATACAAATTCATCCCAACCTACTCCACTTCAGACCTTACATGATTGTATCCCAGTTGAAGGTGTTGTTACCCTTCCACCAAATACTCCTCTTCCTCTGTACAACATATGTGATATGCCCCACGTGTTGAGCCAACTAAAAATCACCATGCCACTTTTTAAATTATTATGAATACCTGAACATAGGAAGCAAGCATTCGAGTACTTAGAATTTGGTGAGAAGTCAACTACAAATGAAATTGAGTTACCCCAAACACCCCCGGAAAGTGATGAAGAATCAAAAGATGTTGCTGAACTCGCTTCAGAAGTCTATTTCGGGACTGCACTAGTAGAAAGTCAGCTGAATGTGGTTTCATTTTATATAACCCCGTTGATCAATGGTTTGATTGTTCACAACTGCATGTGTGCTTCTTGTAACGTAATTCCCTTGGGTGTCCTAAATGAGCTCGGAGTGAAGATTACATCAGCTTTTGGCAAGTGTTATGCCATGGATTCGTGAGAAGTTCCAATTGTTGGACAAGTCAAGGGGTTGGTAGTACAGTTGGTAGTGCATCCAGGGAAGTATTTGAATATGGACGTAGTAGTTGTGGACTGCCCATCTAAGTGGGGGATGTTGTTGTCACATAAGTGGGCTGCTAGCATGGGTGGAAGTGTGCAAATGGACCTTTCCCATGGCACCATTCCGTTGGAAGGTAAGATGGTCAAACTTTATAGAGAGCCAAAGATGCTACATGTAATTGAAGATCCAAAACATGCTCTCATAAAGTGTTGTACATGTATGTTGACTTGAGCAGCTTTGTTGGGAAAGTTGATGCTAATGAACAGCCTATTGTTCTTGATATTGAACCTCACAGCGAAGGTATAGTTTGGAAGATGAGTTTTAATGGGGCTTGCTCCAATCTTGGAAATGGAGTTGGGGTTGTCTTTTACACCGGCAATGGTAAATGCTTTAAGTTTTAATTTCAGCTATTCTTTGAGTGTACAAATAATACTGATGAGTATGAGGCACTCTTGCTTGGTTTACAGATTGCCCGCGAACATGGAATTAAAAGTTTGATTGTCAAGGGTGATTCCGAACTAGTGGTTAAGCAAGTCTGCAATGTTTATGCCACCAAAAATAAAAGGTTGAAACAATATTGGAATGTTGTTTGGGATTTGCTTAAATTCTTTGATGCATTCAATATTTGTTATCATGATAGAAGTTTCAACGAAGACACTGACAAACTTGCAGGGTTAGGTGTGCAGTTTGATATTGCAAATACGAGCCCTCATTCTCAGTATCAAGTGGTGTTTTTTAGGCCATCAATCCTAGATAATGTTCATCATTGGCAGGTGTTTGATGATGATGAATAGATTAAGAGGTTTCTAAATTGTGAAGCTGAGTTCCATGATTAGCTCATAGACTGGAATCATATGTGATGGGAAAGAAACCTTGTTTATGAAGGACAATGTTCAGCTAAAGACAAACACTCTCCCTAGAGGATTGGGAAGTTTAGAGGCATCTTTTGATGGAGCGGACAGAATCAAGACTCGAGACTTATTTATCTCAAAAGACGTGACTGAGTATAATTTGAGTTCTCATGAGAATCCAAGGAAGGTTTGGCTAGGTACTCACCTAAGTGCAGCTGAGAAACAAGTTTACATGCAGCTACTAAGAAAGTACCAGGATTGTTTAACATGGTTTTATTCTAAACTAAAAGCATATAGGGAAGACTTGTTTCAACATGTCATCCCATTGCACCCTGATAGCAAGCCTTTCAGGCAGAAACAAAGACCTATTAACCCCATCTCGGCCACCAAGATGCAGGATGAGTTAAAGAAGCTAAGGGACGGTGGTATCATTCAACCCATCTGGTATTCATCATGGGTTGTAAATTTAGTCTATGTACGGAAGAACGACGACATCCGCTTGTGTGCAGATTTTTGAAATTTGAAAAAGCTTCTTTGAAGGATAATTATCCCCTGCCCAATATGGACAACCTGCTGCAAAATGTTATTGGATCAGGGATTGTGTCCACTTTAGACAGTTTCTCAGGACATAACCAGTTTGTGGTGAAGGAATCCGAGAGGCTTAAGACTGCATTCACAATGCCTTGGGGCACGTATGTATATATGAGGATGCCTTTCGAGTTAATGAATGTTGGTGCAACATTTCAACGAGCTATGGATGTTGCCTTTGCAGGAGTGATTAATAAGTTTATAGTTGTGTGTCAGGATGATAATACTGTGTACTCCAAGACTAGAGAAGAATATTTAAAGCATCTAGAGAAAGTGTTTATTAGATGCAGAGAGTTCGGCATTTCACTTAATTCTAAGAAGTGCCACTTTGGAGTACAAAAGGCCAAGTTGTTGGGACATATAATGTCCAAGGATGGTGTCATGATTGACCCCAAGAGGGTAGAAGCCATTGACAAAGTGCCTATCTCGCAGTCCAAGAAGAGAATTCAATCCTTTGGACAAATCAATTTCGTAAGGATGTTTGTGTCTAATTTTGCAGAGATCACTTTGCCTATCACTTCAATGCTAAAGAAGGACCTGACCATCAAGTGGGAGGAAAAGGCCGTGCAAGCATTCAATGACATCAAGGGAACTTTAAAGTCTACCCCTGTTTTGCCCAGCCATGATTACACCAAGCCATTTCAAATATTCTCTTTTGGATCATACAATATTGTTGTTGTTGTCCTGTTAGAAAAGAATGAAGACAGTCATGAGCAGCCCATAGCTTTCTTTAGCAAAGCTATGCAAGGTGCTGAACTGAATTATACCATCATGGAAAAGCAAGCTTTCGCCCTCTTGAAGGCTGCTAAAACATTCAGGCCTTATATTCTGAGTTCAAAGATTGTTGCTTATGTCCCGTGTACCATGGTGAAGGACATCTTGACTCAGACCGAAGTATCCAGCAAGAGATGCAGGTGGGTCAACAAGTTGCAAGAGTACGACATGGATATTCAAACCACCAAGTTAGTGTGAGCGATGGGTCTAGCCAAGCTCATGGCTGAGACCAATTTGCAAGCCGTTGAGGTAAACACTGTTATTTTCAATGTTGATGATTCCTCGAGTCAATTTAACATGTCTTCATGGTATAAAGACATTATTTACTATTTGCAAATCTAAATTGTCCCCCTGACTTCGACAAGAATCAAAGGAGAACTCTTAAGCTTGTATCCAAAAAATACCTCTTGACTGAAAATGGACTTGCATGGAAGAATCCAGATGGGGTTCTCCTAAGATGCATGCTAGAAGAACAAACTGTTGACTGGATTGAAGACTTCCATAGTGGAGTATGTGGTGGCCATTTTGCACCTAAAATTACACCTCATAAAATTCTGAGAGATGGATATTGGTGGCCATTGTTGTTCAAAGATATTGCTCAGAAAGTCAGAAAGTGCGAGAAATGTCAGTGCTTTGCTGGGAGGGTGAAAGCTTCTAGTTCTCTTCCCTTACAACTTGTGATGATTGAAGGCCCATTTAGACAATGGGGAATGGATTTCATTGGAGAAATTATTGATTCGTCAAGCGCTAGACATAGATGGATACTAGTTGCAACTGATTACTTCATGAAATGGGTTAAGCGACCCCTACAAAGAAGGCCACACACCAAGTGGTTATGGATTTTTTGTTAAATCAGATTATTTGTAAATTTGATGTGCCTGTCAAATTGATTGTTGATAATGCCATGAGCTTCAAAGCCAAACCTTTAGTGGCATTATGCAAAGAGTGCGGGATTGAATTCACCTATGCTTCCAATTATAACCCTCAGGGGAATGGGCAAGTAGAATCCAATAACAAGAACTTGCTCAAAATCATTAGACGTACTTTGGAAGCAAACAAGAAGTGGGGTGAACAACGGAAGTTTGCCCTGTGGCCTGACAGGTTTACATCTACGAAAGCTACAGGCAAAAGTCCTTTTGAGCTTGTTTGTGGAGCTCAAGCAGTTTTGCCTATGAATTTCCAGTTGTCAACGTGTCAGCGCATGCAGCAACTAGAACATGATGAGCAAATAAACTACTATGAAAACAGGATGAACCAAATTATTGAACTTGATGTAATTCGAAGACAAGCTCATAAAAGACACCTCAAGTTCAAAGAAACGCTGAAAAAGATATTTGATAGGAAGGTTACTCCAAGAACCTTCCAAGTAGGTGATCTGGGTCTACTTTGGGACCGCAGGCATGAGGAGAAAGGTAAGCATGGAAAATTTGATGTCTTGTGGATGGATCCTTATTCGGTTGATTACCAGATTGGGGAACACACTTTCTTCCTGATAGACTTGGATGGTGAAATACTGGAGTTGTCAGTTAATGGCAGACATTTGAAACACTTACTTGATTGAGTCCATAACTTGTGTACATAATTGTATAGTGTATAGTCTTGTTATGTCGTTGCTTTGTCGCCCCTTTGTTTCGGGCCTTGCTTGTACAGGTTCCTTTTGTGTTTTTTGATGTGCATTCGTTTTCAGATCCTCCTGATCCGTTTTTTTTCACTCTGCCATGTTTTGTTGAGCCTTCATGAGTGCTTGTTGATAATTTGCTCAAGTGTTGACTCCGTGGCCCAATGGATTGGCACCTGGTCTTGTGTTTTGGGGTTCTTTGCACACCCGCAGAGGGTGTACATCCCCGGATGAGAGCCAATGTTAATGCTTAGATTTGCACCTTATGTTAATGTTTCCTTCCAATTGGTAAACACAACTGAGTATGGGATCCACAGTGGAAAGATTGTTGTCCACATGGAGGTGAGTGATTAGGCAAACCAGCAAGGATTGGAAAATGCAGTTGAAGTCTGCATGGAAGGTGGAAAATGAAACACAACAATTAAATGTCCGCATAATCCCACATAGAGATACATGACAATGCAACACGTTTCTAAGACACTCAGCCCTACGCCCTTTTACCTGCCTACGTGGAAGGAGGTTAAAGGAACTAAAACAAAAATGAATGTAAAGTTTGAAAAAATGCATGGAAGCGTGGCCGAGGTCAACAAGTTGATTGCACTTTTGGAATGTGCAAAATGAGCCGTGACTTCCGTCGGAGGTCTGAGCGGATAAAAGCAATTTTGACATTTGCATTCATAGAGGTAAAGGCATGGCAAAACTCCAACCATTGACTGCACGTTTGACTTGTTAAATAAAGTGCAAAATGCAAAGTGCATTCATGTTTCTGGATTCTACCAAAAGGTGAAAGGGGCTTGGCAGAAAGTGGACGATGTGATGCAACTTGCACCAAATTACATGCAAAGTGTTGCTCCACCTCCGCATCCCACGGGTAGGAGACAAAAAAGTGCAATGAGCAGGAAAAGGTGAAATGGCCAGCGGATTTGAAAGGGAGCACGACGGAAGGTGGAATCTAAAATGCACTTTGCACCAACAAAAAGTGCAAAGTGCAATATGCATTTCCATCTCCACATCCCATAGCATAGGTGTGGAATAACCAGCGAGACAATCAATGAGACAAAAGGTACATCGCTGGTTGGCATAAGGAATATGTTGCTATGCAAAAGCCGGAATTTGTTCACCATCAGGTTCAAGTATTTCAGCTGAAGCATCCAAAAACAAATGCAGAAATGCATAAGGAGATCCTTGATGTCATTGCAAACGATCATCTCATCGAATCATATACAAACAAAGTTATCCGTGTTTGGAAGTCAGGTTTTAAAAAACCTTGTTTGCAAGCAAGTGGGTACCATTCTTACTACAGCAATGCAATGGCATTTGGCATCATTATTATCTTTTTGATCATTCTTCTTCAGGGTACGAAGACATTTCCAACAGAAATGGATCAGCACAGTAGCACAAATGAACGCTTCTACAAATGGAAGAACTAAAGCGCTAACATATAGTAGATAAGAAGATTCCATATCTAGCTTATCTTGCAAAGGTATTGGAATGACATTCATTTTCTCCCTATGAACCACTAGTGGGCAACACAAGGTTTCAAAGACTAATCATGCATTTTATTTGAATCTACCATCATGTTCCTATATCTCCTGATAACATAGTTATATTCCCTTCAAGGTGGAGATGGAAATAATGGCTAGAGAGAAACTTGGCTTTTAGAAAGAGTTTATACAGAGTACCCTACCGAAACGAGGATAATAGATTTTGGGTTGGCTCTGATGATGAATCCTATTGATACTCATCTTAGCACTTTTGTCAATGGTGATTTTGGTGATTTGGGTTACGTGGCACTAGAATGCATGCATACCTTGCTCGCTATTTTGAAGGAGAAATGTCAAGAAAGGGCAAGATTTCACCAAAGACATACATGGGGAAAATGATGAGTTCCATCATGGGAAAGATCAGATTTGTGGTATAGAATCTGGTGGCTGCAACGAGAGTAACATTGAGGGCCTTTTTGATGCATTGATTGAGAAATCTAAGGTTTGAAAAATATGTCCATGTTTGTAGGGTAATAAATATTTTCATTGGTGAATGCTTCAAATTCAAAACTCATTTTGCAAACAGAGAAATATTTTTGAGTTGAACCGAGTAATGGCCACATTGAGAAAAAGTTGGGTTTCTGTAAAAATCATATACATGGTGCTTTTTGGACCAAGTTTTTGGTGATGGAGTTAAAATTGAAACATAAAAAAATTGTAAGTTCTGGTCAGTGCATATGAGGCCTCAAACTCCATGGGAAATCTTAGTGGGAAATGCATCGTGCAAAATGCAAGTCTGTAAAATGCAGCATGCAGATTGCGGTCAATTCTCCCAATCCCCCCATCAAAGCACATGGAAAAATCAACTCTACAATGCTTTTCAGGGAAACATGAACCCCAAGTGCAATTTGCACTTTTGCAAAAGTGCAAAATGCATTTGGAGTTCTAGATTCCCTAAAAGGAGCTTTTGAGGGAAATGGGAACCCCAAGTGCAATTTGCACTTTTGCAAAAGTGCAAAGTGCATTTGAAGTTCCAGATTCCCTAAGAGGAACTAGACATGCAAATTGCAATGTTGCAATTTGCAAGTCTGCAATTTGCAAAGGGACCTTCCAAGGGAACTACAAGTGCAATTTGAGGGGCCAGAATTTCCTCTAAAGGTCAAAAAGTGAAAACAATGCATTTATGCATTAAAAAAGGAATATAAAGGAAACCCTAAAAAGGCCAAGTGCGAAAAGCAAATGTGAAAATTGCAAAGCATGAAAAAGCAAGTTTGCAAAAGTTAAAAGTGAAATAAACAAAAGTGGAGAAAACAATTTGGAGCCAAAAAGTAAAAGTTGAAAATAATCTAAGTCTTTTGCATTTTTCACTGTTGTGCTTGTCCAAGTCTGCATATACAAGGTGGGCCACTCCAAAGAAGATCTCTCGAGTAGCCATGGATCCAGAATATTCCCATGCCATCATTGCAAGAGTAGGTTGTTTCATGGCATACATCAAAGGGGAGATGTCCATGAGTTTTCATTTGTGCAAGCAAATAGTCAAGGGCAGCTTCAAGCAATTACACAAAAGGCAAATGGTTTGTTGGCCCTCCACCATAAATATTCTCCTTCCAACTCGTTTGAAGGCATCTCCAACCAAGAAATCAAAAGATATGCTCCAGATCTTCATCATTCCTTGTGGAGACAGTTAGAGGAATCATTTTCCTTGCAAATACATGAAGATTCTAGACGTGGCAAAGGGTTTTTACAACTGGGAGCATCTTGGCAAAACTTGGAGGGGTGTTATGTTTTTTTGGCAAATTGCAACCCTCATTCCCGTATTTGAAAAGAAGTGTAAAAATTGTATAAATAGAGAGCTTCTCCTCTATTCAAAGGTTTTTGTTGTTGGTCCTTATTTTTTCCAAGTATACGTTGTGTTGACACTGTGGATTGCACCCTTGAAAGAAGGCTGGGCTTCTCTCTTCCACGCGGCACAATGTAGACTCCCCTCTTGCTGTGGGTCTATCAAAACCGAGGGGAGAATCTCTAGATAAGGGCTAGCTCCCTTTGATGCATTTATGAAGTCTTTTACTGCTACTGCTCATATTGGGGGGGTGAAAAAAGAGAAAATACTGAAAATAGAACCTAAACTAAAGCAGTGATGCACCAAAATGGTTGGTCTACTTAGATTTGACATACACTTTACACCAAGAACAAGCTGATATACACTTCATTTCACATGAGAAACTAATCTGCATCAGTGTTCAATAAGGGGTCCTCTGGAGATACAAGGAGGAAGCCCTACCAGAGGTGTTCTAAGACACACTATGGCAGCCTGTTCACATGCACCTATACTTTGCTATAGACACTTCTTGCTGACCTGCAAAAGAAGAACTCACAATACACTAGACATGCTGGAATCATTCTGTGGAAGCATGAGGGAAAATGACTTAACACAAGACAAAACCATAGTCATATGCAAAAGTGCAAACTCAAATGGAGGTAAAAATGCTATGTCTTGATTCAAGGTAAAATCCTGTAGGGCTTCGCCATACAAGTTGAGAGATATCTTCCTCTCTTGGAGGTTACAATATATATAGCATGAAAAGAAAGACTTATGGCGCCTTCTAGAACAAGCAGTCCATGCTGCATTGAATGCCTTGGAAAGAGGAAACTTGCTCATGCTGGTGTCATCCTTCTAGAAACGTCTTGAAAAATTCATGCTGTAGATGTCGCAGGTCTTGACTTTGGTGCTTAAAAGCGTATTAAATGTCACTGCGGAAGCATGGATTGCTGCAAATATCTACCTGTGCCGACGCTTTTTGTGCCACCTGGACTATTCTATTTGCCCCTGCACTTGGCTGGGTGCGTCTTTTGGAACATTCCAAATGTTGTCGTATGTGTGCATGGCCGTGTTCTGGATTCTATATTTTGTTCCCTCTTTCCTTGCTATTTCTTGTCTCTTTCTGGCAATTTTGAGCACTCAGACTATTCTTCTCATCTTTTTTCGGGCTCCTTGGGCTCCTTTCTCAGCGGGTAATGCATCCCGTTAAAGTTGACGTATGTGGGCCTGTCGCCATTCGAAAACCAACGGCTATTTCACCGCCTTGAATTTGACGTTCGCGCGCCCGTCACCAGACGTTTGAACCTCCAACGGCTAGTTCGCCATGCTGAAATTGGCGTGCTCGGGCCTATCATTACTTTGGTAATTCCTTCGGCTTTCTTGAAACTTAACCTTTGGCCTTTTGCAATTGAACCTTCCCGAAGGGAAGGTGTCCCTTTTTGGTCGCTGGGAGCCCTCTGCAAGGGTACTTGCCCTTCGAGCTCCTTTGGACTTGCTTGTCTCGGCTCCTTCGGGCTTTGCTTGTCTCCTCGGCTCCTTCGGGCTTGCTTGTCTTCTCAATTCCTTTGGACAAAATGTTCGAAGGAATTCCTTCGGACATTTTGTCCGAAGGAAGTCTTTCCTTCAAAGCCTCGGCCTTTCTTCGGGTGAATTCCTTCGGGCAAAATGTCCGAAGGAATTCCTTCGGGCATTTTGCCCGAAGAAATTCACCCGAAGAAGAATTCCTTCGGGCATTTTGTTCGAAGGAATTCACCTTTAGTTTTACATGGATTTTCTTCGGACAAAAAGTCCAAAGAAATCCTTTGCTCCTTCCCTTTGAATTTCTTTGGATTTCCTTCCGAGGAAAATCCGAAGGGATCCTTTACCCTTTTGCCTTGGATTTCCCTCGGACAAAAGTCCGAAAGAAATCTTTTGTCTTTTGCATAGATCTTTTTCGAAGGAAAACTTACCTTTCGGCCTTCTGCCTTGTCATTCTTCCAAAGGAAAACTCTGCCCTTCGCAGCCTATTGGAACGGTCCAGTTTGGCATCTTCCTGACCTCCACAAGGGCACTTGCCCTTCAGAGTGTTTATACAAGACTTGCATTTCTTTAAAACTGGCCTATTTCTTTGCAATAAAAGGCCTGTCCGAGGTAATTTTCTGAAGCGAAACAAGCCTCAGATCAACCCGAAACCTACGGGACTCAAATCACTCAATTCTTTCATGAAACAGGCCTATGACAAAGAAAAAAACCACGATTGCAGCAATGGTGAAGGCATCAAAGACTGGGACAGCAAGGAAAGAAAGGGAGACCATTTTTTGGCCTGCAGGACCAAAAATGGTCAACAATTTGGCGATTCCCAGGGGAACCATGCCTGCTATGCTTTAAAATACTGGTAGCCTCAAAGTCCATTGGGCACGGAGTCAAGATGCAGCTTGAAAGAGTTAGCAACAGCCTTCTAAAGACCTATGAACCAACAAAGCTTTACCTCAAGCAATAAGGAAAAAACAACACACAACAAGACTAAAAAACACTACACTTGTGCAAACAGCACTTAGGGAAAACAAAGACAACTGAAAGAAAACTAATATGTACATCTAACTAGGTACATTTGCCTCCCTCCTGGATCAAAGGAAAAACTTCTTAAGTCTCCTTCATGGCAAGAAAACTTATGTTGCCAGACAAGTGACTGAATGGAATGGAGACTTGGTGACTTGCCCTTCTTGTCTGCCACCTTGATTGGCTTGTATCCAAATGAATCAGGGTCAAACATGTTTCCAACATATATGTATTCATCTTGCTCTCGGAAGCTTGTCTCATGTTGGCCCTTCATGCTAGTGTATCTCACCAAGAAGTCAATGGATGCTAGCTCATCACCATAGGGATCATCTAGCTCATAACCCCCTTGATATGCATCATGGATTGACTTGTTCCCTTCTGCCTCATTGAAGAGACTATCAAACTTATCTGCTGCTCCCTCATGGCTTTCTTGAAGAAGGGTGACTGTTGTGATGTCTGAAATGAGACCACAAACTGCTTGCTCATCCCACAGAACATCACCTTCTTGCTTAAGGCTCTCTTCTTCAAAGCTTTCATCAAGATGGACAGGCCTCTCTTTTTCTTGCTCAAAGCCCAGAGTCTCTAGTTGTTCAAAGACATCCTCCTGATCCTCCTCCAACTCGGGTTCCATGGCATGGTCATTCTCCTCATCAAAGCAACAAAGAAGTTCATCAAACAAGGGAGGAGAGAGCTCACCATGCTTACATCCCTCATCATCCATTGTTGACAAATAAGGTTTGTCAACCTCTTTTTCATATAGTTGGAACATCCACATGTATGCGTGACCTGTGTCTTCTCCATTGTTGATGTTGTCTTCAAAGGGAGCATCCATGATGATTTCATCTTCATTGTCACTCATGATAGCCTCTTGGGCAGCTGCAAACTGGATCCTCTTTTCTGCACTTGCCTCTTTCAAAACAGGGTCCTTCTTGAGGAAGAATAGAGTGGAGGGTTGATGGACAAACTCATGTGGAAGGGGAGGCAATCCTTGAGCCAGAATCGAATAATTCTCATCCTTTCATTTGGCCAGCACCTCATCTATATCAGATGCGGCTTGATAGCTGTCTTGAAGGAGTGTAGATGGGGTGTGTTCAGACATGGGATCTGTTGTTTGGTCTAAACTGTCCATCACACCTTGGCTGAAGAACCTCATTCTGGACTCCAACTCTGCAATTTTCCTGGCTATATTCTCTTGAAAGAGCTTTTCTTGGAGGTCACAAGCATCATCATGATGAGTAGGAGCGGCTTCATCTCCTTCAAGGCTTCTATCAAAATGAATAGGCCTCTCCTCTTTTTTCCTACCACATAATTCCATTGTTTGCTTCCAACTCATGACCTTGGGATTGGAACTTTTCCCTTGTGAACAGGGAGCAAATTTATCCTCTTCAAGGTCCTAAGCTGGTTCATGATAGGCACTCCTATGCTGAAAGATTTGAGGAGGTTGAGGGAGACTGGGAAGGGTCTGCTCATGCACAAGAAGGGCTGCTTCAAGAGAGATGTGTTGCTTTCCAAAAGATATAGGGTGATTCCCATCAAAAGAGGGTCCACATTCTGAAGAATTGAGAAGGTTAGTCTCCATGAGAGGTTGCTCTAATGCCCTTTGATGCTGAAAAGCTAGGTGCAAGGGATTAAGAGCAGGAGTGGTTACTGCATCAAATGAGCTAGAGTAAGCAAGTGCTATTTGGTTGAAAGGATTTGGTGCATAAGAGGGGGCTTTCCTTAAAATAGGAGAAGGCACACAAGGCTGATTGCCTTGAATGAATGGACTCTCCCATTTTGCTATTCCTCTTTCATGGATTGCAAGGCCTGAGCTTGCCTAAACCAGCACTCCTCTTTGTATAGAAGCTCTTGCTGATATATATTCTGCTCCATCACTTGCTTCTCAAATTCCAGCATTACTTCCCTTACACTAGGTGAAGGGCAACCAGGAGAGCTGCTTGAGGTGATGCCATGAACAACCTGAGCTTGATCAAAGTTATATGAAGGAAAACAAGGTCCATGTTGCTGAGCGATGGGATTATACATACCAAAAAAGTGATTTCTTGATGGTACCAGGACTGCTTAACCAGTTAATTCAACTCGGAGTCGCCATTTGATGTTGATTGAAATGCCTCCAAACGCTGATTGGTTGAAGAACACACCAAAAAATCCTTCAACTCCTTGCACAAACTGTCCCACCAGGTGTGCCAAAAACTGTTGACGTTGTGGATTGCACCCTTGAAAGAAGGCTAGGCTTCTCTCTTCTATGCGGCACAATGGAGACTCCCCTCTTGTTGTGGGTCTGGCAAAACTGAGGGGAGAATCTCTAGATAAGGGCTAGCTCCCTTTGATGCATTTCTTAAGTCTTTTACTGCTACTGCTAATATTGGGGGGGTGAAAAGAGAGAAAATACTGAAAATAGAACCTAAACTAAAGCAGTGATGCACCAAAATGGTTGGTCTACTTAGATTTGACATACACTTTACACCAAGAACAAGCTGATATACACTTCATTTCACATGAGAAACTCTTCTGCATCAGTGTTCGATAAGGGGTCCTCTGGAGATACAGGGAGGAAGCACCACCAGAGGTGTTTTAAGACACACTATGGCAGCCTGTTCACATGCACCTATACTCTGCTGTAGACACTTCTTGCTGACCTGCAAAAGAAGAACTCACAATACACTAGACATGCTGGAATCATTCTGTGAAAGCATGAGGGAAAATGACTTAACACAAGACAAAACCATAGACATATGCAAAAATGCAAACTCAAATGGAGGTAAAAATGCTGTCTTGATTCAAGGTAAAATCTTGTAGGGCTTCGCCATACAAGCTGAGAGATATCTTCCTCTCTTGGAGGTTACAATATATATAGCATGAAAAGAAAGACTTATGGCGCCTTCTAGAACAAGCAGCCCATGCTGCATTGAATGCCTTGGAAAGAGGAAATTTGCTCATGCTGGTGTCATCTTTCTAGAAACGTCCTGAAAAATTCATGCTGTAGATGTTGCAGGTCTTGACTTTGGTGCTTAAAGCGTATTAAATGTCACTGCGGAAGCATGGGTTGCTGCAAATATCTACCTGTGCCGACGCTTTTTGTGCCACCTGAACTATTCTATTTGCCCCTGCACTTGGCTGGGTGCGTCTTTTGGAACATTCCAAATGTTGTCGTATGTGTGCATGGCCGTGTTCTGGATTCTCTGTTTTGTTCCCTCTTTCCTTGCTATTTCTTGTCTCTTTCTGGCAATTTTGAGCACTCAGACTATTCTTCTCATCTTTTTTCGGGCTCCTTGGGCTCCTTTCTCAGCGGATAATGCATCCCGTTAAAGTTGACGTATATGGGCATGTCGCCATTCGAAAACCAACGGCTATTTCACCGCCTTGAATTTGACGTTTGCGCGCCCGTCACCAGACGTTTGAACCTCCAACGGCTAGTTCGCCATGCTGAAATTGGCGTGCTCGGGCCTATCATTACTTTGGTAATTCCTTCGGCTTTCTTGAAACTTAACCTTTGGCCTTTTGCAATTGAACCTTCCCGAAGGGAAGGTGTCCCTTTTTGGTCGTTGGGAGCCCACCGCAAGGGTACTTGCCCTTCGGGCTCCTTCGGACTTGCTTGTCTCCTCGGCTCCTTCGGGCTTTGCTTGTCTCCTCGACTCCTTCGGGCTTGCTTGTCTCCTCAATTCCTTTGGACAAAATGTCCGAATGAATTCCTTCGGAAATTTTGTCCGAAGGAAGTCTTTCCTTCAAAGCCTCGGCCTTTCTTCGGGTGAATTTCTTCGGACAAAATGTCTAAAGGAATTCCTTCGGGCATTTTGTCCGAAGGAATTCACCTTTGGTTTTACATAGATTTTCCTCGGACAAAAAGTCCGAAGAAATCCTTTGCTCCTTCCCTTTGAATTTCTTTGGATCTCCTTCGGAGGAAAATCCGAAGGGATCCTTTACCCTTTTGCCTTGGATTTCCCTCAGACAAAAGTCCGAAAGAAATCGTTTGTCTTTTGCATGGATCTTTTCTGAAGGAAAACTTACCTTTCGGCCTTCTGCCTTGTCATTCCTCCGAAGGAAAACTCTGCCCTCCGCAGCTTGCTGGAACGGTCCAGTTTGGCATCTTCCTGCCCTCCGCAAGGGCACTTGCCCTTCGGAGTTTTTATACAAGACTTGCATTTCTTTAAAACTGGCCTATTCCTTTACAATAAAAGCCCTGCCCGAGGTAATTTTCTAAAGCGAAACAAGCCTCAGATCAACCCAAAACCTACAGGACTCAAATCACTCAGTTCTTTCGTGGAACAGGTCTACGACAAAGAAAAAAACCACGATTGCAGCAATGGTGAAGGCATCAAAGACTAGGACAGCAAGGAAAGAAAGGAAGACCGATTTTTTGGCCTGCAGGACCAAAAATGGTCAACAGGCTCTTCCTAATTTTGGGATCATGGCTGTGTGTTTTGCCTCTCTTGCTAAGGTGGTTGTAGCTATACAACCATTAGCAAGCTCTGAAATCATCTATGTGTGTCCCCTGTCCAACATGGAGAAAATCCACCATGCTTGTCCCCATGGCAGCATTTTGAAACATTGGTGTATATAAGATTTTCCTTCAAGTTATTGAAAAATACTTGTGGTTTTTTATTGTATCCTATTAATGAAATGCAATGAGATGTTTTACATGTTTTGTTGATTGGATATCTAGCTTTGTGCTTATGTATGGTTGTCATCTTGGGCATAGATCTGGGTTATAAACCCCTTTTAGCATAGAGATTTGAAAATATTTTGTTGATTACCTCATTAGGGCACCCTAGGTTCATGAATTTAGCAGGAGAAAGTATTTAAGATTCTAGTTTAAGTGTAAGTTCTAGGGTTTCAGGGATTATTTGGGCATTTGCATTCTAGTTGCACCAATGGATGCAAATTTCTCCTTGCAATTTCCATGGCTTGCATTTTAGTTTTCCTACATCTTTGCAATAGGTGATGTCATGTATGTTGAAAGAAACTTTGTTGTTTGAAAACCACTAGCACAACACTCATTTTTATTATTAACTTGTCCTACCCTATCCTACCCTGCAAATAATACACCCTTTGCATATGTTAAGTGTTATTGGCCCTGTAGATGCATAAAATGTTGCATACTTAACATGTGTCTACATCTTGTGCTTCAAAAACCCAGCACTGTAGTCTTCCTTTCAGCCTCTTGTTGAAAAATTCTTTAGAATGAAGGTTGCATGCACATCTCCATCTATCTTCAGTAGCTTGTATGTGATTGAGTGCATTTGTTCATTCTGTGTGACAATCCTTCCCGGGTGGATTGAACGAGTTTGGTTGTGTCCTAGTTACATTTGTGTCTCTTTGTGCCAATAATCCCCATAGAGGTTGAATTGTAGAATCTTTCCATGTGAGCAAGCTACCCTGTAGGTCCTCTCACCTTGGTTCAAACAGAGCCAGAAGTAGTAGGGAGCTGGCCATACCCTATGTCAGTGCCTCTCAATCATTTTTGGCATTTGGTCCATTCTAGATGCCAAACCCTTCCCCGACTACAATGACATACTAGTAGGTTTTTCATCTTTGTTTGCCATTTTTTTCAAGTGTGCAAAGCCGAGCGTAAGAGGCGTACAACTGGCAACCAACATGCCCAATAGGTGTTCGTTGTTTTGGTGTTGATCATTCTACAAAAGGTGTCTTTTGATGCCACATTTGCTAAGAAGATCTTGTTACTTGCCATAGAGTGAGGCGATTTGCTTTGAGGAGCTCTTGTGAGGTTTTTGTGAGGGTTGTGAGGCTCATTTCTTGCATATTAATTCTGATTAATCTTTGTCCTATTATTGCAAGTGGAGCGAACTACTTTGGACGTTGGGGGTTGAGGGTTTGGAGGCCCTTTTTTGGGTCTATTTATGTAAATTAATATTCTGAATCTATTTGTTAGTTTTCTGCATATTGGCATGAAGTTTTGGAGAAGATTCGTGGAAGGTTTGAAGCTCTAAATTGATAAAAAATTAAATAATAATTTTCAGATTATTTTTTAATTATTTTTAACAGGTTTTGTGGTCTTTTTCACTTGCAAAAAGGCGAAATCTTGCTCTCATAATTTTCTATTATTTTTCATGCACCTTGACATCTTGGGTGATTGGCTTGGAGGTCATTTTTTGGCCATTTTGATGCCTTAAGAGGTTCGTTGGAATTTTGTTTTTTTTGGGCATTTGTGGCAAATTTTTGGCAAGAGTTTGAAGTGAAAAACTATCAAGAACAACAACTGTATTTTTGGAGAAAAATCATATTTTTGCAACCATCATAAAGTAGCATTTGAGCATCGATAAATTGGCAAAAAGGTACTTTCATGTATTTAATTTGCTGATTATTTTTGTAAGTATTTAGATAAATTTGGTATAAGATATTGGCTAGAAATTGTCTACAATACCTTTGCATTGCGGCACATAAGGTTTCTACAACATTAATAAGGGTTTTTGGAGCATTTATTGCAATTTAGGGTTTGTTGATTTTATTTTCAAAATTTCAGAATTTAGGGATTTAAGGAAAAATCTCTTTTGTGTGAAATCGTCCTATTTGAGGGCATTACAGTGGTATCAGAGCACCGGTCTTGTCTACCTATGAGTTGGTTGTTGAATGCAAACAAATAAAGAGATCCTATATTATCAAAAGAGGAAAAAGACTATGGGGATCAAGAGCCTAATGAGTTTTCTTCAGAGCAAGTTAAGCTTTTGCAAAACTTGATCAAAGAAAGCCAAAAAGATCTTCAATGAACTTTGGGTATACAAATTGCAACCATGTTGAAGGATACTACAACTCTAAGCAAATACCACCCCTTCAATGGAGAAGGAAATTCGCGTGATAATGAGAGGGTTTCTAGTAACCCCCCTCATAAATTCTTCAAGGCCACTTTGCTGCAAAAAGAACCAGTAATGGAGATAAGGACACCAAGGGAGGGTATTTTGGAGATTCGGCAAAAAGAGTATACAGACCTAAGCTTTGCCACACAAGCTCTATTATATTTTTGGGATTATTGTGAGATGAAGGATCTAAGTCAAAGGTTCATAATATGCAGCCCCGTAGAGATTTGTAACAAAGGTTGGTAAGATTTCTCTTCCTATTTTTGATGGTACTGATAAACTTCTTGTGAGATCTTGGTTATAGAAGTTGGAGACATATTTATCACTTAACCTCATGTTTGAGGATGAGGCTCTTAAATTCGTCACCCTACATTTGGAAGGTATTGCACATGAGTGGTGGTTTCATGGCCTAATCACACAAGGCCACGGATCTATTACTACCATGGAGGAGTTTGGCAAAAGGATCATGGAGACATTTGATAGAAAAAATCCAGAAATACATTTTCGTGAGTTAGCACAACTCAAGCAAGATCATGATGTTGAAAGGTATGTTGCTGATTTTCAAAAAAAATAGTTATGGCCCCTGATACTAGTAAGAAGAGATTGCTTGTTTTATTTGTTGAGGGTCTGATTGAGCCTTTGAAGGGTTTGGTTAAGGCTTTTAACCCTCCTTTTTTACAAGATGCTATCACTAAGGCTTTGGATTTAGAATGTTCAGCATATAGGGGTTATGAAGGGCAAAAAGGACAGCCAAGGGCAACCACTTATTCGTTGACCAAAGGGGCAAATATAGGGCAGCCAAGGTCTGATTTTAGTGGGCAGCAAAAAGCACAAGGTGGGCAGCCTAGGGTACCATCCAATGAACAACAAAAGAAGCCTTATACACCATATGTGCCACCTCGTAGATCATTACCCAATAGCAGCAATATGAAGGATGATAGAGATGAATTAAGAAAGCAAGGCCTAGGTTTCACTTGCAAATATCCATGGACCAAAGGCCACCATTGCATGGGCAAAGAACATGTACACTACATTGAGGTAATTAAAAATGATCCAAATTTTGATATTGTTAATACAAATAATGAGCATGATGACATTGTGGTTGATGAGCATGTGCATGAGGATGACACACAAGATATGGGCAACACTCTTGCTACTCTTTCAAGAGCACCAAAGTACTATCTTTTCAGGGTAGGAGGGACTTTAAAGGAGTACAAGGTAACCAACTTAATCGATAGTGGGGCTACTCACAACTTCATTGGCAAAAATTTGGTAGCTAATCTTTATTTAATTGAAGACTTCAAGGGTTTCAAGGTAACAATAGCGGATGGAATTTCTCTTCCTTGTACCAAAAGAGTCATCAAACTTTCCATTGCTTTAGGTGAGCATGAGGTATGTGATGATTTCTATGTAATTGACATTGGAGATATGGATCTTGTTCTTGAGGTCCAATGGTTGCACTCATTGGAGGAATTTACCCTCAATTATCAAAGCTTGATGTTCAAATTCAAGGTGGGTGATAAAGAGGTAACACTTCAAGGTATGGTCAAAGGGTCACCTCAAATTGCTTCTATGTTCAATAAGGTTTTACAAGAAGATGCAAAAATATGTTCTATGTCTTTTATAACAGCAGATTGGAAAAAGTTAATTACCTTGGAATATGTTAAAAATCAGTTTACTAACAATTTGTTTGGGGAGGTGATTGTTGATAAATTCAGAATTTGGATGGCCTTATACTATACAAAAAAAATGTTTATTTGGTCCCCGAATCCAAGGTGAAGCACATGATTTTAAGGGCTGCCCATGACACTCCTTTGGTTGGCCATCAAGGGTACTTTAAGACCTACAAACTTGTGAGGGAGAGGTTCTATTGGAAGGGCTTAAAGGAGGTTCTCAAGTACATCTGGGAATGTTTTGTATGCCAAAAGAATAAAAGTGAGCATGAATTTCCAGCAAGTCTCTTAAAACCCTTCCCATTCCTTCACAAAAATGGGAGAGCATCTTTATGGATTTCATTACCAAATTGTCTATGGTTCAAGGTAAAAATTGTTTATATATTGTGGTTGATAGACTTACGAAATTTGCTCATTTTTATCCATTTTCAGCTAAGTACAATGCTCCTATGATTGTTGATGTGTTTTTTAAATAAGTATTCAAGTTGCATGGGCTGCCCAAAAACATTGTTATTGACAAGGACAGCTGAATCTTGAGTATATTTTGGCAAGAACTCTTCAAATTAATAGGTATTGAGCTCACTCCTAGCACCAGTTATCATCCACAAACCGATGGGCAAACAAAAATTGTGAATAAATGGTTGGAAAGATATTTGAGGAACTATGTTTCGGGGCAGCAATCAACATGGATAAAATGGTTACATATAGCCGAGCATTGTTATAACACAACCTTCCACATATCTATAGGTATGACTCCTTTTAAGGCACTTTATGGTTATGATGCTTTTTTCTTCGTTGATTTAGTGATGACAGATAGTAGAGTGCCTAGGACAAAGGACTTGGTACAACAAAGTTATGACATCATGAGAGCACTAAAAGAGAACCTACAACATGCCCAAAATCAGTAGAAATTATATACAAATCAGCATAGAGTGGAGGTCATTTGATGTAGGAGATTGGGTCTTTTTAAGATTGCAACTCTATAGGCAATCTTCCCTCAAACAAAGTGGTTCAGAAAAATTGAAACCACGATTTTATAAGCCATATAAGGTGAGAAACAAGGTGGAAAATGTAGCATATGAGCTAGAGCTTCTGAAAAATGGTAAGATTCATAATGTGTTCAATGTTTCTTATCTCAAAAGAGTTCTTGGACAGCATACTACTGCTTCTTTGGAGCTGCCCCCATCGGATGAAGAAGACAAAATAATCTTGATTCCAAAGTCTATCTTCGAGGTTTCAAAAAGAAGCTAAGGAATCGTAGCATCAATAAGTACTTGATTAAATGGAAGCACTTGTCACTTGAGGATGCCACTTGGGAAAAAGAAGAAATTTTAAAGCATCCAAATTTGCAATTGCTTGAGGGCAAGCAATTTTGGGAAGGGAGGACTATAATGTCCCCATTTCCACATCATGATTAAGCAGGTATTGAAAACCTTTAGTCTACTTCTCCACAGACTAAAGGAATCTTTTTGAAGAACTATATTTTATTAGTTACTTATTGCTTGTCAAAATAGTGATTTTTATCATTTGTTCTTATATGGCAATTATTATTTAATTCATAGAATATTTGATAAAAGTGGTTTTTACCATTAAAGTATTTAAATGAATTAATTATTAATTTATTTTCCTTAAAGTAATTTTAATTACTATTTTTTAAGGCGACTAATTAATATTATATTTGAAAAAGAGAATATCAACATGGGAGCTAAAGCAAGGAAAGAAAAAAATATTCTAAAAAGGGCAAGTGAGGCTTATGAGGTATTTTACCTCTCCAAAGTGGTTCGCCCCCCTTTAGAAGGTACAAATACAAGGTAAAGATTACAATAGATGACATGTTGAATTTGATAGTTTCTTCATGCTTGAAAAAGCTATTGAGATGCATGCCCAATAGGTGTTCGTTGTTTCGGTGTTGATCATTCCACAAAAAGTGTCTGTTGATGCCACCTTTGCTAAGGAGATCTTTTTACTTGCTCTAAAGTGGGGCAATTTGATTTGGAGAGCTCTTGTGAGGTTTTTGTGAGGATTTTGAGGCTCATTTCTTGCATATTAATTCTAATTAATATTTGCCCTATTTTTGCAAGTGGAGTGAACTACTTTGGAGCCTTGGTTGAGGGTTTGGAGGCCTCTTTTTGGGTCTATTTAAGCAAATTAATACTCTGAATTTATTTATTAATTTTCTGCATATTGGTGTGAAGTTTTGGAAAATATTTGTGGAAGGTTTGAAGCCCTAAATTGATAGAAAATTAAATAATAATTTTTAGTTTATTATTTAATTATTTTTTATAAGTTTTGTGATCTTTTTCACTTGCGAAAGGTGAGATCTTGATCTCATAATTTTTTGTTATTTTTCCTGCACGTTGGTGACTTGGGCGAATAGCTCGAAGGTCATTTTTCGGCCATTTTGATGCCCTGGGAGGTTTGCTGGAATTTTTTGTGTTTTTTGGGCACTTGTGGCGATTTTTTGGTGAGGATTTGAAGTGGAAAAATATCAACAGCAACTGAATTTTTGGGAAAAAATCATATTTTTACAGCCATCATAAAATGGCATTTGAGCATCAATAAATTGGCAAAAATATACTTTCATGTATTTAATTTGCTGATTATTTTTGCAAGTATTTAGATAAATTTGGGATAAGATATTGGCTGAAAATTGTTTATAATACCTTTGCCTTGTGGCGCCTAGGGTTTCTAGGGCATTGATAAGAGTTTTTGGAGCATTTATTGCAAACTAGGGTTTGTTGATTTTATTTTCAGAATTTCAAAAATTTGGGATTTAGGGGAAAACCCCATTTGTGTGACATCGTCCCATTTGGGGGCATTATACTGATACTGCCTAAGTAGTCGATATAGATACGGGAATCGTATATATGAATACAGTGATTTTGTTTTTGGGGCGAGATATGTTTTTGGATACGGTCATACAGAAATATATATGAAAAATTAAAAATATGAAAAATATAGCTTTATAAGCAAAATTAACCACACAATATGCTTAGAGGAAACAAAATAAGGTAGACAACCACAAAACATACTCATCATTCAATGCCAAATATCTTAATATTCAATCGTCAAACTTAGATTAGTTTTATAACAAGTACATAGTGCAAATGTTACAATGTATCGACAAAAATAAAAACAAATCCGCATATTCATTATTCACTATATTCATATTCGTCTTCAGCTACAATGTCATCATAAAAAGCATCATCATGCAGTTCATTAGAACCACAAGCAATAGCAGTGCCACTCCCACTAACTCCACTATGTAGGTTGTGTGAAGCACCGTTTAGCTCCATGTCAAGCAATGAAAGATAGGCAACATAGACATCCAAGTCAGTAATCTCTGGGCCCACATCCCAACACTTTGTTGCCCCTTGTAATCAACTTGTTTTATTGTGAAAGCTACTTTTAGGGTTGAGAGTATACTTTATTTTGCTCTTTTATTGTTTTTTGCAGTGCATGTTTGACTTTTTATTAAGCGATTTTTTTTTTTAAAAATATTCCACTGGATACGCGCAAGGTACGTTAGGCATCCTGCGAGTACGCTCGAATACATTATGGGACGTATCCGCAAGGCCCTGATGTACCCTACCAGTATCATGGACGAATCTGGGACATATCTGTATTGGATACGATAGACCAGGGGGGCGCATATATCCAATAACGTAGAGTATTGCTAGGTTGAAGGGATTAAAAATTGTTTTAACAAAAGAATTACTTGCAAAGGCTATTGGTCTTCCAGCAAGAAGGATAAGATGGTCTCTAGGGAAACCTAATGCAACATAAGTAAGAAATCAATTATACCAAACTGGGGATGTACTCATAGTCACTAATCAAAGAACTAATTAACTCTCACTACCTTCACCATGAGATGAAGTTGCATCCTTTATTATGAGGTATATTACTTATCATGGTAGGCACTCATTGTCTTGCCTTCTTCTCGTAGGCACTCATTGTTTTGCCTTCTTCATTTTAAATTGTTGAGCCATTTGAGACACAATATTCATATTAGCATGCATAACCTCTTTATAAATTTAAGAAAAATGGTTGTAATATGTCAAAGGAACAACAAAGGCACTGGCTCATTATTGCTTGATAAAATTGATAGTTTAGAAAATATTGTATGATAATAAACCTGAATTATCATGGGAAGAATTTTTTTTTTGCATCCTACACTCTTCCACAGGGTAATTCTGCCAAACCTAGCCAGAGAAAACAGAAAAAGAAAGAACCTCCATTCCACAAGAGGTCACAAAAGGAGTTCATGTTCAAACGAAAACCCAAAGCCATTCGCTGGAAAAATTATGATGCTTGTGGAGATAAATGGACTCATTTTTCGTTGTGGACAAGTAAGAACCCCATATAATTTTTAACTCAGATAATGAAAGTTCACATGTATAAACCAACAACAAAGGATAGAGAGACAAGTTTGAAGAAGGAAGAAGGTTTTTTGAAGTCTTTTAATCCAAGGTTCCAGTATGGTTGCACGAGGACGTGCAATAAATTAAGTTGGGGGGAATGATGGGCCAAGAAATGGCACTCATCTCACATAGTATAATCCTAAAATCCCCTTCTATTTGACCATTGTTATAGCCCTAACCTATGCATTTGTCCATAATATTATAAACTCTATCCATGTTGCATTTATTTATTGTTATGATTCAAAGAATGTGATTTCTAGATAAAATAGTATGGTTTAATGATTTTGTCCTTTGGTATTACTAATGGAAAACGAAAAATATGGAATATACTTCTTGAAAGGTGTTTTATACCCATAGCTATGAAGGAGAAAATATTCATTGAATTTGTTGACAGCCTATAGCCACTATCTATGGTCGCCCATAACAACTAGGCAAGTTACCCATAGCAATGGCTGGAGCATTCTAAACCACCTGTAGCAATAGGGCATCACCCGTAGCAAAAGTTGTGCATACACTTTTGAGGACTTGACAATTAGATGACAATTTTGAGCAATTAACTCCCACAATTTGAGGATTGTGATAGTTCCTCATTTTGAGGAAAAGAGGAAGTCAACTTCATATTGTCTATACATCATTCCTCCTTCATCGGACCATACATTTCTATTTCTTGCCCTCTGTTGAAATGTCTTATTCTCCTAGGACATTTTGATGTATTTCTATTATTTTGGCACAGCGGTTTGGATTGTTGTAATTAATTTTATTCTGGGAATAACCATACATTATGGTTGTAACCCTACATTATCGGATACACTCCCTTATTGATACAAACACAACAATTTGATGTATTTCTATTATTTTGGCACAGTGGTTTTGATTGTTGTAATTAATTTTATTCTGGGAATAACCATACATTATGGTTGTAACCCTACATTATCGGAAACACTCCCTTATTGATACAAACACAATATGTATCCAGTACGTATCCCGCATGGAGATGGCCTGGATACGTGCAGAGTACAACGGGCCTTTGTGAGTACGCCCAGATACGTCCCAACATCCTGAGACATATTTGGGTATACTTGCAGAGTCCCTGTTGTACCCTACACATACTTGGACTATATCCTGTGAAAAAAATGATTTTTTTAAATCTTTTTTCCAATTTCACTTGATAAAAAGTCAAACATGGACTTTAAAAACCAATTAAAAACAGAATAAATTATACTCTCAACCCTAAAAGTAGCTTTCACACTCATTTTATCAAAAGAAAACAACACATTTACCTTCCATTGCATTTTTACCTCTCATTGCATATTTGTTCTCTCATCTTCATTTTTTCAATTGCTTGGGATTGAAACTCCTTCCTTCTACTAATCCTACACTATTATCTCTACCCAAAGGCCTTTTTTGGTTCCGGTTTTCCTTCCAAAGGCCTTTTCTCTTTTTGCCATCTTTTCAACCAACTAGTCAAATGTGAGACTCCAAATCAGTTGAAGACTTTGTTTTCTGTTGTTTTGTTTCGCTCTTGTTATCCTTGTTGCTTCAAGAGGAAGTTCCAGAAAGGGTCAGCCTTGTATCCAGTTTCAAATCAACCTAGTTGCAGAGGCTGATGACTCCATGCCCAATGGACTAGGCAAGGCAAGTGGTTGGGTTCTTCAAGCATAGAAGGCATGTTTCCCTGCGACTCGCCAAAAATCTTGGTCATTTTTGGCCCACATACTAAAGCTCTTGCATTGTTTGATGAAAAAATGGATCAAAGGGGCTTAGAGAAGAATCTGAGCAAGTTGTTCAGGGGTCAGCAGCAATGTTCAAAAGCAAGCCTGCAAGCCAAAGGGCTAAGTGCAAAGTTTGTGCAAAGTTTTTTTATTCGGCTAAGTCCTTGTTCATTCTTCAAGGCTTTGAAAGAACTAAGTGTGTTTCTTCCCTCGGGCTTTTCTTTGGTTTAAACTTCATAGTTTTCCTTCAGAAAAATTGTCAACACACTTTTTTCGAATGAATGTTTTTCTTTTCGGGCAAGTGTTCTTTTCGGGATTTTCGTTTTCGGCTAAGTAATGAAATTTTTTCGGACAATTTGTCCGAAAGAAAGGTTTCAAAGAAATGAACTCGTCAAGCAGGTTGCCCTATACAACTTTCCTGAAGGGTTCTTTTCTCGAGAAAGTGGACCAAAACAATATTTTCGAAGTGCACTTTCAAAATTTCTGAAAGGTTATTCATGGCAAAGTGCCCAAACAGGTTTTTCCGAAGGGTGCTTTTTGGGAGAAATGGTTCATTCAAATATTTTCTAAGGGTACTTTCTCTCCGCAAAGAGCCAAACACTTTTCCAAAAGACCATTTCAGAGGTTCCGAGAATAGCTTTCAAAAATTCTGAAGGGTATGTTCCTTTCGGAAGGACCATTTGCAAAAAGCCCGAAGGGTCTCTTCCCCTTCGGGAAAGTCCTTGTCAAAAACCCTGAAAGGCAATTTTGGAAAGGTTTCGAATGAATTCCTTCAGGCTCTTTGTCCAAAGGAAATAAGTAAATAAAATGTTCCGGGAAAAATAAGACTGAGGGTTAAGTCACGAGCAATACAAAACCCGAAGAGTAAGGAGTTGCGCATGAAAATTCCGAAGCAAGTAATGAGCAATGAGAAATCCGAAGTAGGTTGCAAGGAGTACAAAGCCCAAATGAGTAAAATGGAAAGTTCTAAAAGGAAAATTATGAAACATAGTCCGCGAAAAGCAATCGGCCGTGGAACATTAAGGTCAATGGTCAACAAATCCAAAGGGCCAATCAACCAAGGACAAGTGGCAAAGTACATACAGTTCACTTCCAGAACATGCAAAGTGGTCAAACAAGGATTAGATGTGTCCAGGTGGGGCAATGAGCATGCAAAGACCAACCGAGATAGTCCAGAATGCAATAAAGAACACACCAAGTTTTAAATGCAAGGACAAATCGCTCACACTTGGCAGCGACATGCAGCTACCACCGATATGGCTCGCTTAGTTCCAAGAAGGATAATTAAATGCATAAGGAGCTCGAGGAGATGGGTGGCAATTCTGGATGGTTCATCCGGTGGTCAAATTAGGTTGCATGCTTTGAATGCAAAGAGCTCGAGTACAACAAACGGTAGCAGTTCCGGTCATCAACGACTTCCTCTCTCAAGTTCTCCATCAGCCGCAAGCTATTCTTCCCTTTATATATATCTCACGTCTTCCATTTTGTAAAGGGTTCCCAGTTTTTTAGATTTTGTTTTATCTTTCTAGGAGACGGGACATTCTTTGAGATATTACAAAATATGCTCAGCGTGATTAGGCTCGACCCTGTCAAGCACTTGTAAGAACTACCTCTTGATGCAATAAAAGGATTTTCTTTGCCTATCTCTTGCCTTGGATTCATGTCTATTGAGTTGTGCACTATGGTAATGTGTGAAGGAAAATCTTCCTCGTCCATAGTCCTCCTTTCTAGCCTTGTTTAGGGTGCTTTCAAGGTTGTTCGCAAGTCTGGTTTAGTGTTCTTTCTGCCATTGATGTGAGCTTTCAGTGAGTTGTATAAATCCTCTATGTTTGCATTCATTGCTTCTGGAACCTTCTCCATGAAAGACTAATGCAACCAGCTCGATCTTGAGATTGTGCAAGTTGGTATTGTCCTTTGCAGAATCAGTGTGGGTTCAAACTGGTGAGATTTTCCCTTTTAGCTTTGGTGCATCACCTGGTTAGCTTTCTTATGAGCCCTTATCCCCTTTCTAACCCTTTTCCCTGTGAAGAATTAGTTTAGTTGAGCATCAAAGAGGAACCAGCCTACTCTGGAGGTTCAACCTCACTACAGGGTACCCACAGCTTGAGGTTGTCCCAACGCTTGTAGCTGGGAGTAGTAGAGCCTGAAAAACTCTCTTGTTGGCCATTTCTTGGCCCCCATATAAAATTTTGCCCAAGTATGAGAAGGTGGACATTCAAGCAAAAGTGGCAAGTTCAGACAACCTCAGGTTCTCCAAAGAAGAAGTCTTTGGGTTTTCGAAGTCACAAGTCTTCGAGTTTCTGAGGACACAATGCAAATCGGGTTTCCAGCAGTGCTTGACTTCTAAATGATTTATTAGCAGAAGTAATTCAGGTTTACAAACCCGAATTACTCATGGATAGTGTATTTCAAGTTCTCCAAGGAGCACTACTTAATTACTTCATGATTTGTGAGCAGTCAAAAGCCCGAAATAAGTCAAGGGGCTTGACAAACCCAATTTGGTCTCGAAAAGGTGCTTCTCAAGTTCTCTAAAAAGCAAGTCTTCTCCAAAGAATACTCCAAGGATCATTGACAAATCTGAAGGGCAGGCTCCTTCCGGAAGGATCATTTACGAGAGGCCCGAAGGGTCTCTTAACCTTCGGGAAGGTCCATTTTGCAAAATCCGAATGGCCGAAGGAAAGAACAAAGGGGAAACCAAAAGAATTCCTTCGAAAAAATATTCTGAAGGAAAAATGAACGAGATGGAAGCTTTGGACAAAAGTCTGGCGAAATTCCTTCGGACAATTTGTCCGAAAGAATTCCATCGAGATTTTTGCCCAAAGGAACAAAGCGAAAAGGAAAGGCAGAAGGAATCCTTCCAAAGGTCTCAAACTAAAGTCCGAAGGGTATGTTACCCTTCGAAAGGACCATTTCCAAATTCCCAAAGGGTATCTTTCCCTTTGGGAGGACCATTTTCAAAGGCCGAAGGGAACTTTTCTCGGCGGGAGAATCATTTGCGAAAATCCAAGGGGTACCTTACAAAAGCCTGCAGAAAAAGGGCCGAGAAGAAAAAGCCCGAAGCAAGTTGAGCAGCGACAAAAGCCCGAAGTCACGATCAGACGAATAAGAGGCTGCCATGTGGCGTAAGCTGGAGCAGAAAAAGCCAATCAATAAAAGACAAGTGGCACAAGGACGACCAATCAGAGCACGGGGGGGAGTCCAAGCGACTGGTTTAAGTTGGTAGCTGAAAATTTACGAAAGTTTTCGTCCTTCGACATGGCCATCATCTCCAACCAATAGCCGACAAATGCAGAAACAGCATGGCTCACTCAAGGTTACAGGGGCAAGATTTTTTGTCCTCATACGTAAGAAGACAAGTGGATGGCGTGGAGATGAAAGATAAAAATCAAGCGATTAGAAAAGATAGCTCGGGCATTTAAGATGTTCCTAAACTTTTCCTTCTTAGTAGACCATGACATTGTCATCCCTAGCAAGTTTTGTCTTCTAGTGCATTTCTCGACCAATGAGAGGGTTGGAAGACTTTTGGAGCTAATGGCGGTTATTTCGTTGAAGGAGGATTAGTTCAAATTAACCCAAGTATGGGTGAGAATTCATAGAGGGTGGTTGGGGCTCATTGATTGATTTTTGTTTGCTCGCCTCTTCTCTTTGGGTCTTCCCCTTTTCTATATATGTCTCAATTCTTTCCAAATGAAGATATCCTCATTTTGACAAGGAAGAACCCTGTCAAAAATTTGTAAGAAAGACCTTTTGAAGCAACAAAGATTATTTTTACCTATCTCTTGTCTAAAAATCATGTTTAGCAAGCTTGTGCATGATGGCCTTGTGAAGAAGTATTCTTCCATGTCCCTTGTCCTCTCTTTTTACCTATTTTCAGGTATTTTATGGTCACTTGCAAGTCTGAACTTGAGCTTGTCTACCATTAATGGACGCTTGGTGTGAATTTCAAAATTTCTCTCTACTTCATATATGGCTTAATGAGCCTAGTTTATGACACTAATGCAAATTAACCGGTTGTGAGGTTGTGTAAGCAAAATTATCTTATGCTGAATTAGTGTTCATTTCATGCTTATGTGGGTCACTCTCTATTTAGTGCATCACCTTTCTTAGTTCATTTTTCCCTTTTTTATGTTACCTTTCTCTCCCTTTTCCTTGGTCAACAATAGGTTTTAGTGTGTGGGAACAGCTGAAGTGAAGCATCTGAGGAGCTAGCCTCATTAAAAAGCCTAGAGTTTCAACCTCACTACAAGATACTCATAACCTGAGGTTGCTCCAATTTTATAGCTGGGAGTGAGAGACCCTGAAAAACTCTCCCACAAGGGTGCAATTCCAAGCTATAACATCTCCTACAAGGGTGCAATCCTGTGCTACAACAATTTTTGGCATGCTCGATGGGGCAAGGTCCAAAGCAGTGGAAAGATTTTTGGTGTTGTCCTTCTACATGTCAGCCTTTGGAGGCATTCAACAAACATCAATGGCGACTTCGAGCACCTATCAGCTGGTTTAAGCAGTCCAGGTGCCTAATTATCATTTTCTAGTATGTATAATCAACCATCTTTTGATCAACATGCTTATTCTCTACTTCAGCATCACACTTATCAAGCTAATAATGTTTGTGTTCCCCCAAGTGGCCCTCAAACAACCCATCATCCCCATCATGGTCTTTACCCTCCTCCCACCCCTGTGTATGACCAAGATCAACCTCCTATGCATTCAAATCAATCTGTTAATTCCCCTTGTCAAGACTATGTTTATCCTGTTACATCCTTGACAAGATTCAAGCAAGCATTATCAGATTATAGCAAATTGATAAGGGAGATTGGGAGGGGTTTAGAACTTTCTCCACTCATCCCTACTCATATTCTACAAGAGGCAAGGAGTTCTCTTCAGATGGTCAAGAACAGGTGGTCAATTTGTGAGGACGAACAATGGGCAATTTGTGAGGGGGAGAACAAAGTGTGGTTGAGAAGCATAGTCCAAAATTCGGAAAGTGTGTTGATGTCTTATGAAGATCAGCAGACTCAGTGTAATCAGTCCTATGTTTCAAATCAACCCACTACGCCCATTCTCACTCAAGAGTTTGAAACCATCCCATCATGGTCTTCTCCTACACCTTTGACCCTGATTATGTCATGCCCTCTCTTGTGAGACTACCCTCTCCTATACCCATTCAAAAGGAAGAAAAGGTGGTTGTTCCCTGCACATTTCCATCCTGGAAATCAATTCAGCCAGTTCAAGAGGAGTTAGTGGTTGAAGAATATAAAAGAGAGTTGTTAGCTCAGCTCAATAAGCTTGCCCTACAAGAGTTCCAAGACTCTTTCTCCCTCCTTCAAGAGCCACCAAAGAGACCACTCAAAGTACCTAGCTGGAAAGACACTCTCTCAAGCTGCAAGCAAGGTGAACTTGTTCACCCTCCCACCATCTCCCTCTTGGAGGAAGACCCAGTTTTGCAAGGAATAGAGGAGCTTACAGTCAAGTTTGAGCCTGTAGAAGACAACACAAGTCCCTATGATGAAGAGATCATGATAGGCAGTCCACTCCATAAAAGGAAAGAGAAATCAGGTTTGGACTAGCTATTATGGCATGGCTTTTACATTGATGAATTCGACCCTGAAGGCAGTACTGATGCCTTCATACTTAAAGAGGTGTGTATTCAGGGTGCGGCTGAGAGCAAGGAGGATTTTGTTTGGTCCCAAGAGCTTCCATTTGGCATGGTTGCAAATGAAGATGACCAAGGTGCAAAGATTGACGTAGTCAATCAGTTAGCTGACCATGTTGGAGAGGTCATGAATGAGCAAGAGGATCAAGATGAAGTATGGCAGCAGTTGTACCATGACTTCATGGATCAGGTAGAGATTCTAAACCAACCTATGCCTCCTCCAAAGTATGAGGATGAACTCGCCAATCAAGTTGAAGACGCTGACCAAACTGAAGATGAATTGTCCTTTGAAGGCAGTACTGATGTCTTCAAGAATGAAGAAGAATGGTCAGATCCAGAGCCACAAGAACATGACATGTTGGGCCTTAGGTGGATTGATGAACTACCATATGGCCCTTTTCAAAGCAAGCAGAGCAAATATGGAGTTGAAGTTGGCATTGTCTCCGATGACCAAGAGGAATCTGCCTTTTGGGACGACTTGGAGCTTTTTTGGTTAAATCTAGACAATAAACCAAGCACCAGTTCAAAGGAGCCGTCACATTTGCTTAATTCAAAGCACAAAATTGAGTCATCAAATGAGAAGATTGCAAAAGCCCCTACAGTCCAACATGAACCAAGTTTGGAAGACATGAACCAGTATATCTACATCGGAGACATGTTTGTTCCATTCCATCCATTAGAGAGCATACCAAAAGGATTGACCATAAAGCTCCCTGGTTCACCAATTCAAGGTATTTTTCATCTTGGATTGTTACAGGTGAATGATACTCACAGTTTCCCATTTGATCTAGCAGGGAGATACTTGTAAATTGTAACCTAGTATATATTAAAATATATTTCATGCTTTCCTCCAAGTGCCTTGTGCACATTTCCTTTCTGTTCTATTTTTTCTTTCCCTAAGTGCCTTGGGCACTTTGTTTTGTGTTGTTTTGTTTTGCTCTTGTTGTCCTTGTTGCTTCAAGAGGAAGTTTCAGAAAGGGTCAACCTTGTATCCAGTTTCAAACCAGCCCAATTGCAGAGACTGATGACTCCATGCCCAATGGACTAGGCAAGGCAAGTGATTGGGTTCTTCAAGCATAGCAGGCATGCTTCCCTGTGAGTCACCAAAAATGTTGGTCATTTTTGGCCCACATACTCAAGCTCTTGCATTGTTTGATGAAGAAATGGATCAAAGGGGCTTAGAGAAGGATATGAACAGTTGTTCAGGGGTCAGTAGCAATGTTCAAAAGCAAGCCTGCAAGCCAAAGGGCTAAGTGTAAAGTTTGTGCAAAGTTCTTTTATTCGGCTAAGTCCTTGTTCATTCTTCAGGGCTTTGAAAGAACTAAGTGTGTTTTTTCCCTCGGGCTTTTCTTTGGTTTAAACTTCATGGTTTTCCTTCAAAAAAATTGTCCACACAATTTTTCCGAAGGAATGTTTTCTTTTTGGCCAAGTATTCTTTTCGGGATTTTCGTTTCCGGCTAAGTAATGAAATTCTTTGTCCGAAAGAAAGGTTCCGAAAAAATGAACTCATCAAGCAGGTTGCCCTATACAACTTTCCTTAAGGGTTCTTTTCTCAGGAAAGTGGACCAAAACAATATTTTCGAAGGGCAATTTCAAAATTTCTGAAAGGTTATTCATGGCAAAGTGCCCAAACAGGTTTTTCCGAATGGTGCTTTTTGGGAGAAACGGTTCATTCAAATATTTTCGAATGGTACTTTCTCTCTGCAAAGAGCCAAACACTTTTCCAAAAGACCATTTCAGAGGTTCCGAGAGTAGCTTTCAAAGATGCCAAAGGGTATGTTCCTTTCGGAAGGACCATTTGCAGAAAGCCCGAAGGGTCTCTTGCCCTTCAGAAAGTCCTTGTCAAAAAGCCCGAAAGGCAATTTTGGAAAGGTTCCGAATGAATGCCTTCGACTTTTTGTCCGAAGGAAATAAGCAAAGAAAATGTTTTGGGGAAAATAAGCCCGAGGGTTAAGTCGCGAGCAGTACAAAACCCGAAGAGTAAGGAGTTGCGGATGAAAACTCCAAAGCAAGTAATGAGCAATGAGAAGTCCAAAGTAGGTTGCAAGGAGTGCAAAGCCCGAATGAGTAAAATGGAAAGTTCCAAAAGGAAAATTATGGAAAATAGTCCGCGGAAAGCAAACGGCCATGGAACATTAAGGTCAATGGTTAGCAAATCCAAAGGGCCAATCAGCCAAGGACAAGTGGCACAAGTACATACAACTCATTTCCAGAACATGCAAAGTGGTCAAACAAGGATTAGACGCGTCCAGGTGGAGTAGTGAGCATGCAAAGACCAACCCAGATGGTCCAGATTGTAGTAAAGAACACACTGAGTTTTAAATGCAAGGACAAATCGCTCACACTTGGCAGCGACATGCAGCTACCACCGGTATGGCTTGCTCAATTCCAAGAAGGAGAATTAAATGCATAAGGAGCTCGAGGAGATGGGTGGCAATTATGAACGGTTCATTCGGTGGTCAAAGTAGGTTGCGTGTTTTGAATGCAAAGAGCTCGAGTACAACAAACGGTAGCAGTTCTAGTCATCAACGACTTCCTCTCTCAAGTTCCCCATCGGCCGCAAGCTCTTCTTCCCTTTATATATATCTCACGTCTTCCATTTTGTGAAGGGTTCCCAATTTTTTAGATTTTGTTTTATCTTTCTGGGAGATGGGACATTCTTTGAGATATTGCAAAATATGCTCAGCTTGATTAGGCTCGACCCTGTCAAGCACTTGTAAGAACTACCTCTTGATGCAATAAAAGGACTTTCTTTGCTTATCTCTTGCCTTGGATTCGTGTCTATTGAGTTGTGCACTATGGTAATGTGTGAAGGAGAATCTTCATCGTCCATGGTCCTCCTTTCTGGCCTTGTTTAGGGTGTTTTTAAGGTTGTTCGCAAGTTTGGTTTAGTGTTCTTTCTGCCATTGATGTGAGCTTTCAATGAGTCATAGAACTCCTCTCTATTTGCATTCATTGCTTCTGGAACCTTCTCCATGAAATACTAATGCAACCAGCTCAATCTTGAGATTGTGCAAGTCAGTATTGTCCTCTACAGAATCAGTGTGGGTTCAAGCTGGTGAGATTTTCCCTTTTAGCTTTGGCGCATCGCCTGGTTAGCTTTCTTAGGAGCCCTTAACCCCTTTCTAACCCTTTTCCCTTTGAAGTATTAGTTTAGCTTTTAGTTTAGGTGAGCATCAAAGAAGAACCGGCCTACTCCAGAGGTTCAACCTCACTACAGGATACCCACACCCTGAGATTGTCCCAACGCTTGTAGCTGGGAGTGGGAGAGCCTGAAAAGCTCTCCCACAAGGGTGCAATCCTGCACTACACCAGGAGCTAGTGGGAGTGGCACTACTACCACTTGTGATTATAATGAACCACATGATGATACTCTCGATGAGGACATCAGAGTCAAAGACGAATATGAATATAGTGAATAATGAATATGCTAATTTATCTTTATTTTTGCCCATACATTGTAACACTTGCACTACGTACTTGTTATAAGACTAATCTAAGTTTGACAATTGAATATTATCACATTTGGCATTGAATTATTAGTATGATTTGTGGTTATTTAACTTATTTTGTTTCCTCTATGCATATTATGTGGTTAATTTTGCTCATATGGTTATATTTTTTGTTTTTTATATATATTTTTGTAGGACTATATCCAAAAACGAATCCAGGCCCCAAAACCTGCCATATCCACGTATTTGATTCTTGTATCCACATTGGCTACTTAGTTGTAACCTCGAGATATTGGTAGGTCTAAATAAAGTGGTCCCTTCTCTATTTAAAAGAGAAGCTGCAGGCTACAAGTAGTTAAAAATTAGATCAGAATATTATTTGAGTGAAGGTTTGTAATCAAATTGTACGGTACCTGTAGCAATTCTATTTGATGCTATAGTTGAATCAATAAGAGTTGTTTTAAGTGAATCATGTCTAAAACAAGGAGGGGAGTCAAGCTTCAGTCCAACCGAGGCAAGGCCCACTCACAAGGATTCGGTGATCTGATTTTCCATTTGTTTGTTAGTTTGTTTTTGTTGCATTTCAATTTCATTTCATTCCTGTAAATGTGTGTACCTTTCAATTCCGTTTGTGTATTTCAATTCCATGTGAGAAGCTCCCAAACATAGATTAGCATTTCAATTCTTACAATTTACTTTCCAGCGTTTCCTTTCCTACAATTTACTTTCTACAAGTGTGTTTACTTTCAAGCAAGAGTGTGTTAGCCTTCCAATATTCATTGTAGTTTAGTGTTGCACATACAATGTAGACACCTTACAAAGGCATACGTCCCTGGGTTGACAATTAAATGAAAGATCATATGGTTTATGTGTTAGGTCGTTGCCTCCTAGGATATATCCTCACAAGTTGTAGGAATAATCCTCAACCTAACATATAACAGTAAATAGTATGTTCCCTACAAAGATCATTTGCCATGTAAATCTTTTCTTTATAGCCAAAGGTGAATTGGTCTCTTCTGGCTGCAAACTGCCATCTAAGACCCAAATGTCTAAAGATCAAATTTTATAAAAAGACTTTGGAATTGTTTTCAGACTTTGTCCCCTTTTCTCTTTCTCTATCTTAACCAATTTCTTGCTCTGTTATTCCTATAGTTTCATATTGACCACTTGGTTTTTCTATCCTACACTCAACCATAGACAATCTTTTTTTCGACCAAAGGGTAAAATATTATATTAAAAAGGAGAAAATATACATCAAGGGATGCCTTTGAGAAAAATTAAGTCATCCAAGTCACATGATATAGTTCAAATACAAGCTTTTTGGAGGTTTTGAGTAAGAATTTGAGCCATCCTCTTTTTCTACTTTGCCTATTACTATTTGCATCATAGATGGTATTATGACTATAAAATTTCTAGTACATATTTACAAACTGAAACATCACTTTGATAAAAAATTAATTAGTTATATATATTCAATGTATTGTTAATTTTTTGTGGGATTTTTCCCTGTGTAAGTCATCTGAAGATGACCTCCATGAGTAATCATGCCTTTTTAACCTAACAATCACAAGGCAAGGGGTCCCACTTTACACACAAGCACTGTAAGCATTTGTTAGTAAGCTATATAGCCTAGTTAAACCCTAGCTCTCTCAATTTCGCAAACTATTTTTCTCCTTTTGCATTATTGTGAAAAAATTGTGTTCTTGATCTTTTTTTTTTTAAGAAGAGATAGAGAAGATGGAGGCCAAGCCACACCTCCATTCTTCCATACTTTTATTTGCACATGTTTCCCTTGCCATGGGAGCCCACTATGCTTTACTTGCAAGCTAAGTTTTCAATATATCATTCTTTTGTATTCTCATTTGCAGGTTTAGATCTGAAAGCCAAAAGGGTATATTTATTTATCCATATACATATGTTTCTTTTTATTATTAAGGGTGAATAGTGGGTTTTTTAAAGGGCCCAAACCCTTTTACAAAGAAATCCAAATGCATATCTATGAACACTCAAACAAAACTCAACTTCCAAATGGCATACAAAAGACTAACAGCTAAACATCAGTGTTGACGCTATGGATTTCACCCTCTGAAAAGAGACTCAACTCCCTTCCTCCACGCGGCACAATGGAGACATTCCTCTTGCTGTGGGTTGTAAACTTGAGGGATGAATCTCTACATTAGGGGCTAGCTCCCCTTGATGCACCTTGAGGCCTTGAATTTCCTACTGCTAACAATGAGGGGGGGAAAGAGAGAGAAATACTGAAAACAAAACCTAACTAATGCGGTGAAGCACCAAATTGGTTGGTCTACTCAACTTTTACCTACATTTTACGCCAAAGAGAAGCAAACAGACACTCCATTCGAATGAGAAACTTGCCTGCATCAGTGTTTCAACAGGGGATCCTATGGAGGTATAGGGAGGAAGAAACTACTAGAGGTGTTCTAAGACACACTATTGGACAGTCTGTTCACATGCGCCTATACTCCGAGATGGACACTTCTTGTTGACCTGCAGAGAAGAATTCACAATACACTAGATATGCTGGTATAAACTTATGAAAGCATTAAAGGAAATGATTGAACATAAGATAAGACCATAAACATATGCAAAAGTGCAAGCTCAAATGGAGGTAAAATGCTTCTTTTGATTCAAGGTAAATTCTTCAGGTCTTCGCCATACAATGCTGAGAGATCCCTCCTCAAAATGAGAAGTTACAATTATATAGAGAGCTTGGAAAGCAGATCATTGACTAGTCAAGGGAATGAAACCCATGTTGTATTAAACACTCTTGCAGCGACCACAAGCCCATGCTGCTGCCGTCTCTTCTTAATTGTGTATGGGAAAGCCATGTCATAGGCGCTTAAGTCACTGCCCTTGTTGTCCGGCCTGCAAAAGCATGGGTTACTCCTAGCAACCAACCAGGTGATTCCCCAGTTATGTTGATTGGACCATGCTCTCTTCAACGCTGAGCGCAACTGGCTGCTCCTTAATGGCAAAACAAGAAAACACGGGCTGCCCTCTTCAATGTTCGCAACCAATCCTTTTAATGGTTTTCGGTGGAGACTATTTCACCTAAGTGCATTTATTCCTCCTGATGACGACTCTTGTGCCACTTGCCTTGGTTTGGTTCATCCCTGGGTCTGCGCTTTGACTTGCTATGCCACCTAGAGCGTTTTGAGCTTTTGTCTTATGTGCATGTGGCCGCATTCTGGATTACCTGCCCCTTTTCCCTTTGCTATTTTCCTCTTATTCTGGTAATTCGGGCTCTCGACGCTTGTTATTCTTTCTTGAGCTCCTTCCTTCACTTGTTCGCTCATTCGTCCTTCGAGCTCTCGGCTCTGAATTCCTTCTGACAAAATGTCCGAAGGAATTTCTTCAAACATTTTGTCCGAAGGAATTCTCCTTTGATTTTCTCCAACGGCTATCTCACTTTCCTGAATTTGACGTTCACGGGCCTGTCATCGGACATTTGAATCCCAATGGTTAGCTTACTGCCATGAATTTGACGGTCACGGGCCTGTCACCCACTAGGATAATTCTTTCGGCATTTTTGCAAATGAACTTTTCCGAAGGGGAAGTGACCCTTCGAAAAAATTGAAATGGTCTTCTTTGGAAAGGAAAGTGACCCTTCGAAAAAAATGAAATGGTCCACTTTCGTAACCAAGTGCCCCTTGCAAAGACACCTACCCTTCGGACTTCTTGTCTTCCAAATTTTTTCGGACTTTTGTAACTGTCGAATTTCTTCGGACAAAATGTCCGAAAGAATTCTTCCTTGACTTTTTCTTCCTTGGTTTTCCTTCAGACAAAAAGTTCGAAGGAATTCTCTTTTGGCCTGTCACTTTTTCCAAAGGGCAAAGTTCCTTTCGGGCTTTCTGTCTTGCCCCTTTGCTTCGACCGGCTACCCTCCGCAAGGGTATTTCGAGCCCAAAGTTACCCTTCGGACTTTTGAGAAAGATCCACTTTACTCATCGCCTGCCCCCCGCAAGGGTTCCTTGGCCTCCAAAGTTGTCTTTCGGAAGAATTGTAAAGGTCTCGCTTGCTGCCTAAGCGCCCTCCGCAAGGGTACATACCCTTCGAGAATCCTGCAAACGACCTTCGGCTTTTCCACTTGGTCCATTTTGTCGATGAAAAGCCCTCCAAAGTAATTCACTTGTCTTTCAAAGCATCCAAGACCAAATCAAGATTCGCAAGTGGCTTTACTTATGAATTTTTTACAAGTAAAGTCACCCGCCAAACCCGAAATGCACTTGTCAAGCAAAAAGAGGAAAACACTTGGTTTTTTCATGAGAAATGGCCTGACAGAGAAAAATTTGCATGAGACCGCTGAGGGATGAACTAGCCAGCACCTGCATTGAAATGACTCTTGCAATAAAAAGAAGAGGGGTGCCCAATTTTTTTGCCTGCAGGACCAAAATTGGTCAACAATCAGCAAACCTGCAAACTGAGAAAAATAAAAACGAGCTTCTAACAAACCCAAAAAGGAGACTGTTGTCCACTGACAGCAAGGACAAAAAGTTAATCTTTACGTTTCTTGTGATTGCCACGGTAATAAGCAGGGACTCCTCAACATCAAGATTTGAAAATGCATTTTTGCAATGTAAGCTTCTAAGATAGTATCTAGGGGATTTTTTTTCAAATGGATGTATACCATCAAAACTCGTATTATCTTCCAACTGCTCATAATCATCTAAAGAAGAATCTTGTGAACATAACTGCTCACTTCCTTCTTGGAAGAACTGGTCTGAAATCTTTGACTGGTATTCTACTTTTTTCTGGATAGGATCCTCCTTTGAAGGAAGGATCCCCTACGGTCCCTGACATGAGTGAGATTCTACCTTCTTATGATCTGATTCCTTAGCATGTATTTTGTGTTCTTCCTCAACCAGTAAGGTGTCTAACCTCTCCTTTCTCGTACTAACAACTAACTCTGTGATAGTTGGAATTGAGGCATTTTCTCTTAATATGACCCATTTGCTAACACCCATAACAATGAATATTGAGATTCTCATAGTCTAACAGTTGAATCCATTGGCTTCGCATGACTAAAGGATTATACTTTGTGGACCTGGAACCATCACATTCCTCAAAACCGCTATTCTAGCTTTACTCATAATGGTTTTGTATTTCAGATTTTCCTATGTTTGCTTGTTCATGTACAAGAAATGACCAATGTATCCCCTATTTTGATGAATATATGTTCACCCCAAAACTCTATGGGAAGTGCATAAAGATTAACCCATACAAGAAAGACATCAATGTTTTTTGTTTGAGGGTTAAATCCTCTAAACCATGGTTTAATAAATATACCTCTTTGTCCCATGAACCAACTGGGTTTGTTTTTAAGGGTTGCATTTAAGATTATTTTATTATTATTTAATTAGAAGCTTTAAAACCCTCAGGTGTTTGTGTTTTAATTAAAAGCTTCTCAATGCTTTTAATTAATTATTTTTAAAATATAGCACTTAAGACCATTTAATTTAAGTGACATAAATAGCTTTTTAAAAGTGCATTTATTAACTTGATATTAGAAATAAAATGCACAAATTTATATTAATCTATGGTTTAAATCCTTCTTCGATCAGTTCTAATAAAGTAATTACCGAGTGAGCTATAGCATTATATTGCCCTTATTAATGTATTATGATGAGCTAGGTGAACTTAGGAACAAAACTCCAAATGTTAAATCCATTTATGAGCATTAATCTTTAAATGGTGGCCACTAACTACTTTTTGCAACTGTCGTGACATGGCAAGCCGTACACGCCTTTTTCATCACGTTGTGTTTAATCTTTGTACCTTAAAAGAATAAAAATAAATAAACAAAAATCCTTGTTTTATCCCGTTTGGGCCGTATTTTGAGGAATGGTGAATTTAATCAACCGTTGTTTACCTTCTCACCCTCTAGCCTCTTTCCTCATTGGAAAAGATTTTTTGGTGTGTAATGTCTTATAAGTTACCCTTGTCTCACAATTTTCAATGTGGGATTTACCCAAAAATAAAAAATAAATAAACAAAAAACCTTGTTTTATCTCGTTTGGGCCGTGTTTTGAGGAATAGTAAATTTAATCAACTGTTGTTTAGCTTCTCACCCTCTAGCCTCTTTCCCCATTGGAAAAGCTTTTTGGGTGTGTAATGTCTTATAAGTTACCCTTGTCTCGCAATTCTTACCAATGTGGGATTTACCCAATTACAACCCAATCATGTATGTATGTTAGGTAGACAACTTTCATGAGCAATTTTAATTATATTTTTTGTTTTTGTTGGATTTTTACTTTTGTGTTTAAGTCAATTCAAGATGACCTCCATGATTAGTCATTAGCCTAATGACAATTCTTTCTTCATGTAATCACAAGACAAGGGGACCCACTTCGCACACAAGCACCATAAGAACTTGTTAGCAGGGAGGAGAAAGGGTGAATTTAATCAACTACTTTGAGAATGTTATCCTCTAGCCTCTTTCCCCATTTGTAAAGCTTTTGGTGCATGGAACGGCAAATTTAATCAACCACTTTGGGCTTCTCACTCTCTGGCCCCTTTCCCCGTTGGCAATGCTTTTGGGGCATGCAATATCTTATATGTCACCAGCCATTGTTCCAAATCTTAGCTATTTCCCGCCATTTCTCGCGATATGACTGCCAGCCGAGAAATCGTTCCATTTCTCATGAGACGAGAAACCATTATTTCTTGGCGATTTTCGCCAAGTAATATCAGTGATTGCTCAGCGAAAATCGCCGAGAAATCCCCGTTGTCTCAGCATTGGAAAGTTGCAGTGTAGAGACAAAGTCGACTTTAGGGCACGAGAAAGCGCAGACACGGTGTTTATTGCAATTTCGTGATTTGCAAACGTGTTAACAAAGATTGTGACGAGTTGCAAGGAGAAGAATGGAGTAAAGGAGGATGTGTTGTAGGCCAGATTGCGATTTGAATGAGAAATGCGATGGGTGTAGTCAATGAAGGATTTGCAGACCACAGACCAAAAGTAGAACACAAGAAATGTGCGAGGAAGAATCGATTGCAGAATTGAACAATTTGTGATTCATGATTGCCACGAATGCAGACCAGAAAATGAGTTTGCAAGATGAATTTGTAGACTAGAAGGTTGCAGACCAAAGACGTGACTACAGACTAGCACATGGATTTTGCAAATTATCGCGATTTTCCAATCGCTAAGGTTGTGACCACCATAGGCAATTTTTGCACAAATCACTAGGGCATGACCAAAGGAAAAAAATCGCAATTTGTAGTGATTTGCACACATTTTTGTGCAAGACCATATTATCCATAGTCTGATCTTCATTTGATAGTCAAAAATAATGGCCAATAATCAAAATTAATCTCATGTCATTTAACAATGTTTTACATTTAATTTAAGTTTATTTTATGAATTTATATGTTTTTTAAAGTGGCGCTAAAGTTGCTAAGAAATGGCCGAGAAATTCCAAGATCTGAGATCTTGTTCAAATTTTGCCCTCCCGAGAAATCGTCGAGAACGAGATTTTGAACTATGGGTCACCCTTATTTCACAATTCTTACCAATGTGTTGATCATTTTGGTCCAGCAGACCAAAATCGGTCTCCTTCCCCTGTTGTTCTGAGCCATCAGTCGTAAATTTGGTTGCACAAGCCTTTTGGCAAAGAGATGGACCAGTTCGAGGATGCAAGGCTTTTACAAAGCTTCTGTTGACAATTCTTCCACAGGGCAGATTGTCTCTTGTCATTTAGAAAGTCCACGCACACATAAGCCAAGGAAGAAAGAATACATTGTTTTTTTGGTAATGGCCTTTTGCTACAACAAGAAAATTCCAAAGGAATGGTTCATCAAAAAGGTTTTTACTTCGGAAAAGAGCCTTCGAAAAAGTGCTAAGGAATTCGTCCGCAAGGCAAAGGACAAGGCCAAAGCGCCTAAGACGAAGGAATACTTTGGAGAATCCAAAAGTCCACCTAAAGAAGCAAGGTTTAAAGCCAAGGCCCTTCGGAAGGGTCGTTTTCAAGAAACCCGAAGGGCAGGGTACCTTTCGGGAAGGTACAGGAGCAAATTCAAACCTTTTGCAAAAAAGGCCCGGGTGCCCTACTTTTTTCCGAAGGGCACGGACGAGAGACAGGAGCCCTTGCGGAGGGCACATGGTTGGCGATAGGATCATTGCAAATTTTCCGAAGGGCATTTTTTCCAAAGACAAGTGAAGGCGGCAAAAGCAAAGACGGAGAATGAATTCCTTCGGGCTTTTGTCCAACGGAATTCCTTTGGACAAATAGTCCAAAGAAATTCGGAGAAATGGCCGCGCAAAAAGCTGAGGGAAATCAAGCCCGCAAAGCAAAAGACTGTCCATTCGGAAAGAAAATCCGCGGAAAATGGTAAGGCAAATCCTTCGGACATTTTGCCCGAAGGAATTTGTCCGCAAAAAAGCCGACCGAAAGCAAGCGTTTAAAATGAAGGGAACAATTCCTTCGGGCAAAATGTCTTAAGGAATTCCTTCGGACATTTTGTCCGAAGGATGTGAGAACCACAAGGAGACCAAAGGACCCCGAAGGGCAGGTGCCCTTGCGGGGGACTCTCGACGACCGTGAAAGGGACCTTTTTCAAACCCCGAAGGGACACCCTCCCTTCGAGAGGGTTCAAAGACTAAGCCCGGTCAAAGGAACACTTCAGAAAGAAAGCCGAGAGACAAGAAGGCCAAGAGGAAGAGACCGCCGAGAAGGGAGCCCAAAGAGCCAAAGATTGATAGAAGATAGCCCCGAGGGCTCATATTGCCAGGAAAAGACAAAAGAGATGACAAAAGACAATACCAGGTAAAGACAAAGCTGGGAAAGGACAAAAGTCAAAGAGTGAACTCAGCGATCCGCCAAGTGCAGAAACGGACAAAATAGTCTATAGAGGTGGCAAAAGAAGGTGTCGACACAAGGAGAGTTATTCTAGCAGTTGAAACAGTGTCTGCCAAGTGGTCATCAAGGGGCACGAACAGTGAAGACGCGCCCTGTTTTTCTTCATTTTGCATTAATGAGCAAACAAACCGCGTGAATGTCTTGAAGGAGCGGTCTTGTTTGCAGACAAACGGCGCAACCCATGACTTCACATATGGCGTTTAATATATTTTAAATGCCTAAAGTCAAAACTAGAGCCGACACAGCTTTCTGTTTCAACGTTTCCTCTTCCCAACCCTCTCAACGAACATGGGCCAAATTGTAAAAAGGCGTCAAAATCTTTTCCAAAGGGGCGCCTTTACTTCCTCTCTCTATATATATATTGTAATCTCTCATTTGAAAAAAAGATATCTCTCATTTTTGTATGGCGCAGCCCTGCCAAATTTCACCTTGAATCAATAAAAAGCATTTTACCTCTATCTGGTTGAATATATATCTGAGTGTGCCTGAGTATTAACCTTGTGTCCAGTCATTGTTCCATGATGCTTTTACAGGCTTGATACCAGCACACCTGGTATAGACAAAGCACCATTCTTGCAGGTAGCAAAAGTGTTGTATCTGGAGCGCAGAGATAAGAGAGGGTTATCAGACAGTGTGTCTTCCTACAACACCTTTGGTAAGTTCATCCCCTATGTGTTTTCATTAAGCCCTTCTATTAAGTTCTCTGCAGTCTGGTCCTTTTATTAGATAAAGTGTATGTATGTGCTCTTAGGGTTTGAAGTGTGAGCAAATGAGTAGATCGAACTTTTTTGGTGCATCACCGTCTTAGCTTAGGTTCTGCTTCAACAATCCTTCTCTCTTTCCCCCCCCATTATATATATATATATATATATATATTAGCAAATGTACTGGAATAAATCAAAGATGCATCAAAGGGAGCTAGCCCTTATCTAGAGATTCTCCCCTCAGTTTTGCCAAACCCACAGGCAAGAGAGGAGTCTCCATTGTGTCGTGTGGAAGACAGAAACCAGCCTTCTGTCAAGGGTGCAATCCACAGCATCAACAGTTTTTGGCACGCCCGGTGGGACTAACTAGTTTTTATCCAAAGAGTTGAAGAATTTTGGTGTGTTCTTCAACCAACCAGCCTTTGGAGGCTTTTTCATCAACACCAATGGCGACTCCGAGTGGAATCCACTGGTTAAGCAGCCCTGGTGCCATCAAGAAATCATAGTTTGGTATGTATAATTCCATTGCTCAGAACCATGGACCTTGTTTTCCTTCATATAACTTTGATCAAGCTCAGGTTGTTCATGGAATCACCTCAAGCGGCTCTCCTAGTTGCCCTTCAACAATAAGGGAAGTAACGCTGGAGTTTGAGAAGCAAGTGATGGAGATAGATAGATTGGATGAGCAGTATAGATATCAGCAAGAGCTTATGTACAAAGAAGAGTGTTTGTTCAGGCAGGCTCAAGCCTTGCAATCCATGGAGGAGGAGGTAGCAAAATGGAAGAGTGCATCCATTCAAGGCAGTCAGCCTTGTGTGCCCCCTCCTATTCTAAAGAAAGCCCCCTTTTGTGCACCAAATCCTTTCTACAAGATGGCACTTGCTCACTCTAGCTCATATGATGCAGTAATCAATCCTGCTCTTAATCCCTTGCACCTAGCTTTTCAGCATCAAAGAGAATTAGAGCAACCCCCCATGGAAATGAACCTTTTCAATTCCTTAGATTGTGAATCCTCCTTTGAAGGAAATACCATGAACCAGCACATCTCTCTTCTAGAAAATCTTCCTATACATCAACAGTCTCTTCCTAATCTTCCTCAGCCACCTCAAGTCTTTCAACATGATGTCAAGATTCCAAGTTGGAAAAAGGAATGTCATGAACCAGCTCGGGACCTTGGAGAAGATAAAGTTGCTCCCTGTACACAAGGGAAAAGTTCCAATCCCAAGGTCATGAGTTGGAAGCAAACAATGGAATCATGGGGCAGAAAGGAGGAGAAAGGTTTTGCTCAAAACCTTGAAGAAGATGAAGCTGCTCCTACTCATCATGATGATGCTTGTGACCTCCAAGAAAGACTCTTTCAAGAGAATATAGCCAAGCAAATTGCAGAATTGGAGTCCAGAATGAAGTTCATCAACCAAAGTGTGATGGATGGTTCAGATCAAGCAGAAGATCCTACATTTGAACACACCCCATCCACACTCCTCCAAGAGAGCTATCAAGCCACATCTGATATAGATGAGGTGCTGGCCAAATGGAAGGAAGAGAATCATTCGATTCTAGCTCAGGGACTGCCTCCTCTTCCACGTAAGTTCAACCATCAACCCTCCACTCCATTCTTTCTCAAGGAAGACCCTGTTTTGAAAGAGGCTAGTGAAGAAGAGAGGATCCAATTTGCAGCTGATCAAGAAGCTCTCATGAGCGACAATGAAGATGAAATCATCATGGATGCTCCCTTTGAAGACATCATCAACAATGGAGAAGACACAAGTCATGCATACATGCGGATGTTCCAGCAATAGGAAGAGGAAAGTAAGCATGGTGAGCTCTCTCCTCCCTTGTTTGATGAACTTCCTTGTTGCTTTGATGAGGAGGATGACCATGCCATGGAACCCGAGTTGGAGGAGGATCAGGAGGAAGTCTTTGAACAACTAGAGACTAGTCTTTGAGCAGGAAAAGGAGAGGCTTGTCCATCTTGAGGAAAGCTTTAAAGAAGAGAGCCTTGCACAAGAAGGTGATGTTCTGTGGGATGAGCAATCAGTCTGTGATCTCATTTCAGACATCACAACGTCACCCTTCTTCAGGAAAGCCATGATCAAGCAGAAGATGAGTTTGACAGCGTCTTCAATAAGGCAGAAGGAGACAAGCCAATCCATGATGCATATCAAAGGGCTTATGGTGATGAGCTAGCAGCCATTGATTTCTTGATGAAACACACCAGCATGAAGAACCAGCAGGAGGCAAGCTTCCAAGAACAAGAAGAGTACATATATGTTGGAAGCATGTTTGCCCCCGATTCATTTGGATACAAGCCAATCAAGGTGGCAGGCAAGAAGAGCAAGTCACCAAATCTCCAGTCCATTCAGTCACTTGTCTGGCACCATAAATTTTCTTGCCATGAAGGAGACTTAAGAAGTTTTCCCTTTGATCCAGGAGGGATGCAAATGTACCTGGTTAGCTGTACATAGTAGTTTGTTTTCAGTTTTTCTTTCCCTGTTTTTCCTAAGTGTTGTTTGCACAGGTAGTGTTTTTTAGCCCTGTGTGTGTTTTCCTTTGTGTTTGGGGTAGAAAGCTTCATGATTGATTCTTGGATCTCTCGAGGCTGTTGCTAACTTTTTCAAGCTGCGTTCTGACTCCATGCCCAATGGACTTTGAGGCTACTGGTTTCTTAAGCATAACAGGCATGCTTCCCTTGGGAGTCGCCAATTTGTTGACCATTTTGGTCCAGCAGACCAAAATTGGTCTCCTTCTTCCCTTGTTGTTCTGAGCCATCAGTCGTAAATTTGGTTGCACAAGCGTTTCGCAAAGAGATGGACTAGTTCAAGGATGCAAGGCTTTTACAAAGCTTCTGTTGACAATTCTTCCACAGGGCAGATTGTCTCTTGTCATTTAGAAAGTCCACGCACACATAAGCCAAGGAAGAAAGAATACATTGTTTTTTGGTAATGGCCTTTTGCTACAATAGGAAAATTCCAAAGGAATGGTTCATCAAAACGGTTTTAACTTCGGAAAAGTGCTAAGGAATTCGTCCGCAAGGCAAAGGACAAGGCCGAAGACGAAGGAATACTTCGGAGAATCCAAAATTCCACCTAGAGAAGCAAGGTTTAAAGCCAAGGCCCTTCAGAAGGGTCGTTTTCAAGAAACCCGAAGGGCAGGGTACCTTTCGGGAAGGTATAGGAGCAAATTCAAACCTTTTGCAAAAAAGGCCCGGGTGCCCTACTTTTTTCCGAAGGGCATGGACGAGAGACAGGAGCCCTTGCGGAGGGCACATTGTCAGCGATAGGATCATTGCAAATTTTCCGAAGGGCAATTTTTTCCAAAGACAAGTGAAGGCAGCAAAAGCAAAGACGAAGAATGAATTCCTTCGGGCTTTTGTCTGACGAAATTCCTTCGGACAAATAGTCCAAAGAAATTCGGAGAAATGGCCGCGTAAAAAACCGAGGGAAATCAAGCTCGCAAAGCAAAAGATTTTCCATTCGGAAAGAAAATCCGCAGAAAATGGTAAGGCAAATCCTTCGAACAAAAAGTCCGAAGGAATTCCTTCGAACATTTTGTCCGAAGGAATTTGTCCGCAAAAAAGCTGACCGAAAGCAAGCGTTTAAAATGAAGGGAACAATTCCTTCGGGCAAAATGTCCGAAGGATGTGAGAACCACAAGGAGACCAAAGGACCCCGAAGGGCAGGTGCCCTTGCGGGGGACTCTCAGCGACCATGAAAGGGACCTTTTTCAAACCCCAAAGGGACACCCTCCCTTCGGGAGGGTTCAAAGACTAAGCCCGATCAAAGGAACACTTCGGAAAGAAAGCCGAGAGACAAGAAGGCCAAGAGGAAGAGACCATCGAGAAGGGAGCCCAAAGAGCCAAAGATTGATAGAAGATAGCCCCGAGGGCTCAGATTGCCAGGAAAAGACAAATGAGATGACAAAAGACAACCAGGAAAAGACAAAGCTAGGAAAGGACAAAAGTCAAAGAGTGAACTCAGCGATCCGCCAAGTGCAGAAACAGACAAAACAGTCCAGGTGGCAAAAGAAGGTGTCGGCACAAGGAGAGTTATTCTAGCAGTTGAAACAGTGTCTGCCAAGTGGTCATCAAGGAGCACGAACAGTGAAGATGCGCCCTATTTTTCCTCATTTTGCATTAATGAGCAGACAAACCGCGTGAATGTCTTGAAGGAACGGTCTTGTTTGCAAACAAATGGTGCGGTCCATGACTTCACATATGGCGTTTAATATATTTTAAATGCCTAAAGTCAAAACTGGAGCCGACACAGCTTTCTGTTTCAACGTTTCCTCTTCCCAACGCTCTCAACGAACATGGGCCAAATTGTAAAAAGGCGTCAAAATCTTTTCCAAGCACCTTTACTTCTTCTCTCTCTATATATATTGTAATCTCTCATTTGAGAAAAAGATATCTCTCATTTTTGTATGGCATAGCCCTGCCAAATTTCACCTTGAATCAATAAAAAACGTTTTACCTCTATTTGGTTGAATATATCTCTGAGTGTCCCTGAGTATTAACCTTGTGTCCAGTCATTGTTCCATGATGCTTTCACAGGCTTGATACCAACACACCTGGTATAGACAAAGCTCCATTCTTGCAGGTAGCAAAAGTGTTGTATCTGGAGCGCAGAGATAGGAGAGGGTTATCAGACAGTGTGTCTTCCTACAACACCTGTGGTAAGTTCATCCCCTATGTGTTTTCATTAAGCCCTTCTGTTAAGTTCTCTGCAATCTGGTCCTTTTATCAGATAAAGTGTATGTATGTGCTCTTATGGTTTGAAGTGTGAGCAAATGAGTAGATCTAACTTTTTTGGTGCATCACCGTCTTAGCTTAGGTTCTACTTCAGCAATCCTTCTCTCTTCCCCCCCCCCATTATATATATATATATATATATATATATATATATATATATATATTAGCAAATGTACTGTAATAAATCAGAAATGCATCAAAAGGAGCTAGCCCTTATCTAGAGATTCTCCCCTCAGTTTTGCCAAACCCACAGGCAAGAGAGAGTCTCCATTGTGTCACATGGAAGATAAAAGCTCAACCTTCTGTCAAGGGTGCAATCCACAGCGTCAACACAATGTAGGATCATCCCAATTACAACCCAACCATGCTTTTGAAAGCCTTCTACCAAATATACATACATGATTGCATTGTGTTGTCGTGAAATTTTACATTTCGCGATAACACCCCCAATTGTACTCCTATAGCCAATTAGAGGTGTTTCAAAGAAAGGGGCGGTCAAATTTTTGGAAGTAAAGAGATCAACTCCATTGCCCAATGGACAAGGCAATTGTCACCCGAAATTCGAAGCTTTGAAATTCTCCAAATTGTGCACTATGACATTTTTCAAGATGAAAAGTGTTCAACAAATTTTAATGAGGGCAAACGAAACTATAGAAGGAAATTGGAGAGACACGATAATAGAAGGAAATGAAAACTTATTGGTGAGAAAGCTTGAATGCAAGGTCAAACTTCAAGGATGGAATCACCTTGGTAGAATGCAAATGCAGAGCCTTATGTTGATGCTAAAAGTGGTCAAGAGTCAAAGTCATTATAATCTCTTGGCACTCGTGAAAAGCAAGCTAATAGTGGGAGTGAAGAGTTGCAAATTTCAGAAGTAGAACAACCATATAAAGATCATTCATGTTTGGATAATGTGGAACTGAAGTTTGCAGATGTCAATAATTTTCTAGTAGCTCCAACCCTGTAAATGCTCCCACAGAACTTGAAGGGACACTTGTTCCAGACAGGGTTATGGGACATGGAGAATATTTGTGATCAAGAAACAAAGTTCATTGAAAATAATCAAGCATCTCCTTTGAGGATGTTAGTGAGGTCTCATGATCGTGATGACTAAACTTACGCATAATTCAACCAACAAACTTATATTGGATTATTGATGGGTAAGACTGCTCATAATAATAAGTTTCCACAAAGCTCGAGTGGTTGAAACCAAAAATATGGAGAAAGTCATCTGGTGAGATCTTCTCTTTCTTCAACTGGTCACCAAAAAAATCTCACATACAAATATGTATGCCTAATAGGTCACATCTCCTTCAAGCTCTATAATTGGAATCCTATAGAATTTCCCCGATGGTTGTGTTAACAAATTTTGCAATGATTAGCTAACATGCCTGACAGAGTTAATGTAGGACTTCAAAAGATAAACATATAATGCGAAATGGCTTTCGAAGCCCATGAAGTATTAATAAAGACTATTATTAGGAGAACTTTCTTGATATAGTTCTAATTGGCTTTTGGAAGTCCGTATAGGTTTAAGATGTTTTGTAAAGTTTTAAATAGTTCTCACCGTCCTTGCATACCCGTATAAGTTTTGAATCATGCAACATGGCTTAACAACGTGACAAACGGTTTCTAATTGCCGAATAAGCCTTTAATTATTTCGAAACAACTTCAAAATAGTTGTGAATGGTTTTGCCAAACTCATGATTGGTGTAAGTCGCTTGTTGAAGTTTCAAAAGTATGAACAAACAATTTTAAAACAGCCTTTGATATCCCATACAAGTCTTTTATGATCTTGAGGCAGTTTCAAATCAGTTTCAACAGCTTTCATAAGAACCCGTACAAGTCTACAAAGTATTGAAATGTTCTTTCACAGTTCAAACTAGCCATTGGAAGCACAATTAAATTTCTTTGATTTCAAAGTGATTCCAAACATTTGCACATGGCTTTCTCAAGATCGAACAAAACCAAGAATATAAACTCCTTCATAGTCTTAAATGGCTTTCAAAAGCTCACCAAAGGTCTTTGACTGTTTTGTTCCACTTGTTCTTTTCATTCCCGTAGGAGCCGAAAACGCCGAAAGGGTCTATGAAGGCTTGTTTTACATCAGTTCTCGAGACTGCCATTTTAGTCTATGTATCACTTTTCATTGTGTTTCGATTGTTCCCGAGAAAGCTGATAAAGTCGTTTTGGTCTACAGAAGTCCTTTTAACATTGTTCAATTTGTTTTGGTTGTTGCAAAAAGAGCCGAGAATGTTGTTCTGATCTGCAAGGTTTTCAAAATGATTTCCATCTAATCCAAAGACCACTAAGAAGGCCATTCTGGTATAACAAATGTTTACAATGAATTCCTATTATTCCTAAAAGGCCCAAAGCTCTATTTTGGTCTTCAGGGAATTCAAAAGCAATTCCATTTGTTCTTGCAAAACCCAAATGATGTGAAAAGGTCTTGAATAACTTTGTCGTTAGTTTCATTTGTTCATGAAAAAGCCGAAAACACCATTTTGTTCTGAAGGATATTCAAAAGAGTTATCACCCTTGTTGGATTTACTTCACGTGTTTCAAAACTTCTATAATATGTCAAAATGCCGTGGAAAAGAAGAAAAAGTAAAAGAAAATATTACATCAAAATCAATCGGAAATGACCCATCATTTGGAGCTTCCAATGGCGTGCTTTCACAACCTCCACTTATCTTGTTAGATGAAATGATCAAATTTGATAATGTAAGTATCCACGCACCAAATGGGACTCTATTAGTTCGCAATCTTAGCTTTGAGGTATTGCCTGGAAATTCTGTCATCATTATGGGGCCAAATGGAAGTGACAAATCTTCAATTTTACATGTAGCAACAAAACCATGGCCTCTTCACAATGGAACAATGAACAAACCATGTGTGGGGAAAATCTTCTATGTCTCCCAAAGGCCTTACATAGTGCCTGGAACTTTGAGGGATCGAGTTTGTTATTCAGATTTACTACAGGACTCCTTGAAACTACCTATTCAGGTGCAATCAAATTTCAATTCTCCTTCAACACTATCATAGCAATGTTATCTTGATGATGATTGAGTGATGGAAGTTTTAGAAGTCACAAAAATTAATTGTCTACTTGCTCGAGTGATGGAAGTTTTAGAAGTCACAAAAATTGGTTGTCTACTTGCTTGAGTGATGGAAGTTTTAGAAGTCACAGAAATTGGCTATCTACTTGATTGAGGAGATGGTCTTGACCAAGTGCAAGTTGCAAAAGACTTCTCTACCTTTGCAATTTTGGATGAATGTACATCAACAGTATGGATGGGGAGGAAATACAATTTCCAAACTCTGATAAATTCAACGTTGCTTCTGAAAAGGAATATCATGAGAGTGATCATTTAGATAATGATTCTGATAATCATAGTTACCAGGTTCGGAAATCCGAATGTGTTCGGGAGGCCAAAAAAACGCAGAATGCGGAATTCTTAAAAAAGTTTGGAAAAAAATCTAGTAAAAATCAGTTCGGAAAAAAAAAATATAAATATGATATATATATTTATTGAAAAAAAATATAAATATAATATCAAATATTAAATATTATATTTTGTTATCTACGTAATACTAAAATAAAATGTAAATTTAAAAACAAATAAAAATATATTTTATTATCTACATAATACTAAAATAAAATGTAAATTTAAACCTAAATCTAATCCTAAGTTCTAACTTCTAACCAAACAAAAATAAAACGCAGAGTGAAGAACCTACCTCTGTCTCTCGCCGCCTCTTGTCGTCCATCGACCACCAATTGACTGTGCTGCCGCATCGTCCACGAACCTGCTATGCTGCCTGCATCGCTGATCGAACATTGTTCCCTGCATTGTCGACCGAGCTCTATTGCCTGCATCGCCGCCAAACTTGCAGTCGTTGTGCCTTCGACTACCAAACCTGCAATTGTCGTGCCTTTGGCTACCAAACTTGCAGTCGCCGTGTTAAACAATAGGCTTTTTTAGGGTTCTCGCACTAAACGACAGACTTTTTTAGGGTTCGCACACTAAACGACAGGGATTTTTAGGGTATTTGGTTTTTTTAATGTTTTAAATTTTTAATAATAAAAAATAACCTGAATCCGAACGCATTAATCCAGGGGCCGGAAAAAATGCGCATATTTCCGCATTTGGCCCAGATGCGGCCAAACCTGGTAACTACGCTGATAATGCATATGATGCTGATGAAATGAATAACTATGAGCATACAAAAATTAAGGATAGTTCAATAAATATGATACTGCAGCAAAAAGAGAATGAGGGAACAAAGATTCAAGGAATAGAGAGTGTGTTTAATGTTTTGGATGATGGGAGGAATTTAGATTTGAAGGTAAAAGAGGAGCAAGATGAAGCTCATCTCCTACCTATTACTAATTGTTGTCTGAAAGATGCAAAAAAAATCAAAGAAAGCATACAGAAGACACGTGGATTGTTTGACAAAATGTCTCAACAAGATATGGTTTCGTATAATGCCATGACTGTAGATTATGCACAAAATGGTTTTTTCTTGAACTTTCAATGGCCAATTCCATGGAATTGTTACCAAAATGTTGTTACTTCAAGCTCATCCTTGACTTATTTGTAGAGGCTCTACCATCTTCCTCTTGTGCAGCTGAGGTAAACTTGATTCAAGGTGCTTTTCAACATTTAGTTCAAGTTATAAATTCAATAAAAGATGTCAACTCAAGTTAATTTGAGTTAGCTTACAGTTAAGGTCAAGTTGAATTAAAGAGGTAGTTATGTATTACTTAAAGGGAAAACACTATAAAAGGGATCATTGGCATTGTAAAAAGGGTCTTTTTCTCTCAGCAAAACAAGAGGCTTTTCTCTCGGGGCAAGACAAGGAGGAGAATACAAAACTGTAACTTTGTGTACATGTAATCTCTCTGACTGTAAAATGTGCTTTTCTGTTCATAGTTTAAGGTACTCATTAATACTTCATTATTCCTTCTATTGTGTGTAAAAAACTTGATAATATAGTCTGTTGCTATAAATCTTGGTGAACGGACTTTGTCCATATGCATGCAATTTGTTTGACGAAATGACTTAGTGCTTTCATGCAAATGTTTTATCTATCCTCTGTTTGCAGTTCTGATTTTCATGTGAGAATAAGATGCCAAATCAGGACCGTTTGATGCCAAATGAAACCTTGTCTAAAAGGTGGAAAATGAGACTTTGCATTCATTTTCAGCCTGAAATACAAAGGCATGCCATAGAACTTTGTGTCTAGAAATATCTCTAGTGATATCTTCATTCCCCTATTTGAACTCTGTCTTTCTCACCCTTTATGTGGATACAGGGTTCCATTGTTGAATTGTCCAATCCATTTTCATTTAGACCAGGTTATCTAGGCAGAGCTCTACATTTACTCCGCTATAGGTTTCCCATCCTCTTGATAGCTCTTTTCTTCCTCTCTTCTTTCATCTTTTTCTTTCTTTTCCCATTTTTATTTCCTTTCTGTACTTTTTGGTTAAAAGTACACAAAAAATCTCCAAAATCTCAAATCATGACGGAGCTATCCCTCTCAAACGTAGAGGAAAATCAAGCTTAACCTCACGATTTCTCCAATGTTGCAAGATTCCATGTCACTACCATTGGGTGGGTCAAGATATTAACCAAAAAAGCACAGTGACATAAAATCATCGCAACAAGTTGTAATTGGGTTAATCCCACATTGATAAGCATTGTGAGGCAAGGGTGACTTATAAGACATTCCCGGTCCCAATAGCTTTTCCAATGGGGAAAGAGGCTAGAGGGCGAGAAGCCCAAAGCGGTTGATTAAATTTAACATTCCTCCTGCTTACTAACAAATGCTCATGGTGCTTATGTGCTAAGTGGGTCCTCTTGCCTTGTGATTATTACCAAAAATACACGAGAAAACAATTGTCATTAGGTTAATGACTACTGGTGGAGGTCATCTTGAGATGACTTAAACATGAGTAAAAATCCCACAAAAATTAACAATATAATTAAAATTGCTCATGAAAGCCATCTGCCTAATGATATATATTCTCATGCATGGAACAAAGCCAGGAAATAAATAAAACTTTTGGAACTTTTTGCACCTATTATGCATTTTTGCTTTTTTTTAAATAAAACAAGTAAATTTTTTATATATGAACAAAATAAATACATCAAAGGATGCCTCTAAGAGACTAGGCCATCCAAACACAAACAGAACAAAGAGGACAGAGAAACAAGGAGAACTGAGAATGTATGAACACCAAGAACAAGTAGAACTTAAGTGTTAGCACTACAAAGCGTCAAAACGCAACGTATTTACATCATCCAAGCGCAAAAAACAGCATCATAGTAATAAGAGAGATCAGTTATTATGTGCTATTGTGGACAGAAAGCCTTCCTCCTGGGGAGAGTGAGCAGCCCATGCTTTGTTTGAGGATGAGGCCTGATTTGTGGAATTTGTTGGGCTCCATGTAGTCTCCTTGTTCTTATCTTCAATGTGGACCTCTGCAGAGGCAGCTTGTCTCTTTGCTGGAGGGGTGGGTTGTGTTGTCTCTAAGGTTGTAGCTTCAATTCTACGTTTGGCTGATTCAGTGAGCATTATGGCATTTACAACATCCATTGCATTTTCATTTTTTTCTGCAGTTTTTCTCAAATTCTCAACACATGTTTGCAGGGTTTCAATTCTTTCATTCTGATTCATTTTGAATTGAAGCAATCTAGAAAGGGTTGTTTCTATGTTGGGGTTGGGCAATCTTTCGGCTTCTATGGTTTTCCCAAGATTTTTTATCAGGGCAGAGATATTCATCATGGTCTACAAAAGATCTTCATCCTTGGATTTAAAACCCGTATGAGAGAAGGAAAGATAGCCTAAATTTTCCATGGCATGACTTGACATATATTGGTTTACTTTTGACATGGCAAGAAATGGTGTTGTAAGTACCACCTCCAGGGGTACATTGAGGGAATTCAGCACGAGGGAGACTTGTATGGGGGTTGTCAAGCATATCGGCCTGTGAATGTTGATCATGTCAGGTTTGAAGCCAAGTCTTCTGAAAGAAGGATTAAGAGCTAGTGGAATTTTATGCATCTTTTGACTGCAAATTTCCCTCGAAAGAACCTGAACTGCTAGCATGAAAAAAAAAACACGCAAAAGAGAAATGTTTGTAGGCAGGGGGTGGAGTCCATTACCTTTGTTAGGTCCATTTCTTGAGGCCAATTATGATGAGTATGAGGATGAGAACCATTTTGGGTGCTGACTTTGTTTTGGAAGTCTCCCTACATGCTAGTTGCTTCATCATCTTCTACATGGATAGGCATTTGATGAGTGTTCATTTTTTGTGTCTACTGCTGTGGAACTCTCTTTGGATTTGCTAGAGATGATTTCTTTGTCCTCCTCCTTTATCTTTGATATACTTTAAGCTATTTGTTGTCTTTGATGTCCCCATTGTTTGCACAATGATTCCTCTTATTCATAATTCTAGAGGGACGCCTTTCTTTGGACCCAAGTTTGCTGACAGCAGAAAGAATTAGGTGAATTTTGCAAAAATGATCTTGATTTGACTGCATAAGATCATATAAGCTTTGGCATATCTCATAAACCATCCTATTTGAATTAATTGCTCCTATGAGGATAGCTCGATGGAGAGGTTGTTTAGCAATTGTACTCATGAGATCACTGTACTGTCACCTTCCTAGCCTTTACATGAGATTGTCTGATTTAGCCTATTCAGTCGTTCCCCTAGGCTAACAAAGTGTGGTTAGGGAACTCTAGTGACCATTTATCCAACATGGTGTAGTTGGGAGTTGCATATTGCCCTTTTTTGGAGTGTTTTTGGTGTTTTCTCCCATACTATTTTTAGTAAGTCGGTTTTGGGCGCCGAGGAAGCTAGTTGTCAATCATACTATTTTTAGCAGTGTCGATGGGAGCAGTTGTTACCTATTTTTCAATGTTAGTTGATTCAATGCAATTATTTAAAATAACCAGTGTTCCACGGGGACGCATCCCCCAAAAAAAACTGCCATTTCCAAGAAGGGGATGTCCTCGAGACACGGGGACATCAAGGGAACGTCCCCCAGCCGCTCCACCACGTTCGCCATGCTCCGTCGAGACATTAAATTGTTAATGTTCATTGTTCAATGGATCAAATTTGAAACTTAAATGATTAAATCACAATATTAAATTGTTGATGTTCAATGCAATATACTTAATCCTTATACATCTTTTTATAACTAATTTTTCAAGTACTATATGTATTTCAGCACCGCTCCCCTGCCACCCCTCCCACTGCCGTCCCCAAATTTAGGCCCCCCATCCCCCCGTCCCGAAATGTCGTGGAGAACTATGAAAATAACATAATGTTATTAAAGTTAAATTAAATATTTAACTTATGTTATTTTATAAAGTTATTTTATAAAAAAGACCTTGGGAGACATAAGTGAAAATTATAACGTTAAAGTGTTATAATTTAAGTTGGGTGCCTAGGGAGACAAAGGGACTTAATAATTTAAAATTTAAAACATTTTATTACTCAAAAAGGAGGTCGTGGGTTTTAAGGGGGTGGGGAGCTCATTTTTCATTATGTTGGATGATATTTGATATTGCTACTCTCTGGAGAAGATTGCTTCTTGGTTTGTGAGGACGGAAACCCTCATAGGCAACATTCTTCACGTTGTTGGAAGATACAGTCTGGAGGATTCTTAGTGTTTTCATTCAAGAAACACAGTTGAGCAGATTGGAGGTCTTATTGTTCAAATATTATTGAAGATTCATTACATATTGGTTGGAGATCGCTAGAGCAAGGTTTTGAAGGTTTTTATTGCTGTTATTATTGTTTCTTTGCGTTGGCCGTACCATTCCTTTTGCTACTCGTACACTTCTAAGAGGCACTGGAGATTCTTGTTGTTGGTCGCTAGGGTTTTTGGTGTGTTTCAAGAGCAGTTTGGAGGCACCACTCTTTATTGTTGCTTCATTATTGTTGCTGTCCTTGGTGATTGGTGACCCCCTTTTAACACCCCAGTTTGAAGATTTCTTCACCAGCTCAATCTTTTTGACTTCTGCACTTTCTGGGTATGTTGGATTTGGATAATAGATGATATTTTATGAACTGGGTTGTAATCAATTTGATGAAAAACTGAGTATATTTGCTGATATTAAAATTTGGAATTTTCAGCTGTGTAGTCTTGATGTAATATTCAGTTTTGAGTTGAAAATATTATTTCAATATCTTTCATTTTTGTTGCATTATATTTTTGTATTAAACATTGCAAAAAACTCTCAAAACAATCATCAAAAAACAAAGGCAAAACAAGGAAGCATACTACAGTGGTATCAAAGCAATGTAACCTGCCATCCTGAAAGGGTTATATGACAAAAAACAGCAGTCTATGAGTGATGCATAGCCAACACCAGTATTATTTGAGGAGAAACAGAGTAAATCCTAACATTGAAGAGACTCCTATAATTCCCTTTGCTAGTGAAGAAAGAATTGAAACAAGTATGGGTGACAGAGATAGGGATAACAGGGGAAATGAGGAACCAAGTACCCAGGTTATGCTTAATAATATGATGAGAAGGCAATGAGAGTTTCAACAAGGGTTACATCAGACCTTGGTAGAAATGACAACCCTATTGACACAACATATGGCAGGGAACAACAATAATAATGGCAACAATGGAGGAAACAACAACAATGGGAATATTGGACATTCTATGAACAACAAACTTGTTGGTCAGCATATTTGGACAGCTTCTTCTAGGCCTCTTACGCCTACCTTTCCACCTAGAGTCCAACCCTAAGTTGGGAATGAACCCACCTTCAATGATTTACAGGATGAGTTTTTACAAGATTAGAGGGATTCAGATCTGGAGATTCGTGCAGAAATGTCTTTCAGAGACTATTGTGACCTTAGAATGAAGCACAGACCACATAGGGGTGGAATAGGACATAACCATGATTTACAGAGGAAAGTTGGGAAGCTCACAATTCCATTTTATGATGGCACAGGGAAGACTACTGCAAGAGCTTGTGTGGAAAAGTTAGGCACTTATTTTCAGCTAAATCCTATGCCAGAAGATGAGGCCATCAAATATGCCACTATTCACTTGGATGGTGTTGCCCACGAGTGGTGGCAGCATGGGATGATTACCCTTGGACATGATCGGATTGATACATATGCTGAGTTCACCATGAGGTTGATAGATAGATTTGATATGAAAGATCATGAATTGCACTTTAAGTAATTGGCTCAACTTAAACAATGGGGGACTATGGAAAACTTTGTTACGGAGTTCCAAAGACTTTCAGTGCTTGTTATAGATATCTCAGAAAGGAGGCTGATTGTTCTTTTTATTGATGGGCTTTCAGACCCTTTACATGGTTGGGTTAAGGGACTCAATCCAGCCACTTTGCAAAAAGCCATCAAAAGGGCAAGGGATATGGAGTCTTCTACTTCCAAAAGTAAATTCCATTCAAAGGGATTTATGCATAAAAAAGATAAAGACAAGAAGCATTTTCAGCGTCATTCCAATCAGCTCAAACAGGGCTCAAAGAAACTGGATAATGATCAACTGAATGAACTCCGAAGAAAGAAATTATGCTTCCATTGTACAGAGCCTTGGGACCCATCACATAAGTGCAGTGTGAAGGCAAAGGTAAAGCAAATAGAATATTTTTTTGCTGATGAAACAGCATCAGAAAAATCAGATCAGCAACCTGATTCGGAGAGTAGTGATGAGGAGAATACATTAGAGGAGCCGAAGAGTGATGGAACCATTGCCCAACTATCAAGCATTCAAAGGGCAGTCACATTTAAGGTTAGAGGGACTTTACAAGGGCAGCGAATCATAGCTCTGATTGACACAGGTGCCACACATAACTTCATTGATGAGAAATTCGTGGCTAGGAGAAGTCTAAAGACAGAAGAGCATGATGGTTTTAAGGTAATGGTAGTTGATGGATACAAACTTTCTTGTACTCGAAAGGTTTCAAATCTGAAAATTCAATTAAGTGAATATGAATTGATAGATGAATTCTATGTGGTCAACATCGGGGATACTGATATGGTGTTAGGAATGCATTGGATGAAGTCCCTTGTGGAGTTCTCATTCAATCTTCAAAAGATGGAGATGAAGTTCGAGGCCAATGGGAAGAAGATAGTACTTAGAGGCCTATCAAATGGAGGGCCTAGGGTGGTGTCCTTCAAAAGGATGGAACGGTTAATGAAACATGAGCAGATTGAGTGGGCAGCCGAGTGTCTCATCATGCCTACCATTGCAGAGCAGCAAAAGAATAATTACCATCCGGACATCCAGAAGCTAATATCACAGCATAGCATGGTATTTGGTAGTATTCCTCCTAGAGTGCCACCAGATAGAGGAATAGAGCACATCATAGAGTTGGAAGAAGGTACTAAACCTGTGATGATCACTCCTTACCGTCATCTTCAGAAACACAAAGATGAAATAGAAAAAGCAATTAAGGATTTATTGGAGATGGAGCACATTAGGCCTAGCAAAAGTCCATTTGCATCAGCAGTTGTTTTGGTAAAAAAAAGAGGGACTATGCGAATGTGCATTGATTACAGAGCCCTTAATAAGAAGACAATAAAGAATAGGTATCCCATCCCCAAAATAGATGAGTTGATTGATGAGTTACATGGTGCTTGGTACTTCTCCAAAATAGATTTGAGGTCAAGGTACCATCAGATTCAGATGAGGGAAAAAGATATAGAGAAGACGGCTTTTAGGTGCCATTTTGGGCATTTTGAGTTCCTGGTGATAACTTTTGGTTTGATGAATGCCCCAACCACTTTCCAGAGTTGTATGAATCGGGTTTTCAGGAATCAATTGAAAAAATTCGTTTCGATATTTTTTGATGATATTCTGATTTTTAGCAAACCCTGGGAGGAACACTTGCAGCATCTTGAGGGGGTTTTGAGCATCTTGGAGAGTGAGTCTCTATGCAAAGGAGTCCAAATGTGACTTTGATATGACAAAGCTTTTGTACCTTGGTCACATCATCAGTGCAAAGGGGGTGAGAGTTGATCCAGAGAAGATCAAGGCTATTGTTGACTAGCCTCCACCAATGAACCTCACTCAGCTTAAAGGGTCCTTTGGCTTGTGTGGATTTTATAGGAGGTTTGTTAAGGGTTTTTCTCAGACTGCAGCCTCACTTACAGATTTAACTAAGGGAGCATTTGAGTGGTCAGATTCAACGCAAAGGTGTTTTGAGCACTTCAAACAGGTGATGTCATCATGTCCAGTGTTAGCTATACCTAATTTCTCCAAACCTTTTGAGGTGGAGTGTGATGCATCAGGAGAGGGGATTGGTGTTGTTTTGATGCAGGGGAAGCACCCCATTGCATTTGAGAGCACAAAAATTGAGAGGTGTGGAGAAAAGCTATTCTATTTATGACAGAGAGATGTTGGCCATCACGCATGCCTTGGCCAAGTTTAGACCATACCTAGTTGGGGGTAAATTTGTTATTAACACTGACCACAATAGTATCAAATATTTCATGAACTAGAAGGACCTCAATGACAGACAGCAAAAGTGGGTAAGTAGACTACAAGCATATGATTTTGACATTGTATATGTCTAGGGAAAAGAGAATGTAGTTGTTGATGCACTTTCAAGGAGGCCTCACTTATGTTCTCTAGTAGAGATTTCTGTTGATTGGAGAGAGTTAATTACAGTAGAGTATGCCAAGGATTCTTGGGCAGCAGGAATTGTAGAAGGCACAATTCATGATAACAGGTATACAGTGCTTAATGAGCTAATTATTTATAAGGACAGAATTTATTTGGTGCCTTCATCTCAACTTAAAGTGAAATTATTGAAGGCATTTCCTGATGCACCTATGGCTGGTCACTTGGGGTTTTTCAAGACATACAGGCAGATTCGAGAGAGATTCACGTGAAAAGGGCTTAAAAATGAAGTCCTTAAGTATGTCAGAGAGTGCCCTACTTGCCAGTAGAACAAGAATGAGCATACCTATCCAGTTGGTTTACTTCAGCCCTTGCCCATCCCAAATCAGAAATGGGAATGTATCTCCATGGATTTTATCACAGGGTTTCCTAAGGTGCAGAACAAGGAGTGTATATATGTGGTGGTTGACAGATTAACCACATTTGCACACTTTTTTGCGATTTCAGCAACATACATTGTTGCTTAGGTGGTTGAGTTATTCTTCAAGGAGATTTTCATATTGCATGGAATGCTCAGGAGCATAGTGAGTGATAGGGACAGCAAGTTCCTAAGTCACTTTTGGTAGGAAATCTTCAGGTTGAGTGGGACTGAACTCACTCCCAGCACGAGCTACCACCCATAGACAGATGTGCAGACAGAAATAGTCAACAAATGGGTGGAGGGGTATATCAAGAACTATGTATCGGGACAACAAAGAGCTTGGATTAAGTGGTTGCATCTTTGTGAATACTGCTGTAATTCCACTTATCACATGTCCATTGGGATGTCACCTTTCATGGCTCTTTATGGATATGAGGCACCTAACTTTTTGGATTTACTTTTTGGAGATAGTAGAATGCCTAAGGCTAGAGATTTGTTGCAGGAAAGTCAGGATGTCATGAAATCTTTGAAGAAGAACTTGCAACAAGCACAAAATCAGTAGAAGTCATATGCCGATCAACATCGCGTGGAGTGCACTTTTGATGTTGGGGACATGGTATATATGAGGCTTCAGCCTTACAGACAGTCTTCTCTCAAGAAGAGTGGTGCCGAGAAGCTTAAGCCCAGATTTTATGGTCCTTTCAGGGTGTCCAGAAGGATTGGGGAGGTCGCCTACAAGCTTGAGTTCCCAGCTAGCAGTAGGGTTCATAATGTATTTCATGTATCCAGACTTAAGAAGGCGTTAGGACACAATGTGGTTCCTTCATCAGAGTTGCCACTCTTGGATGAAGAGGGTAAATTGATTTTGGTTCCAGAGGCCATCATAGATTCTAGAGAGCGGACTCTTCGGAGGGTAATTAAGGAGTACTTGGTCAAGTGGAGGGACTTACCAGTGGAGAATGCGACGTGGGAGAATGCGCAGATTTTACAGTATCCAGAGTTGAGATTGCTTGAGGACAAGCAATCTTGAGAACGGCGGACTGTAATGTCCCCTTCCTAGCCTTTACATGAGATTGTCTGAGTTAGCCTATTCAGTTGTTCCCATAGGCTAACAAAGTGTGGTTAGGGAACTCTGGTGACCGTTTATCCAGCATGGTGTAGTTGGGAGTTGTGTATTGCCCTTTTCTGGAGTGCTTTTGGTGTTTTCTCCCATACTATTTTTAGTAAGTCGGTTTTGGGCGCCAAGGAAGCTAGTTGTCAATCATACTATTTTCAGCGGTGTTGGTGGGAGCAGTTGTTACCTATTTTTCAATGTCAGTTGATCCAATGCAATTATTTAAAATAACATAATGTTATCAAAGTTAAATTAAATATTTACATATGTTATTTTATAAAGTTACTTTATAAAAAGGACCTTGGGAGGCATAAGTGAAAATTATAATGTTAAAGTGTTATAAATTAAGTTAGGCACCGAGGGAGACATAAGGAGACTTTATAATATAAAATTTAAAACATTTTATTCCTCAAAAAGGAGGTTGTGGGTTTTAAGGGGGCGGGGAGCTCATTTTTCATTATGTTTGATGATATTTGATATTGTTGTTCTCTCTAGGGAAGATTGCTTCTTGGTTTGTGAGGACGAAAACCCTCATAGGCAACATTCTTCACATTGTTGGAAGATACAGTCTGGAGGATTCTTAGTGTTTTCATTCAGGAAACACAGTTGAGCATATTGGAGGTCCTATTGTTCAGATATTATTGAAGATTCATTACATATTGGTTGGAGATCGCTGGAGCAAAAGTTTAAAGGTTTTTATTGCTACTGATATTGCTTCTTTGGGCTGGCTGTACCATTCCCCTTGCTGGCCGTACACTTCTGGGAGGCACTAGAGATTCTTGTTGCTGGTCGCTAGGGTTTTGGGTGTGTTTCAAAGGCAGTTTGGAGGCACCTAGACCTGCACACATCACTCTTTATTGTTGCTTCGTTATTGCTGCTGTCTTTAATGATTGGTGACCCCTTTTTGACACTCTAGTTTGAAGATTTCTTCACCACATTAATGTTTTTGATTGTTGCACTTTCTGGGTATGTTGGATTTGGATAATAGATGATATTTTATGAACTGGGTTGTAATCAATTTGATGAAAAACTGAGTATATTTGCTGATATTAAAATCTGGAATTTTCAGCTGTGTAATCTCGATGTAATATTCAGTTTTGAGTTGAAAATATTATTTCAATATCTTTCATTTTGGTTGCATTATATTGTTGTATTAAACATTGCAAAAAACTCTCAAAACAATCATCAAAAAACAAAGGCAAAACAGGGCAGCATACTACAATCACTCGGGAGCTTATTGTTAATGCTCTAATATCCATGCACTTTCCTTTGATTTGGCTAGTGTGTTTTTCACCAATTCCTCTTTAAATGTACAAGTCGTCATTCCCTTCTTCCCGTTCCTTCCAATGGACCATATATCTTGTGTTTAGAAAATTCGATTTGGGATTGAAGAATGAAATCCTTGTCGAGTGGTGGGAGATAAAAAAAAATGCAGCAAGCATTCCTATAAGCAGATATTCTGCAAATTGCAATTGTGCCTTGTGGGACATCCCTGTGAGTGGTCCAAGTGGTGGCAAATAGACGCGTGGTGGAGAAAGGCTGCACCATGTGTAGTCTCGACAGCTGAGTTTTGTTTTTTGCATTGAGGCATGAAAATCTTATGAACAATGCAGCACTTAAAGATCTTGCAGGACAATCAAATGGGAAAAGAAGGGTGTTGAATTTCTAACCCATGGTGATGTCAATGGGTGTGGGGATTGGGGACAAAGCAACAATGGAAAAAGACAACTATCAACCACGTGATGACCAAAAGGAGGATTTAACCTTTGACAGCTGATAGACAGGGATATCGAGGGGGTATAGGGTAAGGTGAAAGAGACAAAAAGATTGGTTAGAGTAATACAAGGAAAAATCATGGGTTGTGGGGATGGTGAGAGAAAGAGGGAACCTAACATGTAAAAACAAAATTATCTAAAGAGGATGGCGAATGATTAAAAAGTTATAATCCCAAGTGAAAGACTCCACAAAAGTAAGACTTAAAAAGGTTGAAAAAGCTCCCATACAACATGATTTGTCTTCACATCCCTATAGGCTTCACTGAGAGTGTTTGAAGAAAAGTAGCCAACAGTAATTTCTATTTGTGTTACCCATCTGATTGATCGCCCTTGGTAGTTTTGTCTAAGTATACATGTTGCATTATGTGATATGTGAGAGGGTTCGGAGTAATGAAGAGTTGGTTGATATGATGCAATAGCCAAATTTTCAATCTTGTCTGCTGTTGCCTTTCCTTGGCCAATGTTAAAGAGTTGTCTGATCAAATTCTGTAGTTTGTCCACAATTTGTTGGATCATACTTGACATCTTCCAGTTGATGGAGGTATTTAGTGTGCCCTGTCGGTTTTCATGGGATTGAACTGCCTTGGTAATCATATTAATTATGATTTTTGAATAGCCTTCTATAATTTGATTTTCAATAGAATATAACTCGCTATTTGGATTCCATGTTGACAGGCAAGGAAGTTCTGCACAGTTGTTAGGTTGAGGCCCTATGCATTTTGCATAAGCTCAACAGTAGTGTCCCTTTGCGTCTCTGATGATTTCTCCAATACCTGCATGACCCGGGTTGGTTTTTGTTGCTCCATCAAAATAAAGTTTGTGTCAACTTATTGGTGGACTTGCCCAGTTTACTAGAGCATTTATTGGAATCCATCTCATTATGAACTGATAAGTATAATTCCATTTCTTGGCTGACCAACAATCTTCAATATACAGAATTCACACTGCCTTCATTTTCTTTTAGATAACATAGAGAAGTACTACGGAAATTTTCTTTTGGTGTTCTCAGAATGTTTGTAATAGTTCTCTTTTCATTACTAAGGACACGGGAATTTATTTCATTCCATATCTGCCATAGAATATGGCTCATAGCTATCTGTGTCACTCGCCTGATCATAGGCATATACGTTGGAAATTGTCCATTTTTGTATTGCCCGATTGATTGTATGGATTTGTTTTCCCGCTGATGAAACCAAGAATCCACCTGGTTCCAAAGTGTTACAGCCATTGTGCACCTAATAAATAGATGCTGATTTTTTTTCGCATCTTGATTACAATTAGGAAATATAGAGGGACCTCTAAGTCCCCATTGTTGAAGGTTATTTGCAGTGAGAATTTTTTTATGTTTTACCAGCCATAAGAAGGCTTTGATTTTAGGCCAATCCCGTTTGTCCCATATGGGATTCAATTTTGTGCTATGATTATTACTGTGTTGATTCAGCATCTAATAACCTGAGGCCATTGTTACTTCCGTGTTGTGTATGGCCATACCAGTTTTTCTTGTTTTTTGGTAAGAAAGATTGGGCGTCGATGAAGTTCTCCCAATGGTTGTGCACTCTGCCCATGAAATCTTGATGCAATTGCTTTTAAGAAGGAAATGTCCCATTTGTCATTTCCTTCTTGGTTTGATGTATAGTAGTCTAGCACCATTAGATACCCTTTGGCTTGAAGAATAGCTCGAAAAGCTTGATCATTGTTAATGGAGAGTGGAGGCAGTCCATTCCGGCAGGAATCCGAATTTCAAAATGGGAGATTTATCCTATTTTCTATTTTCCGACTGAGATGTGATTGAATTTTTTGAATTCCTTCATAGATATGATTGAATGTCTCAGCCATTTTCTTGGGTGGTTGCATTTGCAGTGAGAAGGTTTTTGTATGCAAATTGTATTTTTCCTTCACTGCAACCTTCCACGGCATATCCTTTCCTGCTGAAAATGCCATGTTACTTTCACTGCGGATGCCTGATTGAACAATTTCTAAATTTTGATGTTCAAACCTCCCTCTTTTTTCGACTTGGTTATTAAATTCTAAGCAACAAGTGGGTATTTGAATCTATGCCTTGTCCCTTGCCATAGAGAAACTCCCTTAAGGTCGTATTATTTGAGTTTCCACTATGTGGCTAGGAGGGATTTAAGAGAGCATACATATTGAGACAGTTTGTAGAATCGCCTTAATCATCTGAATTCTCCCTGCAAAGCTGAGCCATCTGTTGGTCCAACTGGAAAATTTGGTTCTGATTTTTTAAACCGTATGATTTCATAAGCTTTGTGGTTGTTTTGAGATGAAGAGGGAAGCCCAAATACGTGATGGAAATTCCCTTCAGTGAATGGTATTGATGAAGAATGTCTCTTTTTTTCCTTGTTGAGATGTTTAAGAAGAAAATATTGGATTTTGTATTGTTTCCCTGTTGCCCCGATACCTCTTGAAAGGTTGTTAGGATATCATTGAGCTGTACAATTTCCTTTGTTATGATTGCAGAAAATAAAAGGGTGTCATCAAAAAAATGGAAATTGCTGCACCTTTGTCTGCCTTTGGTAGCTAATATACCATGAATTTATCTTTTGTATTTTGTCTTTAGTGTGTTGTATGGCTCTGCTGAGATTTCCACTCAGCAGAGTACATAGGGTCAGGCTAAGAGGAACTCCTTGCCGTAATCCAATCAGGAGTTGAAGGTTTGACATGTTTCGCCCTTTAGAGCCACTGTATATGTGGGAGTACGGGAGTACATATGCAGCTACTAACCTACTTAATAGTTTAATCTTCAAAACCAAAACTGGAGAGGGTCCTCCTTATAAGTTCCCAATTACATCTGTCAAATTCATTTGAGATGTCTAATTTGATCATTATCCCTCGCCATTTATGGGTCTCTAATTAATGAAGAATTTCTTAAACAACTATGATGTTATATGTTATTTCAATTTGTATACAAATGCTGACAGGGAATGAGGGATGAGCGTTTGGAGATAGGGTTTGATTCTGTTGGATATAAGATTTGAGATGATTTTATAAACCATATTGCAAAGGACAATTGGCCAATATTGATCTAATATTTCTGCTTTGCTGATTTTGGGAATAAGAATCAATTTTGTGCAATTCAATTGTTTGAGCATTTTCTTATCGTTTATAGATTCCTCTACCACTGCCAATAGCTCAAGTTTCATTAGCTCCCCAAAATTTTGGTAAAACAGTCCTGTGAATCCATCTAGCATGGGTGCTTTACTAGGATCAAAAAAAAAACAGCTTTGACCTCTTCTACAGTGATAGGTTTGATTAATCATTATCTTCCTGCTTTACCAATTTGGGAATATGTTGAAGCATATAGTGTTGAGTAGATGTATTTGCATTGATAGGCACATTTAGAAGTCCTGGTAGAATTTTAAAACAGAGGAGAGCATGCCATCCTGATCCATGATATAATGCCCATTGACTGTTTTTAGCCTATGATTTGTGTTCATTTGTATGTATTTTGCACTGTTGCATGGAAGAATTTGGTATTGGAGTCCCCTGATTTAATCCATTTATCTCTGGATTTTTTATGCTAGTGTATCTCTTCTATCTTTTAATATTCTAACAAAGCATGGATTGCATGTTGTTCTTCATGCTCTGAGTTGGCACCATATCCTTGATCATGGATTTGGACTTGTATTCCAGCCAATCTAGTCTTAATGTGATTATTTTTTTTGGAAGTTGTTGATGGGTAAAGTTTAAGACCATAGGCTAATGATCAGACAATGTTGTGTCAACAACTCTTGCTTCAATCCTCTTATTTGGCATGTTCCAATTTTCCAAAAGAAATACTTTATCCAGCTCTTCTGCTATGTATCTTCTTCCTTTCCTTTGATTAGTCCAAGTGAAAGATCCTTGCGGGTAGCCTTGTTTCATGAGATTGGTTTAACTCTCTATTTGATCCAAAGCAATTGTCATTCGGTGGTTCAAACCTACACCCCCTTTTTCCATGAGGATATCTAATCGTTTTGAAGTCACCCATCATGATTACATTATGCACATTAAAATTGGTGACCCAAGTTGTCACCATTTCCAGAAGTTGAATCCGATTGTTGTCACTCAGAGGGATGTACACATTTAGTACATGTATTTCACTATTCCATTCATTAGAGTAAAAGGCAACACAGTAGCCAAAAGAAAATATTTGTTCAAAGATGAAATCATTACCTAAGAGGATTGTTTCACTCTTTCCCACCAGCCGCTGACACTGTTGGTACTTTGAGACTAGGTTCCTCCTCTTTTCTATTGGCATCTCTATGGATTGGCAACCCCCATTCATGTATTCCTTAGACGCCTAGTCCCACTGAGCTCCTTCCCACAAAGGGCCTCATCACTACAGCTGCCAGAGAGGACATCTACAAACAGTATATCTAGGCCACCTAGATCCCCCCCTTGAGCCGCTTAGCTCCAAGCTTGCTTTCTACGCTGAGCATTTATTACAAGTAGTGGAAGGTATATTTTTCGCCCTCACTATCTCCCACGCCATTGGTCCCACGACTTGAGATCTCCCCTTGGCCGAATGAGAGTGTGTTCTTACCAACTATGGATCAAAACAAATCACCAAATTCCCTGTCTGGATCGGAGCTACCATCTTTTCTCCTTCCAAGAGGTAGAGACTGAGGAACACTTCATTTTCAGATGCCCCATTTACTATGAGATCCGGGGAATATATCATTGCCTTTATAGGGACTCAGCCAATAGTCTATCTACTTTCTTTAGATATCCAAACCAGTGGTGCTTGGCTCTTTATCTTCATGAGGTTGTCCCTCTCCAGCACAGATCTAGATACAGTCGAGGGCATGGATATAGATAGGCCCCGATGGCCTACTACTACTCTAAGCTCCCCTTCTATCTAAAGTTGACACCATGAATCACCCCTTGAACTCTATGGGGGCATCTAGTCCACTCCAAGCGCATCCATCCCATTGTTCACGCATAGATCTACACCCTGTTCGTGCATACCCCATCTATCTTTTATCTTCCCATCTAACTTCCATCTGCCCATACCCCAAGCCCTTATTTAAGGTCCCTCCGAGAAGAGCCTAGAGGCTCTAGAGCCCTCATGTTGATCACATCTTTCTTCCAACCCACCAAACGATTGGCAGCACTAAGCGCCCTTTGGACACTAGTATATCACACATCAGAGTTGATAGATCATTTAGGCGGTGCTTCTCTCGGCGTATCATTACTACTCAGATTACTTAGATCCCCCAACCTGCTCTCCCTCAGCACCATGGCTCTGCTTCTTCCTGCTAGTGTGGCTCTACCCTTTCCGACAACATGGATCTTCTACTTACCGGCTGCCCCCCAAACCATAGAGGCAAACTCAAATTACAAGGTTCTTTTGGATATTAGGGGAGATTCTAGAGGAAGTACTTTGCTTTCCCCTAGGATCTCCTAACCAAGCCCCTCCGACATTGGGTACTCCCCAACGAACACTATCGAATCTTTTCACAGTGATTGATGATGGGTTAGACGGCTCCTCTACTTCAGGTATAGACAGAGGTTTTTGATGAGGTCTTCCAGTCTTCATCGCCACATGCTTTTGGGGGATGTTGTTCGGCCCCCATTGCTATTTGTATTGGTTCCATTACCACCTGTGTTAGTGGCACACTACTTTACTTTGTCTTTTGAACTTTAGCTTCTTGGATTCTCTTTCCTTGAACTTTCTATTGTTCATGGTTGAATTCGCGAGTCTCATTGTCCTACTCTTGGTCATCCGTGGACATTAATATAATTTATTTCTTTCTTTCTATGTGGAACTTATCCATTTCGAATGGTTCTGTTATTAGGATATTTTTAGTTATTAAAATTTTCTTTGCTCGTGTCTTGGAATGTCAAAAAATATCAGAGCAAAAATTAGATCAGCTTGAATGGACACACTAGAAGGAAAGAAGAAATCTCAGGAAAGCTAATTAAAAGATAAATGGGGAAGATAAATGTAGATATGGGCACAACTCATCAATTTCTAGACTGCAACATGATTAAATGTTAAGGCCCGGTGAAACAGCAAAACAATCTTGGTATTTATAATAATAACATACCCCAAATAAATTCAATGGATACTCAATGGGATCCTGTACTGGTAGCAAGTGCCATTCTCCAATGACTAATGATATTGTTTCTTGGACACAAGGTTTTCCACCTAAATTGCATGTATACAAGATTGAAAAGATATTAGGGGTTGTACCAATCTGAAGCATCAGTATGTATGTGGGAAAATCTGAATGAAGATAGGAAATTTGTTGTGATTCAAGATTGGCAATTCTTGACCAGCTTTTGGCTCATTCATATTCACCCTGACCACATTTAATACCTGTTAGAGCAATGTGGTAATTCAAACCATCATCATAGATGTTTGGGTGCTGATTGGCAACCGAACAAGGAGCTGTCCAATCCACAATAAGACAAACAAGGAGTTGACAATGAGGAGAAAGACAATCAACCCATAATGAGCCTGCCCATCAAGTAAATCTTGCAGCCAGGGATTTTGGAGGTAAAGAAAATCTAGCTTTAATATTAAGCATGCATTTTATCAGTTTCTTGTGAAAAACCTCAAAGGACCTTTGAGAAATTATTCCTAAATATCCAACATTCCAAGTAACAATCTTGCAGGCATTTTGGGGTTTTTTTCCCATAATTTTCAGGAGTTCAATGGAATAGATCTGTTTCCAAAACCGAAGGAAAATGTTTTGCGTCAGCCATTTGCAGGATGATGATTTGGTGGATAAATTTGACCATATCATACTAGTCACCAGAGGAATGTCATGTGGTAAGGGGTGACGTGCCACCAAATATGACTATGATGGAAGGATAATTGTTACAGTGCTGTAGAATCTGAGGTCATATTTGCTGGAATAAACCAATGGTAAATATGCAGGTGTTCGTGAGAAATACAGATATTTTGACACTTGTGCTGTCCAATTATTATATGTATAAAAAAAATCTTAGAGCTCGGTAGAAGAGTAGTTAAAATTTCATGTCAACCAGTAGATTTTGTCAGAGGCTTCTGGGCATGCCAAACATTGGCATGGAGATAGAAAACCCCTTAATTTGGATACAGAAGAAAAAAGAAGATGCAGGAATAATTCTGAATTATTAAATTGTTGTGATACAGAAAACATCAACCGAGACAAAGCGATCAAAGTTTTCAACTTAGAACAAAAGAGGGTGATCTACACGGAGCTGCTTAAAATTGTTCTATATTTTAATTTCATATATGGTGTGCTAATGGTCACAATATTATGATGGTATTCTCCAGGGATTCCTATAGACAACAACGGATGCCCTATTTATGACACTTTCTGATTTTTTTCTGAAGCCCAGCTTATGAGACAGTTAATCCTTATAGGGCTATTGATGCTAATGTTTGTTTTAATTACTGCAAAACAACTGAATACTTCATATGATAAATTAACTGCTAGGAATAGTATATGTGTAATGAATGCAAAGGTGTAGCTTACACTGGTTCTTTTTAGTAGCTTGGATTGTATGTTTGTTTTTGCCTATATGTTCACATAAGCACCAATTCCATACTAAAACCATTTGCGATATTCAATTAAAACTAATAGCACAAACTGAGAGATCATTTGGAACATTTTGATAGACAACCTCAACTAAATTAGAGGATGAAATATTCCATGCATACCGTTTTACCAAAAGTCTATGTTAGCAAAACATTAAGTAATAAGGACCCTTACTGAAATAGAACGACCTCAGAAAATAGTGTTTATATATCGCAAGTAACATATAAATTAGTATAACTGAAAACTTGCATTTAATCCCAATAGAAAATAAACAGCAGATAATATTTTGGACTAATGCGAATTTTTTGGGAAATTACTTCCTCTTAATTTTACTTGCAAACTAAGATTGTGCAAACCATGAAAAGAAGGCAGTAAAAACAGTAATACTGTAGATATGTCAACATGTCCTCATTGATTGATCTACCTGTAAACCACACTTCTCGCCTATAGTTGTTGCAGTGTCAAATGCACGTTTCAAGTCAGAGGAATAAAGTGCTGAGATTTTTGATTCTTTGGCTAATTGCTCAGCAACCTGTAACAGGTATGCGATACAAGTAGCGGGTGAATCATTCAATCCTAGATAAGGCCTAACAAGATACAAATATTAGAGTTGACATTTTGCGACAAGAGTTATATTTGAATAATTTTGATGCATACAGAGAACCCTTACTGCTTTTGCCTGTCTCCATCCAAGCTCATTCAATTCTGACTCTAATTGCCCCTGAAAAAGAAATTTGCTTTTCAGGTTAGTTTCTGGGAAAATAGATTGAAAAGGAAAAGTGTATGGCCCTTAATGTAAGACATAATATATTGAAAATATATAAGATGCAAACACACCAAGAAGCATTGCAGTATTATGAAAAGTTTTAATAATTGAAGGTGATAGCCTCTTCCCTCCATCATTAGACAATGTCCATGGATAATAAAGTTCATCTTTATCATTAAATAGTAAATTTTGATTTCCATTAGAGACCTTATGATTATCTGGTAAAAATGTCACCCTATAGAAATATTTGGATACAGTAACATGAACTATCATTAGGCAAGTAGTAGCTACTATATAGTTTAGCCCTATATAAGATGCAAACACACCAAGAAGCATTGCAGTATTATGAAAAGTTTTAATAATTGAAGGTGATAGCCTCTTCCCTCCATCATTAGACAATGTCCATGTACAATAAAGTTCATTTTTATCACTAGATAGTAAATTTTGATTTCCATTAGAGACGTTATGATTATCTGGGAAAAATGTCACCCTATAGAAATATTAAGATACAGTAACATGAACTATCATTAGGCAACCAGTAGCTACTATATATTTTAGTTGGAAAAAATCCTCCCAAGATGAATGTAATCTTCTTCTCACATGGTTAATTAGATACAACTTATATTCTTTAATGTTTTCTTCAAATGGATGCTTGCATCAATTTGTAGATTTCTTAGTGGCATCTTCAGCCAAACTAAACATGAGATCAACTCCTAGAGATTTGTATCTTTTTGAGCCAAAATGAGAGCTGAAGGGTCAGCAGAATGTTTAAGATAACAACATCCCTCGGTTAAAGAAATATCACAGTTATAACATGAAGTGTGTAGATACATTTCTGCATTTTCGGTGTCCTTAATTACCAACTCCTTGTGAAAATACAAGCAATCAAAGGTATCTAAAAGAGTCCAATTGTCATTAGCTATGTATCTGTAACATCAATTTCCAGGAAAGACCTTTGCACAACTATCCCGTGAAACGCTTTACCAATGTTTGTCCACATGTACCATACATTGCTTTTCTGTCTTTGGGCCTTCCCCTTAATGTGGAATATAAATTCAGTGTTTTAAAATATATAGAGATAGTGAGCAACAAGAAGTACATGTCAATCAAGATAAGTTTTGATTTCATGTTGTATTGTAACCATAGTTACCAAGTTTGGAAATCCGGATCCATTTGGGAGGGCAAAAAAAACCGAAATCCGGAATTCTTGAAAAAGTTCGGAAAAATACAATCCAGAATATATATATATATATATATATATGAGCATAGTTTTAAGAAATATGCAAAACTGATAAATAAAATGAAAAACATTTATAAAATAATATTAAACGTTAATATTATATAATATTTATGGTTTCTGGGCATTTTTTTGCACAGAAAACCTTTTAAAAAAAAAAATTGAAAAAAAACAGGGCCAACCTGGACAAACTTATCTGGGCTGGCCAAAAAAATCCGGATCCAGCTGGATTTTGTGCAGATCCGGTCGGATTTGGTAACTATGACTGTAACGGAATTTATCTTACATATCTTTGATAATTTGGATTTAATGGCATAAAGCACCAACCCTGCTTATATTAAATTTATATACTATTACATTTATCATTAAATTTGTATAATCCCTAGCACTACTTTAAATAGAACACATATTTTATGCTCTAATACAATTATTTCCCCCATTGAAAGAAGAACCAATCAGATAACTGACAATATAACCCTTTACGGCCTTTTAACAGTCAGATACTGAAAGGAAAATCCCTGCTGAGCATACAAGATTCCAATATAGTGTGGAAGACTCTAGAGTCAAAAGTAATATGACAATGTCCAAATTTAGCATTATAGAAAGTGCCCAACCCAGGGATGATCTTCAATCCTGTCTGTTCTGTGTTCCAATTGAAAGGGTTCCAATGATTTGAGTAAGCTGTACAGATGGAAATATTTAAAGATTGACAGCATCACCTCTTCAAGGATTTAGGAAAAGAATCGCACATATGGCTAACAAGATCTTGCCAGCAATTTTTTTTTTTTTTTTTTTGAATTAAAACCCAATAATTTTAATAATTATAAAATTCCTTCGATTTATTTTAATGAAAAAATAACATATATTTGTTTGAGTATTACACTGCAGAATAGAGAAATTTAAATTGAAAATAAAATTTGAAATGTTAGAAAAAATAACTAAAAGAAAAAGGAACGCATTCTGGGCTTACTAAACCTAACTGAGAACTGTAATTTTTAAAATGGAACTTCAACTATCATTCGTCCATCTAAGTCTCAAGTTCTCTTTTGAATGCAAATAATTTTTGAGAAGGGAAAAATTGTGGAAGACGGCAAGGGGTTCAGCGGAAAAGAAGACAAAAATCCAATAAAGTACAATTAGCTGGGAAAGTTCTAGCAATCTAATTTAATTTCAATATTGAGAATTTTTATGGAACTGCGAATATGACAGACAGGAACAAAATCCAATTCAAGTTGTAGTCTTGAAGACCCTCTTCTTCACCAAGGAGCCTCTTGTAGTCCTGGCTTCAATATGGCAATTTTAAGTAACGGCACCGAATCCGAGAAAGAAAGAAAAAAAAAATTCCATGGAACCCGCATTAATATTCAAATAATGGAAAATGTTTTGAGCAATTTAGTGTGAATTCTAAGAAGATTCTCGAGAAGGGGTTTTCATAATTCAAGAAGGGGCAATAAAGGAAATTGATATCTTAGCACAAATTTTGCGTAAGTCGAGAACCCTCACTGGTGGCACAACTCGAGGATCCCTGAAATTGATGTTAGCCATATTGACTTCATCTTTCAACATCAGAAGCAATATTGTTTATTTCCATTGTCAACATGGCTTCAGAAATAGAGGGATGTTGGGGGCATGTTTGTTGACATCATCACAACCTTGGCAGAAAACAAGGATGTCGGGAAATTTGTTTCTAACGTCAACAAGATGTCAGCAATGTCGAGATGTCAGGTTGTTTGTTGACATCAGCAAGATGTCAAAAAATCAAAACAATGATGTCAAGGGGCTTGTTGATGTCATCAATCCATCAAGGTGACAGATGCTGATGTCATCCAACATGAAGTCATCTTCTAGTGTTCTTAGTCATCACCATCAGGTGACATCAGCTTCTTTCCTGGTAGCCTTGAGCTCAAGTCAGTTTTCTCCGGTTTCAGTTCGGTTTTCTTGTTTTTCTTCAACTGTGGTTTTTGCTCCATTTGGAGTTGTTTCTCATATTTCAGCAGTTCCCCCAATTGTTACCCCACCATTTAATCATAGCTGTCAGGTGGAAGGGTTTTCCAAATTCATTGTTTTACTTGATTTAAGGTTCAAAGCTATAGTGATTGGGAAGCAGCCACAACAGGTACAACCCAAGATTTTGAAGGGACCAATGGACAAATGTCTCACATCCTCGAATTTTACTACAGCACTGAGGCCAACAGAGCTCATGCAGGTACAACCCAATATTTTGAAGGAACCAATGGGTGAACATCTCACGTCCTCAAATTTCACTTCAGCACCAAACCCAACAAAGCTCATATTGCCGGTTCTCAATGTCATCCAACCTAAAGGTTCAAGCCCCAAGAACTTGGACAACCACCAACCTCCAGACAAAGTCGAGAAGCCAAGCCACACTGCACAGACCATGCTGGTATGTTGTGACCAGCAAGCATCCAAAGGATCACTACTTGAAGCAGGATTTGAAGAAATCCCAGGTTAACTACATCTTGTAAATGTTGCATTTCCTGAAAACTTTCAATTTCCACTTGGCACAAATGGTCAAGAAATATAAAATTTGAAAGACCACTATAATTGGAGGAGCTTCATTGATTGTATTTTGCACCAGTATGTTCCCATAATACCATTGGAATATCCATGGATAGTGAGGAGGTGATCAAGCAAGATGACATTAAGCCTCAACAAATCATTGCAATGAAGACGCGGGTAATTGATGAGTTTTTCTTTGCTAATATCACAAATGCAAAAAATAACTCCATCCTGAAGCATGGTAAATCAAGGACTTGAGAAAGCTTATATGAAATCCAAAGAGTAGTATTGCTTGTTGAACATGAGCACTTCAAGATTGGTCGAAGAGTCTCGATCCTTGGGCATACCTATATGGATGGTCAAGTATATGGGAGCGTACAAAAGTATGGTCAACAATTAGGCATCATACTTATCCAATAATATGAAAGGATTCTTGTTGTTGGGGATCAAGGCATTTTTATAAACTCTGCATGTCATTCCTTGCTCTTTGATGCTTGTGTCAATGCAAAACACTATGCTAGGAGGGATTGCACCAAATACCAATTATGATCATAAGCTATCATTAATGATGAGGTGGACCCCGCTTAATTAGGTGAAGAAGAAGAAGAAGAATGTAGGTGTGAAAGGCCAAGTATAAAGTTCTAAGCCTTATACTTACCCTACAAAGAATGAGTTACCTAAGCACAAGGAGTGTGAGCGAAGTTTTGGGACACAAGTGGATGATGATCTTCTAAACAACAATGAGGACAAGCAGGTCGATACCTCAAGTGGTGATGTACAATAGATTTGGATATAGACAACTCAACCTTCTCAAACTACCAAATACCCCTTGGGGGGTGCACCTATCCAAGGGTCACCCCTTCTTGTTACTTCTTATAATTCAGATTGTCATATATTGAATGTCGTTCCTCCTACTCGAGTCTCCTCTATTATGCCCCCTAATCTAGGCAGAGGATTGGAGGACAGACCAAGCATCATACCTCCCCTTCTTCGAATTATACTTCTATTCGGAGCATCTTCTCATCGACCTTGGATGCTAGGAGAGTTGGATCGAACTCTTGATGGGTTCCCTTTTTTAGGGTTCATTCTCATGCTCCCGATGTTTAGAGATTCTTTGGGGTTGCTCAATTCTTTTGTTCCCTTTCTTTGGACCTAAGCGTGGTTCGTCATGGCTTTTTGGTCCTTTGGTTCTTTGGCTCTAAGCATGGTTGCTCTTTGCCATGTTTTAAACTATTTCTTTCAGCATTGCTTTTCTTGTTTTTGGAGACCTTTTTGGTTTCCCGCTTTTTCCTGACACATTTATGTAATCTGCAATCCCTTTGACCTACTTTTGTGGTCATTAGTTGGACATTAATATATTTATCTTATCTTATCTAATGGCTATTCCTATTGGTTCTCCTCAAGCCACTATAGTTTCACTAAGGATGATGTAGTCATGGTTGGGGGTCCAGTGAAGGATGGCCTTAGACCACACAACCTCTCAACTCACTATGCATAGTGGTTATAATAAAGCTTCTTTTCATAATAAAAAGATGGGTTAAAAATTTACTATGCGCAACCTATTCAACCTATGGCTTGACGCTATCACAATATTACAATGGGGTTGTCAGTGCTTACAATGCTAGAGTTAATCAGACTCAGCTCTCTCTCTCAACAACTCACCTCTTCTTTTCGGGCGAATATCCTTCTCTAAGGAGGAATGAATAATCCCCTTAGGGAGTGATTGTCTTCATCCTTTTATCTATCCCAACATCTTGTTATATGGACTTTCCAAATGAGAGATGTGTTGTATTATGATCATTTGAGTACCTTGATCAATCACCACACGTCCCTAGATGTTGTGTGCTTTCTACTCAACTTTGGATGCGTTGTCCCCCAAAAATATCACTCATTTTTGGGACAACATATGAACTATTTTGGGCCCTGTAAGACCAAAATTGTCTCTTCCCTTTTCGAAATTTGTTCTAAGCATTCAAATTCCTCATTTTTCAAGCTTCTCAGGAATCTACGGACTCTGCAGGCTTGAATCTATGGACTCTGCAGGAAGAAAATTTACGGACTCTGTAGGCCAAGTTCTACGGGCTTCACAAGTTGATTTCTACGAACTCTGCAGGAAAGAAGCAAGCTCTCAACACTTAGGCGAGTTCAACGGGTTCAACGACCAATTGGTTCAACGCGCTTGGTGCAAAAGATCAAAAAGACTTAGCCAAATAACGAAGAATGAACCGTTTGAACCATTGAACCAAAGTTGGTTCAATCGGTTGGTTCAAGGGGCTGCCCCAAAGCCAAAGAGGCAAGTGCCCTTGCAGAGGGCAGGCAACATTGGTTCAAAGGTCAAAGAAAAGACAGAATTCCTTTGGATTTGTTCAAAGGCCCAAAAGGAACAATTCTTTCAGACTTTTTGTCCGATGGAAATGATTAAGTGAAGAAGGCCGAAGGAATTCACTCAGAAGAAAGCCCGAAGAAATTGAAAGGAACAAACAGCTAAGGAAAATAAGCTTTCTTTCGGACTTTTTGTCCGAAGGAATTCCTTTGGACTTTTTGTCCGAAGGAAAAGCCCAACGGAAAAAGCCCGAAGCCAAAAGCCCGCCGAAGAAGCAAGAACCCGCTGGGAAAGTTGAAGCCTGAAGTCCGCCCAAAAAAAAAATCTCGAAGGTTCAATATTTCAGGGCCTCAGAGGGACTTAGAAAGATAAAGGAAGCAATGATTGAACGAGACACAGAATGAACCGATGAACCAATTGAACCTTGAACCGAAAGAGTTCAAAGTTCAATGGTTCATAGGTTCAAAGGTTCAAGGGCGGCCTCAGTCAAGGGAAAAAGCAACAAACAGGTGGTTCAACGGATGGTTCAACCAAGGAGGGGAAAGCGATTGAACCAAGAAGCAATGGAACAAAAGAGACAAAATGAACCAATGAACCAATGAACTTTCATAGGTTCACAGGTTCAACATGGTTCAAGTAGCTGGCGACCATTGACGGTCCTACAGATGTCAAATTTAAAGTAAAGAAATATCTATGGAAATTCAAATAAAGCGCAGAATTTAAAGGAAGAACCAAGCAACTGACCAAAAGATAGCCCGATAGCTCAAATCGCAGTAGGAAGAGACAAAGCTGGAAAAGACAAAAGCAGAATGGGAAAAGCCCAAAACATCTGCGCAGAAGTAATTTCAGTGGGTGGAATAGTCCACTAAGCAGGTATTTTGGCTTGCAAATTAAAGACGCGGCCTGTTTTTCCTTCCATGAAGTAAAGACAAAATGGGCAGCTGCACAGATGTCAGAGGGGATAGACCAGATGATCCAGAGTCGGGAGAAGACATATGGGATGAAATGACACGCCATAGTTAAGACAGCCGCCCTGTTTTCAACACAGTCCTTTGACAAACCTGGAAATGCATTCAAGGCATTGAATGCACAACATGGGCCGTTCTATAGAACAAAGCGCCAAGTCTTTCTTGGCTGCTATATATTGTAATCTCTTTTATTGTTTTAGGGAGATCTTCCCCTTACCAGAAGCGAAACTCTGCCCAAATTGAAAGGCATTACTGAGACTTTGAGCTCAAATTGTAGTTCATATTTCTTTGATTGAATGAGAAAGCAAGTTACTTGCAGACTTTGTGTTGTTATAGCTTGTGCTACATTAGGATATTGTTCTTATGTCTGTCTTCTGAAAGTATTCTTATTTATTTGATTTAACAAGCAGAACTAGTGGAGGTGATAAGGAAGGTGCCCTGAAGTCAGCTACTTTCAGAATTTGTGCTGACATAGTTGTTTTCAGTGTGTGTTTACTTTCTGTTTCTGTGTAAAGGACCTTGGGACGACTTTGTGCCCCCATTGTTCTTCGAATTTCACTCTTGGGTAGTCGAGGTGGAGACTTTGCGCTACATCTCAGGCTACTGGTTACTGCGCTCTTTGTCACCAGTCACTTGTTACCAGAAAGAGTCCTGCTGTTTGCAAGAACAAGCACTTCTGAAAGAAGAGAAGTGCCTTCTGTCACTTCACCAGGATTGCTACTATCCAGGAAGGGATCTGGCTCTTGGCTGAATGTTACTTCTGAAAGAAGAGAAGTGCCTTCACCAATCATCCAAGATTTCTCCTCTGTTTGTTAGCATCATCTTGGAAAAAAGAGAGATGGATGGTTCATTCCACCCCTAAGTCTTACTTTCTACTTATATATATAGTATATAGCCTCCGCATATTTAATAGGGAACCTCCCCTTGATGAGAGGAGAGATTTGTCCCCTTTGGATGTGGTAAACCTGCAACATTGGATGACCAATCTCCTTATGTTGTGGTGATAGGAACTATTTTGGTCACCAGTTAGCTGGCTGACAAAATATTCACCCAACAGGATGATCAACACATGTCCCATGCGTCCATCTCCAAGAAGCTTGGGGTCAATAGTCAAAGACTCATTGGATCTATGCGCACATGATAGTCTCTATGCACGATGAAGAGAATCTCACCATCTGCCATATTTTATCTATTCTCCTATGCATCCAAGTTCTACTCATTGTGCATCATCATCCTCATACATTGGTGCCTTAGTGCACTCGATGCATGTCTTGGAATCCCTTTATGTGCAGTTATTCCTTCCGTGCATACGTGCCAACACATGCTTCTACCTCACCAAAATTCTACAACTAACGGCCTCCAACTTCACGCAAACTTTAGGTCGCGCTACTCCTACGCAAATGTGCTCCCGCACAGCCCTAAAGGGCTCAAGAACTGCCACACCATGCAACCAATATGCAAGCTAAGTTGGATTTTATTCCAAAAATGACTAACTCTTTTTGGTTGATGCAAGATTGCCAATTTGCCTAGGATGCTTTTGCAGCAAACTCCCCAAGCACCTAAAATGTGAGCCCCTGCTCACAAGTAGGGTTAAATGATAAAACCACTCTTTAGGCCCACTACCAAGGCCACGATGCTCTCTTCCACAAAGTCTTGTGCCTAAGCAAGCTTGTTATCTGCTCCTTCCTCTTCCAGACCCTTAATGGGCCATAAATCATCCTCCACCTAGATTTGATCCTTATCCTTGCTCATGTGTCCAACCTTGCCTATCCCCCTCCTCCAAGTTTTTTTAACACTTTGCTTCTCCATCCCATCCGCGCACCTCAAAGCAACACTCTTATTCTTCTACACACACCTTCTCTCCCTTCACTTCTTGCAATTCCCTTGGCATACTATGCACAAAGAAACTTGCACTTTCTTCCTACTTGCGGCTTCTGAGAGGTTCTTCCTCTATGCCGATGTGAGTTGCACCCACTTGCACACTGCTTTGTGTCTTCCTTGGTGTTGTTTGTGGACTCAGGTTGACATACTCCTCTCCAACCTTTGCCTTCAACGCAATAATTTTCCTCCCTCACTTTTTTCTCTCTGTCCATCACCAACTACTGCAAGTGGACTTTCTCCTCCATTGTTGTCTCTATCCAGCAATCTTCAACTCCATGGGAATCAAGTGTTCCCAAACCCCTTCCTTCTTTGTTTCACTTCCTTTTTTCCTTTGTCAAGAGAACCTCCTCCCTATGTACACCATCTTGCTCCTCCCTGAGCACGTGCATATACTCTAGCACGGAACTTGCTTTTGTGCACAATCAAACTAACCTTGCCCAATGTTACTTTGTTCCTCCTCTTCTCTTCACGTGTATTATTTTCGATGTGCATGATATTTTATTTCTTTGGGACAACTCAGCGTCAAGCTGTCTTCGGCTTACTTCACTAACTCTCTATAACACATCTTGTATGTTGCACACAATAAAATTTGCACTTACTCCTCCTTCATGACTCATAAGAGCCTTCTCCTCCTTTGTTGCATTCTCCAACAATTCTGCAACACACTCAAGTGAACGATCATGGGTATCATCTTCATCTCTTTCTCAAGTAATAGATGGTCTCCATCTCTCTCTTCATCAAATATGGGTTCTCCACAATGTACCATATGCTGCTTCCTCAAGAGTTCAAGTGATTCCTTCCTCCTCATCATTTATGGGGTCTCCAAATACCACCATTTCCACTAAACTTCTCCTTCCTCTCTAATGTGAGTTGTTTCCACATCTCCAACTCTTTGTGCAACCTCCATTGATTGGCTGCACCCTTCTTCACCTCTCCATTATCCTCTCTCAAGAGGATTTCTTTTTCTCTTGACTGTTCTTCCCTTGTGTATTTCTAAACCCTCTCCTTCTTGATAGGAAAACCCTACCCCTTCTTCATCCCATTTATCCTCTTCTTCTATTAGGAACTCATCTTCTTCCTCCAATTCTTTTGCACTTTGAAGCAAAATAGCTTCATCCTCCTCTTCCATGGTCAATGTCTTTCTTGCACCCTCTTCAATTTCTTCATTTCCACAATCTCTCCTTTGGGAATTAAAGACTTGCCCTTCCTTATACTCTTCTCTTTAGATGCTATTCTCTTCCCCATTGTCTTCATTTCTACTATTTGGGCTGCTCGTTTCTCAACCTACTCTTCCTCATGACAACACGTAGGTGCCATTTCTTATCTCCTTTCACTTTGAAGACAATTCTCTGTTGCCTTTCGAATTTCCAAGGTTTTCTCAAAGCCTTTGTTGGAAGCGCAATCACTGAGAAGGGGGGTGAATCAGTGAGCTCTTAAAACTTTCTTGCAATTCTTTAGTTCATTAGTCAAGCATCAATACAAAATACAGAGAGCAATCAAACCACAACAAAGAACATAAAGACATATCACATGATATAGGTGGGAAACCCTTAAAGGGAACAAAACCAACAATGATCACTGCATGGACTACATGTCCTAAATTAGATATGCAATGAGTTAACAAGATTGCTAATCACCAACTCAGTTTGAGGCACCAACCCCAAATAGTCAAGCACCAACTTGATAAAAAGATTCAATAAGCACCGACTTGCTAAGAAGCACCAAATCCTTGATTTGTATATACCAATCTACAAGAGGCTTCAACCCCCTTTGCCAAGCACCAACTCCGCTGCTTCAAATCATCCTCCTTTCTCAATTGCTTCTATCAACAAATGATGGTACAATTTTTCTCTCTCTGCTTATCGATCTCAAAATTATTCTGTTGTTGTACTGCTTATCAATCAAATAGACATATTAGGCTCTCTTTCTCTTTGTTCTTTATTTTCAAAGACTATGTCCTCTCTACCTTCTCTACTCATCTCTTTTAGCAGATTCTATATACTCTATGAATCATTCAAAGATTTCATACTCACGTCTCTCTGGCCCTCTGTTCCTCAACAGACCTTTGCTCTGCTCCTTAGCAAATTTATCTAATCATCCTCTCTGGCCATCCGTTCCTCAACAGACCTCTACTCTGCTCCTTAGCGAATTTATATATTCATCCTTATTCACTTACTTCCAAAAGGACAATTCGATTTTGCTTATATACAAGACAATGATCAACAATCTCTTGAAGGTCAACCAAACAAAACTCTATAGTCGACTATATAATGATTTATTCTCTTTTGAAAACATAACTCACATTAGCTTATATAAAAGCTCACTCACATAGGTCACCCTGATTAAAACAAAGCTAGGATAGACCAAGCAATCATTAGAATACATTTAGTGTCAGCCTCATGAAGTCTCTAGTAGTCTTGATGCAGTTCATAGCAAGCCTGATGCAATCTGTAGCAACTTTGATGTAGTCCGTAGCAACTTTGATGCAGTCCATATCACCCTTGATGCAATCCGTAGCAAGCTTGATGTAATCCGTAGCAAGCCTGATGTAATCCGTAGTAAACCTGATGTAATTCGTAGCAAACCTAATACAATCCATAGTTGCTCATAGAAATTCCTTGACATCAATGACCATATTCTTTACTGAATAGCAAACCCTTTGACATCAATGACAACATCTCAACAGCATCTTTCACTCTTTCTACTCCTCAGAACAGATCTTGGTTGCTCACTTGACGACTCCATCCTCTTATTGCCTTTCATGGCAATCTTCTCCTCACTTCAATCTTTACTCTAACCCACTATTGCAACCTCAACTACAATCCTACACAAGTTCCCTAGCTTTTCCCTATTCTCTTTGTTCTCTACCCACCAATGCTTAATGGAGAACAACTTCGCCTCTCAACTAGTTGCCTCACAATTTGGCGTCTGCCAACTCTTGTCCTCTATTTTCTATTTTCTTTTCCTTGCCCTCTACCCACTTTTCTCACCTTGGAGGACTTCTCCCAAACTCACCTTTGTGTGCTTCCTTCCCTCTACTAGGGTTTCACAACTCATCCTCTTACAGGTTTCTTCACACACTCATGGCTACCACTATTGCGAACCCCTGTTGCAATCCTGTGCAGGTGCAATCTCCTCACTATGAAACTACTATTGCAATCTCTCTATTGCAAACCTACGTAGCTCACCTATTCACTTGAGTTGTTTCCCTTCTCTCCCAAATTTGTAACCTAAGCGTTGATACCACATGATGTAGTTGCGGTCAAGGAGTCTAGTGAAGAACGACTTTAGACCACACAACCTCTCAAATCCCTATACATAGTGGTTATAATAAACTTTCTTTTCATTGATAAAATGATGAGTTACAGATTTACTGAGCACAACCTACTCATCCTATGGCTTGGCACTATTACTCTATTACAATGGAGCTCTTGACTCTTACAAAATCTCTCTCTCTCTCTCTCTCTCTCTCTCTCTCTCTCTCTCTCTACATCTTGCATGTTCTTTTTGCGGATATCCTTCTCTAAGGAAAAATAATAACCTCCTTCAAAGTGATTGACTTGATGCCTTTATCCATCCCAACGTGTTGTTATATAGACTTTCCAAACGAGGGATGCGTTGTATTTGGATCAGGGGAACACCTCGATTAGTCACCATGCATCCCTAGAGGTTGCATGCTTTCTACTCAAGTCTAGGTGATCAACATGTGTCCCATGCATCCATCTCCAAGAAAGTCGGAGTCAATAATCAAAGACTCATTAAGTCTATGTGTGCATGACAGTCTTTGCGCATGATGAAGAGAACGTCACCATCCATCATATTTCATGTGTTCTCTTGTGCATCCAACAAGTTCTACTCATTGCGCATTATCCTCCTCGCACACTGGTGCCTTAGTGCACAAGATGCATGTCTTAGAATAGTTTTATGTGCGGTTCTTCCGCACATTTGTGCCAATGCGTGTTCCCACCTCACCAAAATTTTGTAGCCAACGGCTTCCAATTTTCGCCAAGACTCTAGGTCGTGCTACTCCTGCACAAGTATGGTCCCGCACAATCCTAAAGAGTTCAAGAACTGGCACACCAAGCAACCTATGCACAAGCTAAGTTGGATTTTATTCAAGAAATGATTAACGCTTTTTGGTTGATGCAAGATAATTGATTTTCCTAAGATGCTCTTGCATCAAAATTCTACCACCTGAATTTGGTGATGGTCTAGATTTTGTGGGAAGTATGTAAGTTAAGGTTGGAGATCATAAAATTCTCAATATACCTATGCCAAGGTCTTGTATTTTCTCGACACGCCCTGTGAATCTCTCATTCCTAATTACCCTCCAAGTGCACAACTAGTGGAACAAATCCCAGATGATTTGTTTGAAGGGGGAAAATATGGAGCATGTGACACAACCTGAGCAAGATCAACCTAAGAAGGCGCATATAAAACAAGATCATACAGTGTAAAAGCATACAAAACAGAATCATAAAGTGTAGGAGCCTACAAAGCAAGATCATACGGAGCAATAGTATGAGCTTGATGAGGGTGGCGAAGATAAAGAAGAGGATGAGATTGATACTTATCTATCTATAAAATTCTAGACACTCTAGTACCCACTAGAGCATAAATCTCACTTGTACACTAGCTATGAGGAGCATTATGTTGTCGTACCCATATTTTCAAAGGGTTGGTTGAGTGATGGATTCCAAAAATGGGTCTAGCTTCATGAGAGGATGGCAAAGTTGTTCACCAATGACAACATGAACATGAAGCAAGAAAATATTTTTGAAGACTTTGGTTTTTGTGGGATTTTTCATTGCATTAGAGTATTTTTAATACTCAAGTCATCACTTTGATGACTATTTTCAATGAGTAGTCATTTCACTATGATGTTTTTGACTCATGTTCATTGGTGTATAATCACAAGGCAAGGGGACCCACAACACACACAAGCAACACGAAAGCATTTGGGGGACCCACAACACACACAAGCAGCGTGAAAGCATTTGTTAGTATGGGGAAGGAAAGATGATTTCTAGAAAATCCACTACTTTGGGATTTTAACATTCTAGCCTCTTTCCCAATAGGCTTTTCCTAAAAAGACTCCAATGGAGTGAAAAATCACACAAAAACAAAAAAATCTAGATTCTAGATAATACTACACTATGGAAAATTAGTAGGACAAATCAAAGAAATTAAAGAAAAGAGATTGATCATAAGTACAAGTTTTTGCTCAAGAGATACAAACAACACTTCTAGTACAAGTAAGATGCCAAGGAGTGGAACAATGTTGGAATTCTATAGATCAGGCAGGTCGAGTCTCCATAGTAGGTCTGGTCTACTCTTTACCAGCCTATTTAGGCAACAGTAGATCCGCTGAACTTTCTAGATGCTGAGTCAACATTATTATATATTGTCAACTGCCCAAGTAGCGAGAGAAATGGTTGGAGACGTTTCTAGGGAAAATATCAGAGGTGGAAAAAATAGTTCAACAAATGGAATCCTGGAATTCCATTTTATGATAAAATATGATTCAAATTTTTATTCCCCTTAATTCTGAAAAATTCATTGAAATACCAAAACAATACATGCAAAACGAAATACCAACTCACAAGTGTTCTCTTTATTTTAGTCAATTGCATACATTAGAAAACATTCTGAAAACAATTATGAAAGATACAAATAGCATAATGAAATCAAGATATTAGTTTTTCCTATTTTTTCACCAAACCCTAACCTGGAACAGCATAAAGGCAAAATCTTTCCTTGAAACCTAGCTAGAAATGTCCCAAAATAGTACAGCAACATCAAATGGCATAAAGAGCGTATTTTTCCTAAAACCCCTAGCTGAAAACAACTCTTGAACAATACAGCAACATCAAACCCTAGTTGCAGCAATATAACCACCTTCAAAATGGTACAGCAGCCCTTAAAAACCAGCGATCAGCTCAGCAAAGTCAAATCTTAGTGCTGAAAAGTCAACGCCCTGGTACAGTAGGCCTAAGAAGTCAACACCCAGCTATTAGAAGACAGATACAATGGTCAAAAGGCAGGTACACCAGTACAGTCAAACCCTAGGTGTAGCAATTTGCCCTGAAAGTGTGATGTCCTTGCCCTAGGGGCAATGATTTGTCGTAGAAGTGTGACGCCCAGCCCTTGGACAATAGAAAAACCATGTTCTATTACTCTGAAACCCTTCTGATAAATTATAAAAATTGTTACTCAGTTTCAATCAACACTGATCTGAGAATCTCTTGTTCATCCGCACAATTGCAACCCCTGGATGGAGTCACCTCTGAAGGTTGGAGAGTTTTCGTCTTCAAAAGCAGAAGTTGAATCAATTCTGAATCAAATTCTGAATAATGAAAAGTGAATAATGAATCCTTTTGAGCCCAACTCTTCTTTTTATAATTTCACTTTTCATTCCAAAAACCCTAAAAGCACTTTAAAACACTTTTAAATAATTATTACCTTTTTTGCCCACTTAATAAATATTACTTTTGGCCCCATTTCTAATAATAAATGTCATTTTTATGTTATAAAATAAAAGTGACTTAGGACAACTTAAAGTATTATCATTATTTCATTAGTTAAAAATTTCGAAAAGGGGACATGACAAAGCCAAAAACAAAACTAAAAAGATTGAAGTCAAGCATCAGAGGGAAAGAATCAATAAATTTGAGACTTGGTGGACCCACGACAATATTGTTGCAAAGAAGTTAGAGGTAGAAAATGAGTATCTTGTGACAAATATGAAGGGAATAACGAGGGCATTGAAGCAACTCTAGCAACAAATGCACACATAAAAATCAACACATTATAAAATGAGATCAGCCTTGAATGGAAAAAAGGAACAGAGGAACGCTTGTCTCAAAGCAGCCAAGCAGTTGAGAGACAAAGTAGTAAAATCTTAGACGGAGGCCTCAAAGCTTCAGAAGATGGGCATACAGATGATTCTCTACAATCAATTGCCTCTACAAACATGGTACCATAGCATGGGTAGTGATCACAGCAGTCTCCAATGATTATTACCACTTTAACTGCCCCTATAGTTACCCCATATGCCACATAGCTTCCAGCCAAATCTTGAATATCGGTAGGAATGTCGACAAATCTAGTGGGGAAGGAGTACAATTTGTTCAAGCATAGCATACATTATTATTTTTTTGTTTTATCTTGGCATGCTCGAGTTAGTCTTGTGTTTCTTATATTTGAGTAAGGTAATAAATTAGTGTTGACCAATTTTTGGTCTTGCAGGCCAAAATTGAGCACCCCTTTCTTTTTCTTTACAAAAAGTCTTTCACATCCATGATTTGGCTAAGTCATCCCTCAATTGCCTTGTGCAAAATACCCCCTGTCAGACCTGTTCCATGAAAAGGCCAAGTGTTTTCTCATTTTGCTTAGTCTAGTGCAAATCAGTGTTGTGTAGGTACATTATTTGTCTATTTTTATAAGTAGAAGCGATTGAAAACTCAAAATGGTCTAAGCAGTTCACAAAAAGGCAACAGATTTCCTTCGGAGGATTTGATAGCTTGAAAGATGTTTGCAAAAATTATGAAGGGTATGTGCCCTTACGGAGGGCACCTTGGTCGGTGCTAGGACCAAATCAAAAGTTCTGAAGGGGCATTTCAAGACCCAAAGTGCCCTTGCGAAGGGCAATGAGCACCTTTGGGAAAGTGAACAAGGAAAAAAAGCAAGGGATTCCTTCGGACTTAAATCCGAAGGAAATCCAAGGAAGGATCAATGGATGAATTCCTTCGGACAAAATCCCCGAAGGAATTCCTTTGGACATTTTGTCCGAAGAAATTCACAAAGAACCAAGGCAAAATTCCTTCACACAAAGGCCCAAAGGAATTCCTTCAGACTTTTGTCCGAAGGAATTTGTCAAAAGGAAAAGACCGAAAGAAAGGGCATCAATTTTGAAGGATTTCCTTCAGACAAAATGTCTGAAGGAATTCCTTCGGACAATTCCTTCGAACATTTTGTCCGAAGGAATTAAGATGACCAAGGGAGCCCGAAGGAGCCTGAAGGGCAAGTGCCCTTGCGAGGGACTCTCGGCTGCCAAAAAGGGACCTTTTCCACTTTTCCGATGGGACAACTTCCCTTCGGGAAGGTTCATTTTGTAAAGGCCGAAGGAATTACCAAAGATGATGACGGGCCCAAAGACGTCAACTTTAGCATGATGAACTAGCCGTTGGCAGTTTAAACGTCTGGTGACGTCCCCATGGGTATCAAATTCAAGACAGTGAAATAGCCGTTGGTTTTCGAATGGCGCAGACCCGACGGAATTCAAAGGGGCATAAGACCTGAGGACAAACTCAGTGACCTGCTAGAAAGGGAGCCTGAAAAAGGGAAAAGAATAGCCCGAGAGCTCAAAATTGCCAGAAAAAGACAAGAAATAGCAAGGAAAGACGGAACAAAACAGAGAATCTAGAACACGGCCACGCACACATACAACATTTGGAATGTTCCAAAAGACGCACCCAGCCAAGCACAAACACAAATTAAGTAGTCCAGGTGGCATGCTTATTTGCAGCGACCCATGCTTTCGCAGTGACATTTAATATGATTTAAGCACCAAAGTCAAGACCTGCGACATCTACAACATGGTTATTTCAGAGCGTTTCTAGAAGGATGACCGGCATGAGCAAATTCCCTCTTTCCAATGTATTCAACGCAACATGGGCCGCTTATTCTAAAAAGCGCCAAAGTCTTTTTCTTCATGATATATATATTGTAACCTCTCAGTTGAGAAGGGGATCTCTCATTTTGTAAGGCGAAGCCCTGCCAAATTTCACCTTTGATCAATAAGAATGTGTTTTACCTCTATCTGATTGGTTATGCTTTTGAGTGTGTTTGTGTATCAATTCTGTGTTCAGTCATTTTAGCTTGATGCTTTCACAAGATTGACACCAACATACCTAGTGCAGCCAAAGCCATTTCTGCAGGATTAATTGGAAGTGTTTCATCTGGAGCGCAGAGACAGAAGAGTAGCTATCAGACAGTGTGTTTTCTACAGCGCCTGTGGTAAGTTCCTTTTCCTTGTGTCTCCATTAAGCCCCCTGTTAAAATACCCCTACAGTCTGGGCTTTTTACCAGATAAAGTGTATGTTCGCCCCCTTCTGGTTTGAAATGTGAATCGCTGAGTAGATCAAAATCGTTTGGTGCATCACCACTTAGATTAGTTTTTGTTTTGGTTGTATCCTTCTCCCTTTTCACCCCCCCCCCCCCATTGTTAGCACTAGTAGTAAAAGACTTCAAAGATGCATCAAAGGGAGCTAGCCCTTATCTAGAGATTCTCCCCTTAGTTTTGTCAAATCCACAACAAGAGGGGAGTCTCCATTGTGCCGCGTGGAAGAGAGAAGCTCAGAATTTTTTCAAGGGTATAATCCACAGCGTCAACAATTAGCATGTTGTGTTCCAGCCAAGTACAATTATGGGACTCACTTGTGTTTAGTACAAGTGGTTGTCAAATGATTATCCAGCTGAAACACCACTTCTCGAGTCTTTGAATATATGTCATGATCGAACACATGTTCGTGGAGCTCTATTGATTATTCTCCCCAGTTGTCATTGTTGTCCTAATCTGAAGAATCTATTGTACATGTTATTGTTTTGCTATAGTAATAAAAGGCCAATTTCTATTCCTATTTTGTGTATTATTTTGTATAGTGGTATATTCTCCCTAGGTGCCATTGTTGTCCTTATCTTGACTAATACTTAGTCATCCTTGGTGTCTGTCCCCAATAACAAGTTTTGCTTTTTTTATTAGTAATTCAGGGGTTATCCACAACTTCCCTGCCCCTAAAAAGAAAGTTGCAACACTACATCCATTAACACATGCAAGAAATAGATTAAATTGTCTTACTAGCAATTATTTCCATATACAAAAACGACCACCATAACCATTAACAGGGTTTGGCTTATGCTCACTAGCACCATCTATATAGCCTAATATTAACACGCCTGAAGGAAAACAAGACTAAGCCTCTAATATACAAAGCACCGCAAAGACAAAAAGTCCCAACAAAAACTTACCATAACTAATTAGTCTTCTAAGGATGAACACAACATATCCATCCCAAATCATCCAGCAACATTATATCCTCGAGAGTTGTTGAAAAAGACCTTATCCACAATAGAAGTCTAACCTTGTTGGTCAGTGCGTGAACCCACAATCTTGTCCACTGCAACAAACATGAAGCCATGCTAGTCATTCCACTCCTTCCAAGCTCCTTTGAAAGTAAAAATCTTCATAATCTTATCCATTTAGTCCTCTAATAAATTATACATCTTTTTCAATTCAACAAGAGGTCTTACCGGTCCATTGAGGATCTCTTTGAGATCCTCCACTTCTTCCTCGTCCTATCCTCCTATTTATTATAAAACTACACTACCAAGTATCATCACCTACAAAATAGTAAATACATACCACAATGCAACATAGAAGAATGATAGTAATAATGGCTTTGTATTTGTCATGTCCCCCTTTTGATCATGGAGCAAATAAAGATCCTTAGCCTTGTTTTGTTTCCCAAGGGCTAAGTGAAGAAGGAAAAAGAGAAACACTTGGGGTTTCTAAGAGTAATTGTAAAAGTACTTTATTATTCTAATTTTCACTTAAGTTGTGGTCTTTTAAGGGTCATGGATGCCCAAACCACTTAAGTGGATTATAAGGAGTGCTCTTTTTATATTTTAAAAAAGGTACCTTATAATTCTAATTTTCACTTAAGAAGGGGACATTTGAGGGCCATGAGCACTCAAGTGATTAAGTGAAAGCTTAGTGATTAAGTAAGAGTTTATATGAAAAGGTCATTTTAATATTTGAATTGTTTTCTCTCCCTTTTGGACGCACCCCTTTGGCGAAAGGCTATAAAGGTAAAGGGGGGATCTTGTGGAGAGGTTCATGCTATTTTTATTAATTAATTTCTTTAAGTCTTAAGCACGAAAAAGCTAGACTTTGCCTTGAGGACAAAACCCCTTCATGGTTGTTTGGACCAAGAACGGAAACTTTTGATTTCAGACTTAGGGCAACCTCACAAAGAGGTTGTATTGAGCATCATTGGCAGGAAAAGGGTGTCTTCAACAACACCATATTTTCATCTACAGGTTGGACGACTAGGGTTTGGAGGCTTGGTGATTGTTTGTGCCCTATTTTCAGAGCAGCATACCTCCATAAGGGCAGAGAATTACTTGCAGATGCAGCGACCCCCTTTTCTAGGGTGGGCGATGGGCTTTTAAGGCCATTTTGGGCTTTTGCAGGAGTGTGGAACAGCCACACTAATTTTCACTCTAGATCATGGATCTTGTTGTAATGTCCCTTTTAGGGCAGAATTAGAACAAATAGGGTTTTAAAAAAAACCCTAACAATAAATGCAATTTTTGGATTTTCTTTTCAAACCTTAAACAAATGTAAATTTCAGAATTCTGGAAGTGCCAATTTAGGGCAAAAAATAATATTTTTATTTACCAAAAAATCAAGAAAATTGCAGCTGAATGTAGGACCTTCAAATCTGATTTTTTTATCAAATAAATGGCTGTAAAATACAATAAAATACCAGCAATATAATTCTGTCTTCAAGAGAGAGTTTAGGCTTGAAATAGCCTCAAAAACTGAAATTTCAAACCCCAAGGGGGGTTCACTGCAACCCCAAACTGCTTGCTGCCTTTCTAGGCCTCCCAAAACCCACTCGCCACCCTAGCAACTGCAGCACCCACCTTCCAAAATGCCCTTGTTGCTATGTTTAACCTGAAAATGGTGTTCAAAACACCTCAACGGATCACTGATACTCTATGCAACCTCTGAAATAAGGCTGCCCAACTGAAAGGTGAGGATTTTCATCCTTACTTCAGCCCTCCAATGAAGGTTTTCATCTTCAATGGATGAAGTCAAGCAAATCGTGCTTAAACTTGTGATTTCAAATCATAAACATAACATGAGCCTCCAAAATGAACCTCCTTCCCCTTTTTATATCATTTCCCTCCGATATACTTTTTAAATTAAGAACCAACTTATACCAAATCAGAGTACCATTCTTTATTACAAATCAAAATAGAAAGGAGTTACCGACATATTCACTTTTAGCAACTAAGACATTATTACTTTTATTTAAAGTATTTAAAAATACTTTTTATTTTACTAATAATATCATTTTATTTTTATTAAAGGGGACATTACACTTGTGGTTTAATAATAGGTCATATGCTTGTTGCCCCATATACCAGCATGTTTTATCTCTGTCAAGGAGCCCGTCCTTGTGGTTTCCTAAACAAGTGTCATGTTTATTTTCTTTGCTTTGACTTTATCTTTGAGCATGCCAATACCTCGAACACTCCATGAGAGGATCCACATTATACAGACTCGGTTGAGTCAGGCGTGCCAACCTCCTAAGCCATGTCATGATTGGTGGCCTTGGGTTCCCAGACCTGCACAATCTTTTCTATTGGCTTATTTTAAATTAGATCATAGACTGCTTCCACCGGATCCATTGAGGGTTTTCTTTTCTTTCTAACAACATTAGCAGCCATGGGCTCCTAAATCTGCAATTTTAATGGGATGAGATCATCTTGAGAGCTAGTTTTAGATTTTGATCTTCCTACCCCTTGCTGATAACTTGGATGTATCAACTATGGATTTGAACTTGATGGGGTCTTCTAATTTTCCTTTTTTATTCCTCTTAGGTTGTTTAGGTTCTTGGGAGATTATGTGAGGAAGTGTTGGTTTCTTGGGCACCCTGGACGTAGGCCATCTTCTCAATCCCCCAGTCTGCTAAGGCTTCAAAAAGGTTTCCTAAGCTGATTTTTATTTATTGTTGAACTAGTTCTTTTCCGTTTCTTTTATATGCTCTTTGAAATTTACCCTCTCCACGTTGTTCTTTAGAGTTGTGCTAACTTGTGCCAGGATTATGGGGTTGCTTTGCATGGAGCTTTGTACGGGAGGATTGCTCACCCTCCACTTGATTTTTGTGGTAAATATTTGGGTCAATGTTGTTAGCAGTTGGCTGATCCATATTTCCGACCTAGGTGTCCATGCTCGTGACAACCCCTACATTGGAAAGGGATATTCTCATAGTATATTAGTTGTTCTAATTATATTCCACCAATTTCTTGCAGTATCATGTCAAGCAATGGCTTGTCTAGATCTATGTTGACACATATCCTAGCACAACTGAGTACCACTGGGTATTTGGTGAACTCAGAGGTGGTTATGTATTCCCCATCAGTGTTCACTATTTTGTTGAGAGAAGACTATTTTCGGTACTCACTTGGGAGCAGCCTCGCCCAAATTGGGATGGTTCTTGTGAAATGTCCCCAAATGGGACGAATTGGAAAACAAAGGAGATTTCTCCAAATTCCTCTAAATCTGATATGAAAATTAGAAAACACTAGGTTGAGAATTAAATTCTCAAGACCCTTATTTAATGCAAGAAACCCTAGATGCCAAAAGTGAGGGTTTTGCAGGGAATTTTTGCCAATTAAATACCTTGGAATAATCTAAAAATAAATAGTAAATTCCAGATTTAAATCCTCATACATAAATACCTTTTTCTCTCCTTTTTTTTGCCACGAAATGATGAAGGAAAAATCAGATTTAATCACCAATTTTCTGTTGTTGTTAGAGGAATGAAAGATCTTCAAAACCCTTGCCAAAATCGCTGCCAACCTCAGAAAAATATAGGGAAAATACTAGCGCTTTATTCTAGCATAAAAATCACCAATTTGACCCTTCTAGGTCATTCGCCCCACTCTTAGGAACCCTGAAAAAATGGCAGGAAAATAGGACTACTCCAGCCTTCCACAAGCAAGAAAATATCCAGAAACTTGTTAGAAAAATTAATAATAATTCTGAAAATTATCTATTAATTTTTTGTCTTCAATATCCTTTGCAAATCGTCCAAAATGCCACAATAATAATTAGAAAAATAATAATAATAATAATAACTATTTATGAATATTTTGATCGAAAAAGGCTTTCAAACCTGTGGCAACTTCTCCAAGTGGTTCGCTCCACTTGAAAAATTAATAAAATAATTTAACAAGCCAAAAATGCAAGAAACATATGACCAAACCCTAAAAAACAAGCACCAAAACCCTCCCAGGTAGTTCGCTCCACCTCTAGGGCACAAAATAAGCTTTCCTTTGCAAAAGGTGGTGTCAATAGACACCTTTGTAATAGTGATCAATCATCAAGCAACGAACTTCTATTAGGCATGCATCCCAATAGCCTTCTTCACGTAGGAAGAATAAGATATCAATTTCAACATATCCTCCTTGAAACTTTTGCTATGTATTCATAACTTTCCAAAGGGTTTGAACCCCTTTTGGGAAGATAAATCATCTTTCCTTATCTTCACTTTAGCTCCCATGCCAAAAATCTCATTTTTAAAAATATTTAAATATTAACCTTACTAAAAAAAAGAGTAATAAAAATTACTTTATGGCAAATATATTAATATTTAATTCACTTAAGCACTTTAGTGGTAAAAACCACTTTTGAAATATTTTGTTAATTAATTAGTAATTGCCTTGTGATAAATATCACTATTTTGACAATTAATAAATAACATTCCCCAACAAAGGCTCCTTTACTCTATGGGAAAATAGACTAAAGGTCTTCATACCTGTTTTAATTAAGAGGGAAAAGATAGGGACATTACAGTCCTCCCCTCTAAAAATTGCTTGCCCTCAAGCAATTGCAAATTTGGATGCATTAAAATTTCTTCTTCTTTCCAAGTAGCATCCTCAAAGGGTAGATCCTTCCATTTGATTAAGTATTCATTAAGACTTCAGTTTCTTAACCTTTTCTCATGAACTTCCATGATAGTTTATAGAATTAATATAATTTTGCCTTCCTCATCCAATGGGGGCAACTTTAAAAAAATAGTAATATGCTGCCCAAAAACTCTTTTAAGGCAAGAAACATGAAACACATTATGGATCTTACCTTTTTCTGGAAGCTCTAATTCATATGCCACTTCTCCTATTTTGTCTTTTACCTTGTATGGACCATAAAATTGCAGTTTTAGTTTTTCTGCACCACTTTGTTTGAGTGAAGATTGCCTATAAGGCTGCAATCTTAAAAAAACCCAATCTCCAATTTCAGATGACCTTTCCACCTTACGCTGATCTGCATATAATTTTTCTCAATTTTGGGCATTTTGCAAGTTCTCTTTTAGAGCTCTCATGATGTCATAGCTTTGTTGAACCAAGTTTTTTGCCCCAGGCACTCTACTATCTGTCAGAATCAAATCAATAAAAGAACAAGGATCATAACTATAAAGTGCCTTAAAAGGAGTCATGCCTGTCGACATATGAAAGGTTGTATTGTAACAATGCTCAGCCATATGCAACCATTTTACCCATGTTGACTGTTGTCCTGAAATATAGCTCCTCAAATATCTTTCCAACCATTTATTTATGTTTTCGGTTTGCCCATTGGTTTGTGGATGATAATTGGTGCTAGGAGTGAGCTCTGTACCTGTTAATTTAAATATTTCTTGTCAAACTATACTCATAAATCTATTGTCTCTATCACTCACAATATTTTGGGCAGCCCATGTAACTTAAAAACTTCCTTAAAAAACACATCAGCAACCATAGGAGCATTGTACTTTGTTGAAAGTGGGTAAAAATGTGCAAATTTCGTAAGTCTATCAACCACAACATAAAGACAAATTTTACCTTGAACCATGGTTAATCCGGTGATGAAATCCATAGAGATACTCTCCCATTTTTGTGATGGAATGGGAAAGGGCTGCAAGAGGCCTGTTGGAAAACCATGCTCACTTTTATTCTTTTGGCACACAAAACACTCTTGAATGTATTTGAGGACTTCTTTCTTTAAACCCTTCCAATAAAATATTTCCCTCACAAGTTTGTAAGTTTTAAAATACCCTTGATGGCCCATCAAAGGAGTATCATGGGCAGCTCTTAAGATCATTTGCTTCACCTTGGATTCAGGTACCAAATAAACTCTTTCTTTGTAAATTATGAGGCCATCCACAATTCTGAATTTGTTATCGACAATTATTTCCTCAAACAAATTGTTATTAAACTGATTTTTAGCATATTCCATGGTAATCAATTCTTTCCAATCTACTGTTATAAAAGACATGGATTACATTTTTGCATCTTCTTGTAAAGTTTTATTAAATATAGAAGTGATTTGAGGTGCTCCTTTGACCATACCTTGAAGTGTTACCTCTTTATCATCTACCTTGAATTTGAGCATTAAACTTTGATAATTGAGGGTAAATTCCTCCATTAAATGCAACCATTGGACCCCAAGAACAAGATCCATCTCTCCAATGTCAATTACATAGAAATCATCACATACCTCATGCTCCCCCAAGGTAATAGGAAGCTTGGTGACTCTTTTGGTACAAGGAAGAGAACATCCATCTGCTATGGTTACTTTGAAACCCTTGAAATCTTCTATAACCAAATCAAGTTTAGCTACCAAGTTTTTGCCAATGAAATTATGTATAGCACCACTATCAATTAAGATGATTACCTTGTGCTCCTTTATAGTCCCTCCTACTCTGAAAGGATAGTATTTGGGTGCTCCTGAAAGAGTAGCAAGAGTGTTGCCCATGTCTTCTGTTTCATCTTCATGCACATGCTCATTAACTATATTGTCATCATGCCCATCATTAGTATTAATAACATCAAAATCTGAATCATTGTCAATTACCTCTATATAATAGGCATGTTGTTTGCCCATGCAATGGTGGCCTTTGGTCCATGGACTTTTGTATGTGAAACATAGGCCTTGTCTCCTCAACTCATCTCTTCCATCTCTCATGTTGCTGCTATAGGGCAGCGATTTATAAGGTGGCACATATGGTGAAAAAGGCTTCCTTGGTGGCACATATGGTGAAAAAGGCTTCCTTGGTGGCTCATTTGGTGGCGCTTTGGACTGCCCACCTTGTATTCTTTGCTGCCCACTCAAATCAGTTCTTGGCTGTCTAGTATTTGTTCCTTTTGGCAGCGAATAGGTGGCTGTTCTTGGCTGTCCTTTTGGACCTTCATAACTGTTGACATTTTTGTCCCCACAGGGCAAAATTGTCACCCCTACACTTCGGAACTTTGCTATGGTGCCAAGTTGGTCTTGTAAATCAGTTTTGGGGTCCTCAAATGAGCATTTACAGCCACCCAAGTGGCCATCTACAGCCAGGTGAAGTTTAGTCATGCAGAGGTTTCCAAGGAGCTTGCTTGATTACAGCCAAACATGCAAATACAGCCAAGATATTCAAGTTGTAGGTTCATTTGTTTTGTCTTCCCAAGGAATTTTCGGGTATAAGAGGACTATTTCTTTGGACATTTTGTCCGAGAGAAAGAGCTATCAAAGGACTAACAAAAGTCTGAGAAAATGACTAAGAAGAAGTCGTTCAAGGTTTTTTTCTTCGGGTTTTTGTCCGAAAGAAAAGAGGAAGAGCACAGTTGAGGAGACAAGACAAAAGTCTGAAGGAATAAGGACGGTTACAAAAAACCCGGGTGCCTTCCAAAAAGCCCAGGTGCCCTACAAAAAGCCCGAGTGCCCTACAAAAAGACTGGATGCCCTTCAATTCTTCCAGACACCCAGTTCCGAAAGACACCTGCCCTTGCGGAGGGCACTTGGTCAGTGAAGTGGACCTTTCCAATTTTCCCGAAGGGCACTTGGTCGGTGAAGTGGACCTTTTCAAAAGTTTTGAAGGGCACAGAGGAGAGACAGAAGCACTTGCGGAGGGTAGAGACATAAACAGTGGACCCTTTAAAAGTTCTCGAAGGGCATGAAAAGATAGCCAAAGGAGATGAATTCCTTCGGACTTTTTTTGTCCAAAGGAATTCATCTCCTTTGGCTATCTTTTCATGCCCTTCGAGAACTTTTGAACGGACAAAAAGTCTGAAGAAATTTGGGAAAATTCAAAAAAGTAAAAACCCGAGGAAAATAAACAATTACAAAGGACCAAGACAAAGATCCCGAAGGGTAGGTACCCTTCGGGAAGGTTCAAAAGACGAATTTCCGCAGAAGATAGAGCCGAAGAGATGAAGGAAAGATAATTCCCACGGACTTTTGTCTGCGGGAAAATTCAAAAAAGAAAAAACCCGCGGAAAAGACAAGTCCGAAAGAATTATTTCAAACAATTTGTCCGAAAGAATTCTTTCGGAAGATTTGTTCGAGAAGACATAAGGTGAAGGGATAATTCCTTTGGGCAAATTGCCCAAAGGAAAAGAAGGGACAAAATTCCCGCGGACAAATGCTCTACAGGAAAATTAAAAAGGAACAACCCCTGCAATAAATAAAACCCGGGAGAAAAAAAAAAAAAGCCCGAAAATAAGTAAAGTCCAAAGGAGAAAAGCGGAAAGGGAGATAATTCCTACAAACAAATTGTCCGCAGGAAAGTTCAGAACAAAAACCCGAAGCCCAAAGTGAACAAAAGCCCGATTAAAACACATAAGGAGAAGAAACCCACGGAATAGTGTAAAGAACAAGAAGACGAAGACAATAAACCCAAAAGGAGAAAAGAGAAAACAAAAAGGCTGCAGGAAATAGACAAAGAAGACAAAAACATGCAAGATGGTCCAAGAATAGATGCGAGCAAAGACAAAAAACATGCAAAGAGAGTGCCAGAATAAACGAAACAAACGGATCGACAAAACATGCACAGCTGCAGTTCTAGAATAAAAGACAGAAAAATAGACTTTTGTAAAGGCTATTTTCAGCCGTTGAAGCTCAGCTGACTTTTCGTCAAAGATCAACGCTCCTCATGCAAGTCGTGTCTATCAAACGTTCTAGCAGACTGCTTAAATCCATTTGTGTGTCCCTTTCATGAAAAAGACGGTTTCTTCAATCCAAGCAACTAAAGAGAAGTCTATTTTTGAAGATCGGCGCAGCCCTCATGCAAGGAGCGAAATAAGCCAAGCTTGGACTTACTATCCATTTCCTCTAACGCCAAGGAGCTTCATGCAAGACAAATAAAATTTTTGTAAAGGCTGAGTTGGACGGATTTAGCCTCTCTCCTATTTTTCCAACGCCAACTCTTGGCTATTGTAATTTTCTATATAAGTTGGCTTTTCAGCCTTGAATTGTATCCCTCTCTTGATAAGACCAGACTCTGCCATTGGTGAGTTGTGTAACCTCTTCAATCAATAGAAGGATTGTACTTTTAGATTTCGAGTGCTGGCATAGTGACATTCATTCAGCAATTTGCATACGTAGTAGATTTCTCTCCCTTCCCAAATTCTGATTCGTACCTAGTTGCTAGCTCATCATATTATGTAGGTCACATTCAATGTTCTATGTCTTTTGCTGAAGCTGTAAGTGGATGTTAGGTCGCTGCAAAGTGTCTTGTATCAGACCTCTCTCCATCGTTTTCCCTCATGTTTTGGTCATTGGATCGAACCTTCTCATGAAATATTTATGCATAGTGATCAATTGAAATCAAAGGTCTTTTTTTTCCCTTGTTTGATTCAATGTTTAAGGTTCCAAGTAGAGTGGATCAACATTTTGGTATATTACCGTCATTAGGTGGGATTTCCCTTTCAAGTTTCTTTCTCCCTTTTCCATGGTAGATTCGCAGCACAGAGTAGAGATCCATTGATACATCTTACAACCAGTGACCCAAATGACAAGGGGGCACTAAGAACATGCCGACCAGAAGAGGAAAGAGGAAAGAGGAGGGGAACATCATGGGATGGACCCAACACTCCTAGCACTCAAGGCCGACAAGATAGAACTCTGAATGAGAAGCTGCCTGGCAGAAGTGGAAGGAGGCGGGTGTCGCCTACAATGATACCGTCTAGAAACAGAAGAAGAAGAATCCCTGAACTTGGAAGACCTGGTTTGTCTTCCAATAAAAGGTCTAGAATGTATCTGACGCTGCGAACTGTGTGATGTCCCGAGCCCGAACAGATCTGAGGATCGAGCCCTGGCTGTCCTTGCCTTGTCTCTTGGTGCCCCTCGTAGAAGGTAGCATTGTAAAGAAAGAAGTGATCAGATGGGTTGGGTCAGGTTTGGGAGGTGGCTGCCTCCTGTGCTCTTGGAACCTCATGGCCTCCTGTATATACAACGCCAGGCACCATTGGTCCTCATATCTAAAAAAATCAGCGAGAGACTATGATCTCTTGAAAAGGCAATAAAATCTACCTCTGATCTCGTAGTAAGTTGGGCACCTGAAGATGAAGTGAAATTCTATCTTAGGCTCCTGTGTGTGGCACTGTTGACAGATCCTGGTATCCTGATCTAGGTGATGATCAGTCTCGCACCGGAACCTATGTGAGCCAACTCGGAATTTCCCTAAAGGGACGCGGAGGGAATGCATCCAATGCCTGTGGGTATATTGGGGACGAACAATAAGATCCCGCAAAACTAGAAAATGCTCCGCATAAAAGGCCATATTAGGTTTCAACCCCCCAGGTGGGTTCACCTAGGTGGTCAAGATGTGTTGTCTGTGGATATCGTCCCTGATGGACTTATTCAGTACCTATTTGGAAGGAAGGAGACAACCCGGAGCGTCCAGGGAGTATTGGTATGGAGGGAGGCAGTCAATCTGGATGTCAACCTTCCCCAAGAGATTCGAGGCCTCGGCATACCACCCACGACCCTGGTGGGGTGTGCCAGACTGAGCAACGGCCATATAAGAGCAATAGGCTAGGTATGGATACCGACTTCGACCCTCAATGGAATCGGCATAACACCGAATGCGGTGAAGGCAGGGGACCAAATCAAACATGCACTCAAGTCTGAGTGGGTGGGCCCAGAATTCTGCCAAAATGATATGCAGGGGGACAGTCTGTTTGCCCCTGATGATCCTGCAAAGGAGTGTCTCAATCCTCTCTGCCGAAGCCCAGTCGGTCTCAAGCAAGGAGGGGCCCCAAGCAACTGATCCATAGAGTACAATGGGTCTGATAAGAGTCCATGAGTGACATCTTGGAGGAGATATCCTAAAAATGATGACGGAAGCATTGTCTCTCAAGGAGGGTGAGAGAACCATAACCTTTGCAGACACGAGGTTGGAGAGCCTGTCGCAAACTAAAATGCGGACCAAAGAAATGAACACCCAAATAAGTGTAAGAGTTAGAGATCTCAATCTCCTTCCCTTTGAAAAGGAATATGAGGTGCGAGGTTTTCAAGCAGTTGAAGACCATAACCTTGGTTTTACCCAAGTTGACCGTGAGCTGTCAAAAGTCACAAAACAGAGCCAAAGCATCCAATTGTCTCTGCAGTCCTTCAAGGGACAAGGCTAGAAGAACCACATCATCCGCGAACAAAAGAATGGAAATCAAAACCTAGTGGAGACACTCGTCCCCATCCTGAATGTGGTCATGGAGGAAGGACTCAAGCTCATCTATGTAAATCCCAAAGAGAGATGGGGACAGGGGGCAACCCTGTTTGACCCCAATGGTACACCTGATGAAGTCAGAAAGTCCCTAAGCAGTACAGAGGTGGCCCAACACGGATTCGTACAGATGCATAATATCAGTAAGAAGGGTCTTGGAAATACCAATGTCCCGAAGTCTCTGAAAAAGTGCATCTCTCAGGACAGAGTCAAAAGCTTTCCGAAAATCTATGAAATAGCAGTAGACTTTCGATGAGCGATGATGAGCCTCTTCAATAACAGACCAAAGGGTGATGATATGGTCAATGGTCTGATGATATGGCCGAAACCCTGCTTGCCCCTTAGCTCTGAGGTGTTTGCGCTCCAACTCCTCTGATAAGTGAATGTGGAGGACTGTGGCGTACAACTTGGAGAAAGTGTGTCCCACCATGATAGTTCTGTAATTACTGGGATTCGAGCTACTACCCAATTTGTGGATCGAGTGGATGATATGATGAGACCAAGGAGGAAAACCAGAGCACACCTTGTGATTGAATAAATTGGAGAGGTAACTACCAAGCACGCTCGAACCATACTTAAATAATTCTGTGAAACCCCTCCTCATCAGCTACCCTACTGCAATTCATGACTCTAACCGCCTCTCTGATTCTGTTAGGTGTGAAAAACCTGCAGAAAGGTGGAGGGTTGTGGACCTGAATGCTGGACTGCCCAAGAATATCATAAAGGTTGAGCGTGTGGGAGAACATAGAAACGGAGCTAAGGTCAGCCGAAAGGGGGGAATGGCGAGGGAAAACGGCCCGCTAAAATTGCTTGGGAGAGCTACGGAGGGAAGCGCAGAGTATACGCCTACGCAAGGAAACATGAAGGCATTTTTTTCGACGAAGCAGACAGCAGTAGGATGCTTTGAGGAAGGGATAGGAAGGATGGGTGTAGTTAAAGGCTTGCTTGAGCTGACGATGGAGGGATTTGCATTCTTCATCATACCATTTGTTCATGGGGCAGTTCTTTTGGTGGGGAGCATGAGAGGGATGGGTGGAAGAAGGGAAGAAATTGAGGGCAGCCTCCCAAATATTGGAGAGAAATGTGAACTTGGCTACGGCGTCGGGGAGTGAGGAAAAATGTGAAAGGGAAGGTAAAAGCTGTCGGAGATGATCAGCAAAGGAGTCAAGGTCCCCCTCCTCGAAACAAAAGGAAGTACGGTGCTGGGGGGTGTGAAGTAAAGTGGGGACATACGAGGGGGGGTATCAATGCAAAGGAAGGAGAGGAGAGCATGGTCAGCCAAAGGAATGCAGGACACAAAAAAATGGGTGATCGTCTTAAGGAGGAAATGGCCAGAAATAATTGTTGACGCTGTGGATTGCACCCTTTAAAAGAAGGCTCAGCTTCTTTCTTCCACGCGGCACAATATAAATATTCTTCTTGCTATGGGCTTAGCAAAATTGAGGAATGAATCTCTAGATAAGGGCTAGCTCCCTTTGAGGTCCTTCTACTACTGTTAATAATAGGGGGGGTGAAAAGAAAGAAGGATATAACAAAAGCAGAACCTATCTAAAACGGTGATGCACAAAATGATCCGATTTACTCAACTTATATCAACACTTTACATCAAAAGAGTGAACAGACACTTCATCTGAACAAAAGCCCAGACTACATGGGCGTTTCAACAAGGGGCTTAATGGAGATACAAAAAAAAAGAACCTACCATAGGTGCTCCAGAAGCACACTATCAGATAATTGCTCTTCTGTCTCTATGCTCCAACTTGGGCACTCTTTATTAACTTGTAGAAATGGTCTTGGATATACTAGATATGCTGGTGTCGATCTATGAAAGCATCAAGATGAAATGACTAAACACAAAGTCGATGCATAGACATATTCATAAGTATAACAATTCAAATGGAGGTAAAACACCCTTCTTTTGATTAAAAGGTAAAAATTGTCTAGGGCTTCGCCATACACAAGTGAGAGATCCCTTTTACAAAGCTGAGAGGTTACAATATATAGAATTTAGATAAAGACTCTTGGTCCCCCAAAGAACAGATGGCCCATACTGTATTAAAAACCTAGGAAAGAGGAATTCGCTCATGCTGCTGTCATCCTTCCATAAATGGGCCTGAAAGAACCATGTTGTAGATGTCACATATATTGACTTTGTTGCTCAAACTGTATTAAATGTTACTGCTAAAACATGGGTCGCTCTGTTTTTGAATGACAAGGCCGCCTCTCTATGAAACTTACGCAACTGTCTACTTATTAATGCTAAACAAGGAAAAAACGGACTGCTCTATTGAATGCTCACACAGTTCCCTTGATGGCTGTTTGGTGGAGACTATTCCATCTGCAAGCAATTACTTCTCCGGCCGACACCTCATGTGCCACCTGGACTCTTCTATTCATTCCTGCGCTTGGCTGGATGTATCTTCCGAAACGTTCCACGCGTTGTCTTATGTGTGCATGGTCGTGCTTTGGGTTCACTGTTCTCTCTTTCCTTGCTACTTCTTGTCTTTTCCTGGCAACTCGGCTCTCGGGGCTATTGTTTGTCTCCTCTTGGCTCCTTTCTTGGCGGGTACCGGAGTCTATCTTCGGGTCTCCGAGCCTTCGAATTCCCTCGGACAAAAAATCGGAAGGAAATCCTTTGGACACTTGTCCGAAGGAATTATGTCTTCTCTCCGAGCTTTACCACCCGCTTTCGATGATGCTTAGGCGTTCTAGAATTATTTCGGGCATCTTGTCGAAAAGAAATGTTCTTTAGCTTTTCTTCAACTGTTAACCCATTCCATGCGCGGGCCCGTCCTTAAACATTTGAAAATCAACGGCTACATTATCACCGTAAAATTGACGTCTACGGGCCCGTCACCATTTGAAAACTAACAGAGCTTTTGCTGCCTTGAATTTGACGTTCGCGTGCACGTCACCAGACGTTTGAACCCTCAACGGCTAGTTCACCATGTTGAAGTTGACGTGTTCGGGCCCGTCATCATTTTTTAGTAATTCCTTCGGCTTTTGCAAAATGAACCTTCTCGAAGGGAAGGTCACCCTTCGAAAAAAAGGAAAAGGTCATTTTTGATAGCCGAGAGCCCTTCGCAAGGGCACCTGCCTTTCGGGTTCCCTTATCTTTCAAATTCCTTCGGCCAAAATGTCCAAAGGAATTCCTTCAGACGTTTTCCCTGAAGGAAATGTGCCTTCAATGTCTCGGCCTTCTTTTGGTAAATTTCTTCGGACAAAAGACCGAAGGAATTCCTTCGGGCATTTTGTCCGAAGGAATTTACCCTTGGTTTCTACATGGATTTTCTTCGGACAAGAAGTCCAAAGAAATCCTTTGTTTTGCCTTGTCACTTTTTCCAAATGAAACTTCCCTTTCAGCTTTCTGCCTTGATCTCTTACAAATGCGTTTTCTGCCCTCCGCAAGGGCACCTTGGGTCCAAAGTTGTCCTTCGGAGCTTGCTTGAAGGGTCCCATTTGTCACCTTCCTACCCTCCGCAAGGGCACTTGACCTTCAGAGTTTTGTAAAAGACTTGCATCTCTTTGAAACTGGCTCATTCTTTTGCCGATAAAAGGCTTGTCCGAGGAAATTTGTTGAAGCTAAATAAGCTCCACATCAACTCGAAAAACCTACAAGACTCAAATCACTCGGCTCTTTATAAGAATAGGCCTATTACAAAAAGAAAAAACCACAATTGCGGTAAGTTTTGACGCTGTGGATTGCACCCTTGAAAGAAGGCTAGGCTTCTCCCTTCCACGCGGCACAATGGAGACTCCCCTCTTGCTGTGGGTCTGGCAAAACTGAGGGGAAAATCTCTAAATAAGGGCTAGTTCCCTTTGATGCATCTCTGAGGCTATTTTGCTACTACTGTTAATAATGGGGGGGTGAAAAGAGAGAAGGATAACCAGGACAAAAACTAATCTAAGTGGTGATGCACCAAATGATTTTGATCTACTCAATTATTCACACTTCAGACCAGAAGAGGGCAGACATACACTTTATCTGATGAAAAGACCAGACTATAGGGAGCTTTAACAATAGGCTTAATGAAGACACACACAAAAAATGAACTTACCACAGGCACTGTAGAAAACACACTGTCTGATAACCCTTTTCTGTCTCTGCGCTCCAGATAAAGCACTTCCTGTTACCTACAGAAATGGTGCTTTGTCTATACCAGATATGTTGGTGTCAAACTTGTGAAAGCATCATGCAAAATGACTGAACACACGGTTGATACACAGACACACTCAGAGATATAACCAGTCAAATAGAGGTAAAATGCATTCTTATTGATTCAAGGTGAAATTTTGGCAGGGCTTCACCTTACAAAATGAGAGATAGATCCATTTCTCAAATGAGAGTTTACAATATATAGAGAAAGAGAAAGCAATGGCGCCTTTTTCCACAAGTGGCCCATGTTGCGTTCAATTCATTGGGAAGAGGAAGTCCGGTGAAGGAAGCCATGCTGCAGCAGTCCAAGTCTTGACTTTGGCATTTAAATTATATTAAACGTCATTGTGAAAGCATGGGTCGCGCCTTTCTATTTGAAAATAAGACCGCTTCTTAAAAAGGTTCATGCAGTTGTCTGCTCATTAATGCTTAAATGGCTCATTAATGCTTAAATGAAGAAAAACAGGCCGCGCCATTTATTGTTTGCGCTCTTTGATGACCATTTCATAAGGACTGTTCCAACCACTAGCATAACTCCTCTGCCGACGTCTCTTTTGCCACCTAGGCTGTTATATCCGTGTTTGTGCTTGGCTCTTTGGTCTCCTTTCTCGGCGGGTCACTGAATTTCCACTTGGCTTTTGTCTTTTCCTAGCTTTTGTCTTTTCTTGACTCTTTCTACCCTCGGGGGTATCTTATCGGCGGGTCGCTGAGTTTCCACGTGTGGACCCATGTTTAAACATTTGAGAATCAACGGCTATCTTATCGCTGTAAAGTTGATGTTCGCGCGCCCGTTGCCATTTGAAAGCCAACAGCGAGTTTGCTGCCCTGAAATTGACGTTCTCGGGCCCGGCCCGTCACCCCTTTGGCAATTTTTTTGGTCTTTTGTATTTCTTCCTTCCCGAAGGGAAGGTGTCCCTTCGGAGCTTGGAAAAGGTCCCCTTTTTGGCAGCCGAGAGTCCCCTGCAAGGGCACTTGCCCTTTAGGTTCCTTCAAACTGCCTTGGTCTTCTTAATTCCTTCGGACAAATTCCGAAGGAATTCCTTTAGACATTTTGTCCGAAGGAAATCTTTCTTCATGTCTTAGTCTTCATGTCTTGGTCTTTTTTTTTGTAAATTCCTTCGGGCAAAATGTCCGAAGGAAATGTGCCTTTGTCTTTTCCATGGATTTTCTTCGGACAAAAAGTCCGAAGAAATCCTTTGCTTTCAATTCCTTTGGATTTCCCTCAGGACAAAAGTCCGAAGGAAATCGTTTGTCTTTTGCATGGATCTCTTCCAAAAGAAAACTTACCTCTCGGCCTTTTGCCTTGTCATTTTTCCGAAGGAAAACTCTCTGCCCTTCGCAACCTGCTGGAACGGTCCAGTTCTTACCCGACTGCCCTCCGCAAGGGCACTCTATCCTCGGAGCTTTGTAAAAGACTTATATCTCTTTGAAGTTGGCCCATTCCTTTGCCAAAAGGCTTGTGAAATCTAGTTGCCTACAGCAAAATAAACCTCCGGATCAACTCGAAACATCTACAAAGCTCAAGTCACTTGGCTCTTTACAGAACAGGTCTACTACAAAGGGAAATGGCACAATTGCAGTGGGGGGAATACATCCAATATTGACGGTTCAGGACAGCAGGGAAAGAAGGAGACCGATTTTTGGCTTGTAGGACCAAAATGGTCAACAAATCTAGGGATTCCCAGGGAAGCATGCCTGCTATGCTTGGGAAGACTAGTAGCCTCTAAGTCCATTGGGCATGGAGTCAGGACGCATCTTGGAGAAGTTAACAACCTTGTAAGGAACTATGAACCAGCGAAGATTTTACCTCAAACACAAAGGAGAACACACACAACAAAGGCTAAAAAAAACTACACACACGTGTGCAACAGCACTTAAGGAAAACAAAGACGACTGAAAGCAAACTAATATGTACAGCTAACTAGATACATTTGTCTCCCTCCTGGATCAAAGGGAAAACTTCTTAAGTCTCCTTCATGGCAAGAAAACTTATGGTGCCAGACAAGTGGCTGAATGGAAAGGAGACTTGGTGACTTGCTCTTCTTGTCTGCCACTTTGATTGGCTTGTATCCAAATGAATTAGGGTCAAACATGCTTCCAACATATATGTATTCATCTTGCTCTCGGAAGCTTGCCTCATGCTGGCCCTTCATGCTAGTGTATCTCACCAAGAAGTCAATGGCTGTTGGCTCATCATCATAGGGATCATCTAGCTCATAACCCCCTTGATATGCATCATGGATTGACTTGTTCCCTTCTGCCTCAATGAAGAGACTATCAAACTGATCTTTTGCTTCCTCATGGCTTTCTTGAAGAAGGGTGACTGTTGTGATGTCTGAAATGAGATCACAATCTGCTTGCTCATCCCATAGAACATCACCTTCTTGCTCAAGGCTCTCTTCTTCAAAGCTTTCATCAAGATGGACAGACCTCTCCTTTTCTTGCTCAAAGACCAGAGTCTCTAGTTGTTCCCAGACATGCTCCTGATCCTCCAACTTGAGTTCCATGGCATGGTCATTCTCTTCATCAAAGCAACAAGGAAGTTCATCAAACAAGGGAGGAGAGAGCTCACCATGCTTACTTTCCTCATCATCCATTGTTGACAGATAAAGTTTGTCAACCTCTTCTTCATATTGCTGGAACATCCGCATGTATGCATAACCTGTGTCTTCTCCACTGTTGATGATGTCTTCAAAGGGAGCATCCATGATGATCTCATCCTCATTGTCACTCATGATAGCCTCGTGGGCAGCTGCAAATTGGATCCTCTCTTCTTCACTTGCCTCTTTCAAAACAGGTTCCTCCTTGAGAAAGGATGGATTGGAGGTTGATGGACAAACTCATGTGGAAAAGGAGGCAATCCTTGAGCTAGAATCGAATGATTCTCATCCTTCCATTTGGCCAGCACTTCATCTATATCAGATGTGGCTTGATATCTCTCTTGAAGGAGTGTAGATGGGGTGTATTCAGACATGGAATCTGTTGTTTGGTCTAAACTGTCCATCAGACCTTGGCTGAGGAACCTCATTCTGGACTCCAACTCTGCAATTTGCCTGGCTATATTCTCTTGGAAGAACCATTCTTGGAGATCATGAGGATCACCATGAGCAGGAGCAGCTTTATCTTCTTCAAGGCCCTAAGCTGATTCATGGTATTCCCTCCTCCAACTTGGAATCTTGACATCATGTTGAAAGACTTGAGGAGGTTGAGGAAGACTAGGAAGAGACTGTTGATGTACAGGAAGAGTTTCTAGAAGAGATATGTGCTAGTTCATGGTATTCCCTTCAAAGGAGGATTCACAACCTAAGGAATTGAGAATTTCATTTCCATGGGAGGCTGCTCTAATGCCCTTTCGTGTTGAAAAGCTAGGTGCAAGGGATTAAGAGTAGGAGTGATTAATGCATCAGATGAGCTAGAGTGAGCAAGTGCTATCTGGTAGAAAAGATTTGGTGCACAAGAGGGGGCTTTCTTTAGAATAGGAGGGGGCACACAACGCTGACTGCCTTGAATGAATGGACTCTTCCATTTTGCTACTTCCTCCTTCATGGATTGTAAGGCCTGAGCTTGCCTAAACAAGCACTCCTCTTTATACATAAGCTCTTGCTGATATCTATCCTGCTCCTCCAATCTGTTGATCTCCATCACTTGCTTCTCAAATTCCAGCATTACTTCCTTTACACTAGGTAAAAGGCAACCAGGAGAGCTGCTTGAGGTGATGCCATGAACAACCTGAGTTTGATCAAAGTTATATGAAGGAAAACAAGGTCCATGCTGCTGAGCACTGAAATTATACATACCAAAATGTGATTTCTTGATGGCACCAGGACTGCTTAACCAGCTGATTCAACTTGGAGTGGCCATTGGTGTTGGTTGAAATGCCTCCAAAGGCTGATTGGTTGAAGAACACACCAAAAAATCCTTCAACTTCTTAGACAAATTGTCCCACCGGGCTTGCCAAAAAATGTTGACGTTGTGGATTGCACCCTTGAAAGAAGGTTGGGCTTCTCCCTTCCACGCGGCACAATGGAGACTCCCCTCTTGCTGTGAGTCTGGCAAAACTGAGGGGAGAATCTCTAGATAAGGGCTAGCTCCCTTTGATGCATCTCTGAGGCTATTTTGCTACTACTGTTAATAATGGGGGGGTGAAAAGAGAGAAGGATAACCAAGACAGAAACTAATCTAAGTGGTGATGCACCAAATGATTTTGATCTACTCAATTATTCACACTTCAGACCAAAAGAGGGCAGACATACACTTTATCTGATGAAAAGACCAGACTATAGGGAGCTTTAACAATAGGCTTAATGAAGACACACACAGAAAATGAACTTATCACAAGCACTGTAGAAAACACACTGTCTGATAACCCTTTTCTGTCTCTGCACTCCAGATACAGCACTTCTTGTTACCTACAGAAATGGTGCTTTGTCTATACCAAGTATGTTGGTGTCAAACTTGTGAAAGCATCATGCAAAATGACTGAACACACGGTTGATACATAGACACACTCAAAGATATAACCAGTCAAATAAAGGTAAAATGCATTCTTATTGATTCAAGGTGAAATTTTGGCAGGGCTTCGCCTTACAAAATGAGAGATAGATCCATTTCTCAAATGAGAGTTTACAATATATAGAGAAAGAGAAAGCAATGGCGCCTTTTTCCACAAGTGGCCCATGCTGCGTTCAATTCATTGGGAAGAGGAAGTCTGGTGAAGGAAGCCATGCTGCAGCAGTCCAAGTCTTGACTTTGGCATTTAAATTATATTAAACGTCATTGTGAAAGCATGGGTCACGCCTTTCTATTTGAAAATAAGACTGCTTCTTAAAGAGGTTCACGTAGTTGTCTGCTCATTAATGCTTAAATGAAGAAAAACAGGCCGCGCCATTTATTGTTTGCGCTCTTTGATGACCATTTCATAAGGACTGTTCCAACCACTAGCATAACTCCTCTGCCGACGTCTCTTTTGCCACCTAGGTTGTTATATCCGTGTCTGTGCTTGGCTCTTCGGTCTCCTTTCTCGGCGGGTCACTGAATTTCCACCTGGCTTGTCTTTTCCTAGCTTTTGTCTTTTCTTGACTCTTTCTACCCTCGGGGCTATCTTAACGGCGGGTCGCTGAGTTTCCACGTGCAGACCCGTCTTTAAACATTTGAGAATCAACGGCTATCTTATCGATGTAAAGTTGACATTCGTGCGCTCGTCGCCATTTGAAAGCCAATGACTAGTTTGCTGCCCTGAAATTGACGTTCTCGGGCCCGTCACCCCTTTGGCAATTTCTTCGGCCTTTTGTATTTCTTCCTTCCCGAAGGGAAGGTGTCCCTTCGAAGCTTGGAAAAGGTCCCCTTTTTGGCAGCCGAGAATCCCCCGCAAGGGCACTTGCCCTTCGGGTTCCTTCGGGATGCCTTGGTCTTCTTAATTCCTTCGGACAAATTCCAAAGGAATTCCTTCAGACATTTTGTCCGAAGTAAATCTTTCATCATGTCTTGGTATTTTTCTTTGTAAATTCCTTCGGACAAAATGTCCGAAGGAAATGTGCCTTTTTCTTTTCCATGGATTTTCTTCGAACAAAAAGTCAGAAGAAATCCTGTCTCTTTCTTCTTTCAATCTTTTCCTTCGACAAATTCCTTGTGAATTTCTTCAGACAAAATGTCCGAAGGAATTCCCTTGGGCACTTTGTCCGAAGGAATTCATCCTTTGGCTCCACGTGGATTTTCTTCGAACCAAAAGTCCAAAGAAATCCTTTGCTTTCAATTCCTTTAGAGTTCCCTCGGGACAAAAGTCCAAAGGAAATCGTTTGTCTTTTGCATGGATCTCTTCCGAAGGAAAACTTACCTCTCGGCCTTTTGCCTTGTCATTTTCCGAAGGAAAACTCTATGCCCTCCGCAACCTGCTGGAACGGTCTAGTTCGTAACCCGACTGCCCTCCGCAAGGGCACTCTATCCTTAGAGCTTTGTAAAAGACTTATATCTCTTTGAAGTTGGCCCATTCCTTTGCCAAAAGGCTTGTGAAAACTAACTGCCTACAGCGAAATAAACCTCCAGATCAACTCGAAACATCTACAAAGCTCAAGTCACTTGGCTCTTTACAGAACAGGTCTACTACAAAGGGAAATGGCACAATTGCAGTGGGGGGAATACATCCAATATTGACGGTTCTAGACAGCAGGGAAAGGAGACCGATTTCTGGCTTGTAGGACCAAAATGGTCAACAGTAAGGTGAAGACATCAGAGACTGACTAATCAGGACAGCAAGGAAAGAAAAGGGAGACTGATTTTTGGCCTGTAGGACCAAAATTGGTCAACAATAACATAGTCCACCACACTTGTGCCCCCACCATGAGGGTGACAAGTAAAGAAATGAGAGTCCAGGAAGCAGGTCGGACCATTGAGAAGCAGTAGATTGTATGACTCAGTTAGTTGTAGAAGGTGTCTGCCAAACACAGTTAGGGGCCCTGCTTGATTCTCCGAGGTCCTATGAAGACCAACTATCTCGGGGTCAATCGTTTGACTGTAGTGCTTGTCCTCAGTCCGGTCATGAAGGGGGGTCTAATTGATCTTGGTACGTGCATTAAAGTCCCCTAAAAGAATAACTTCTATAGCAGAATACTGTGTGATACTGTCGTACAAATCCGCAAAGGGCTCCCCATCCTGACCATTATGAATTGCGTACAGAGAAGCAGAAGGCAGGGAGTAGCAAACAACAATGTATATATCTCTGGAACCACAAATACGGACCAACAAAAACCTAGAAAACTGTAATGTCCCCATTTTTATGAGCATCAATTCGTAGAAGGATTAGCCTGTTATGCGACCCTCGTAGGCTGATAGGATGGATAGAGGGTCATGATGGAGCTTGGCTTGGCTTTGACTAACAGAATTTTACCAGTTGGCTTTCGTTCGGGCTCTTTCGAACACCGTTTGTATGAGTTCCTTTTTTTAGGGATATTTGACATGCAGCGGAGCACCCCTATTTTGGTATGGTCATGTGCGGAATCACTCCTTGGTTCACCAGCTTCAGACGGTTCGAGGATCGGACATGTATTGAGGGAGATATTAATATTTGATTGATTTAATTAAATATTAATTATTTGACGTATTTTTTATTATGAAACCCTAATTTTTAATTATGCAACCCTAATTAGGGCAAGCGCACCTTTTTGAGGATATAAGGGTTTCTCATTGGAGGGGGTGCCATAATTATTGATGTTGAAGACAAAAATTTTGCTAAGTATTTTCTGAGAAGACTGAGCCAAAGGTTTCCAGTATTCTATTTGCATTGGAAAACGTGCAATCTTCAGTGTGTGCGATTCAGAGGTTGTGAGATATCAGCTGATCTATTGCCAGTTTGAAAGATAACTTCATACAGAAATTATCACAGAGATTTACAGGTATTCATTTCATTAGGGTTTGATTCAGAAGATTGTCCAGATAAAGATCTTCAGTATTAGCGCAATATTTCTTGAGATCAAGGGTCCAACAAACAGGCCGTACTATATTCTATTTGCTGCTGTACGGAATCCGTACAAATCCGAACCAGGTTGTACCAGTCGACTCGCAGATTGGAGAAGTGGGCGGTGAGCAGAAACGCACAGCAGTCGCAGGCCGCAGGGAGCACAGAGACCAACATCGGCCGACTCACATACCGACATCGGCAGGGAAACCGACATCGATAGAGAGAACCGACCGACAGAGACCGACATCGGCAATATATCCACCGACCGCGGTAGTATAATCAACGTCGGCGACTGTGTGTTTGAAACAGCAACCAGAGCCGTACCAGATCTAGGGTTTATTTTCAGATTGCGAAGAAACCAGAAACATCAAAAAAATCAAAATACACAAAAACAATCCAAAACATAGTGTCAGAATTCAAGGGAAACAGGGGTTTCTACAGTGGTATCAGAGCTAAATCCTGCCATCCTAAGGGTTTAGCAATCATATGCAGCCACAAGAGTTAGGCCCACACAGGTATAACACACGCAGGAGAGCCTTACTTGACAGGCAACAGGGTTTGAGCGGGCAGCCGGAAGACATGGCTGACAATATTGACAAGACCCGTATTCCTCATAATACTAGGGATCAAGACGACGCAGAGGTTTTACTTGCTCTCAGAGATCTACGGGCAGGGCAAAGGCAGTCTAACGAAGTATTACAGCAGTTGGCAGAAGCACTGCAAAGATTGGGTACTCCGAGGAGACCGTCACCACATCGTGACGATGACAAGAGTGATGCAGGATCACATAGAGCACTTAGGACTGCTTCCCGTATAGTAAACAGGCCTACTAGGCCTACCTTTGTGAGGCAGGAGGCCGAGGAGGTGATGGCAGGAGAGGAGCATGAGGAGTTGTTTGCAGACACACTTATGGCAACGAATGATGAGTGGGATTTATTATCACCTAAGGTCAGAGAGGATTACTTTTGACCGATTCATCACACAGAGAGAGCATAACCGAGGTCGACAGGATTGGAGACCTAGACACCAGAATAATGATCTGAAGCATGCTACGAGCAGGCTCACACTAACGATGTTCGACGGTAGTGGCAAGGTCACAGTGCAGGCCTGGATTAGTAAGCTAGACACATTTCTCACATTGCGTCCGATGGCTGAGGGAGATGCTATCAAATATGCGACACTGCATCTTGAGGGGGTAGCTCACGATTGGTGGCACCACGGGATGGTGACACTCCAGCATGAACAGATCACATCTTATCAGGAGTTTGTTGATAGGCTGGTGGAGCATTTTGACCGGAAGGATCCGGAATCCTATTTCAGGGAGTTGGCTCAGTTGCGCCAAAGTGGCAGTCTAGAGTCTTACATTGGTGACTTCCAGAAGTTATCAGTTATGGTTCCTGACATTTCAGAGAGGCGACTTGTAGTGCTCTTCATGGAGGGATTGACAGAACCATTGAGAGGTTGGATCAAAGGCTTTGATCCTCCCTCGTTACAGGAAGCTATGAAGAAGGCGCGTAGTATGGAGATGGCAACCCCATCCAGTAATTCAACTCCAGAGGTACTTCTTCATTCAGGGACAATAAGGGCTTCAACGAAAATAGAGAGAGATTAGATTTTGACAAAGATAAATCAAGTGTTAAGAATGAATCAAAGGCCAATCCAGCAGCACCACCTTTGGATCGAGAGGCTCTTAACGATCTACGCAGGAAGAAGCTTTGCTTCTACTGCAAGGGTCCCTATGACGCCAATCACGATTGTCCTTTGAGGCCTAAGGGGAAGGCAAACCGAGTGATGTGGGCTTATTATGAGGATTCGAAATCAGAAGATTCTGAACAGCAGGAGAGTTCTGAGGAGTCAGAGGCAGAGGCTTCAGAGCCTAAGGCCGAGGTAGATTCAGAGCTTCGAATACAAGAGGCACGCCTAACTAGCATTCAGCAGGATGGGTTCATTTAGACTCCGTGGAGTTTTGGCAGGACAGAGGGTCATCACCCTTCTTGACACAGGAGCCACACAAAATTTTATAGATGCTAGATTTGTGGAGAAGCGTAGACTCACTACCGAGGATTTCGAGGGCATTAGAGTTAAGGTGGCCAACGGTTACACTCTTAGGTGTGGGCGGATGATTAGAGACCTCCCATTGCGCTTGAACAACTATGAGTTCAAGGCTGATTATTATGTGGTGAACATGGGGGATATAGATTTGGTCTTGGGCATGAAGTGGCTTCATTCCCTTGAGGAAGTCACTCTTTGTCTCAAGGACATGGAGGTTCGTTTTGATGTTGATGGGAAGACACATATTCTTAAGGCAATACGGGGCAGCGACATCAAAAATATGTTTTTTCATCGGATGGAGAGGCTCATACGACACGACATGGTAGAGTGGGCTGCCGAGTGCACATTGGCACCAATACAGGAGAGACATGTGGACGAGCTTTGTCTTGAGGTGAATTCAGTTCAAGAGTTAGCACATGTGGCAGGGACTCAGCTTTCTTTTACAGTCAGGTCACATGTTGATGATGATATGAGTATGTCTAGCATTCACACTCCGGATTCAGAGATTGTAGTGGGTACAAGAGACAGGTGCATGAAGTCAGTTGGTATTGTTCACATTACTCAGGTGAGGAGTTTACTGGAGTTGCCAGTTGATTTCCGTTCATGGATTGGATGTTGGGATCCTTATCTTGGTACTTGGGATGATTTGACGCCATGGGATGAGAGTTGTGATAGACATGGCATGGTGATAGGTGCTGGGGTTGACAGTTTGTCAGTGCATGACTTAGAGCAGGAGTTGATGGCCAGCAGATTTGGTTTGTATTATTGCTATCTAGCATGTGATGTCACTTCATTATCAGCGATGCATAGGAGTTTGGGTGATGAGACCGTGGCTGGTGATCTGCAGAGATATGTTGATTCCAGTAGAGGTACAGTGTGTGGATTCTCCGCACTTGGCGTAGTTCCATTTGGGAGTTGTGGCAGTGTTGGAGTGTGCCTTCCACATAGCAAGGTGGAATGTGTACATGGAGTTTGGTTGAGTTGTATTCGCCAGTTTGATTATGGATTCCTCTTGGTTATATTTCAGAGGATATTGCAGGAGCTTGCGTTGATTGACAGCAATATAGATCACAACTACATTTGGGACCCAGGTGGACTAGAGTTTTCTTGGTCGCTGAGATTGCTTGGGGACAAGCAATTTCAGGGAGGGCAGACTGTAATGTCCCCATTTTTGAGCATCAATTCGTAGAAGGATTAGCCTATTATGCGACCCTCGTAGGCTGATAGATGGATAGAGAGTCATGATGGAGCTTGGCTTGGCTTCGACTAGCAGAATTTTACCAATTGGCTTTCGTTTGGGCTCTTTCGGACACCGTTTGCATGAGTTCCTTTTTTTAGGGATATTTGACATGCAGCGGAGCACCCCTATTTTGGTATGGTCATGTGCGGAATCACTCCCTGGTTCACCAGCTTCAGACGGTTCGAGGATCAGACGTGTATTGAGGGAGATATTAATATTTGATTGATTTAATTAAATATTAATTATTTGACGTATTTTTAATTATGAAACCCTAATTTTTAATTATGCAACCCTAATTAGGGCAAGCGCACCTTTTTGAGGATATAAGGGTTTCTCATTGGAGGGGGTGCCATAATTATTGATGTTGAAGACAAATTTTGCTAAGTATTTTCTGAGAAGACTGGGCCAAGGGTTTTCAGTATTCTATTTGCATTGGAGAACGTGCAATCTTCAGTGTGTGCAATTCAGAGGTTGTGAGATATCAGCTGATCTATTGCCAGTTTGAGAGATAACTTCATACAAAAGTTATCACAGAGATTTACAAGTATTCATTTCATTAGGGTTTGATTCAGACGATTGTCCAAATAAAGATCTTCAGTATTAGCGCAATATTTCTTGAGATCAGGGGTCCAGCATACAAGCCGTACTATATTCTATTTGCTGCTGTACGGAATCCGTACAGATCTGTACCAGGCTGTACCAGTCGAATCGCAGATTGGAGAAGTGGGCGGTGAGCAGAAACGCGCAGCAGTCGCAGGCCGCAGGGAGCACAGAGACCGACATCCGCTGACTCACATACCGACGTCGGTAGGGAAACTGACATCGGCAGAGAGAACCGACCGACAGAGACCGACATCGGCAGTATATCGATCGACTGCGGCAATATAACCGACGTCTGCGACTGTGCTTTTGAAACAGCAACCAGAGCCGTACCAAATCTAGGGTTTATTTTCAGATTGCGAAAAAACCAGAAACATCAAAAAAATCAAAATACACAAAAACAATCCAAAACATATAGTGTCAGAATTCAGGGGAAACAGGGTTTTCTACAAAAACTCATCGGTGGTAGAGATAAAATACTAACTAGGAAATCTAAAAATATCTTACTACGATTTATATAGAAGGCTTGAAGTTGAGGCCATCACAAACATTTATATATATAAAAATATCATAATTTTTTTGGGGAAGGTTTTGTCTATTGTAGGAAAGGTTTTGTAAATTGATTTGACCATAGTTAGATTCCGAGTACTACCAATTAAAAAACAAAAAAGACCAAACCATTGAGGACACAATAAGCAAAATAAAATAATTGTAAACCTTGTCGTAAGTTGAAATAGGGGGAGAAAAAACAAATAGAAACCCTAATGAGATGTTATTGCATTGGTCTGCGAAATTGTGGTATTCCTATGACTGCGGAATGGCAGGTGTCCATGTGACAATCATTAATACGATGAAACATACGATGGCTACACACCACACAGTCGCCTTGTTTTCCTTTAATTTCCTCAACTTCATCATTGCCGTCATGTTGGCTTTGCTTTCAATTCAATAAAACCATAAATTTCAAAGTTAAATCGCTTCCCCTCCTCTCACCGCTATTTAGATACTTTATTTCTCTCTGCGTTTAAATCATGGGTTTTAATAAATCGAGATTAAATCGAATATTCCACATTTAAAACGTCAAGGTCAACGATTTTAAGACCTGCAGGGCTTGACTATGTATTAGCCATGGTTTATTCGACCAAAAATGCATTTTTTGCGGCAATTGAAGTTTAATCGCGATTTTGGTAACTATGGTTTCTGCCAGTGTTTGGCAGCAACATGCAACCATAGAAGCAAAGTTCAGACTCCTGCTCTTTCCTTTTACTTCATTTTGATGGTAGAACATATACTGCACTCCTTCAACTTGGATACTCAATGCGATTATGTAAATAAAATCTGCTCAACAAAAATTTTGGCATCCATTTCATGGATGGATGATTTTTTTTTTCATTTCGGTACTTTCGTTTTATATTGATTAAGAACACACTCCTGGTAAATATGAGTTGATAAGTGCATAGTGCCCTAGTAAATAGGACAATCTATAGGATAGATGGGTTAGGCTTCCATGTTGCTGTTTAAAAAGCACCTTGAAGCCATGTACAAGGGCTGTCATCTTAATTTTTTCATTTTTTGGGGCTTGGGGTTGTGTTTTTAATGTAGATACCTTTAAGCGAAAAAATCTATTTTAAAATTAAACAATTTATGTGCTGCAAATATGTTACAAGCCAATTACAAAAGAATAATCTTGAAAGATAGTTGAGTGGAAAAATCAATTACGTAACAAGGAAATGGAAAACAATGTGTAAATGCATGTATTTCCTCACACCTGATACACATTCATATATTATTCCTAATTATCTTTGTAAAATATTGGAGAGAGTAACATTTTAGACTCTTTTGTTGCCGCAAATGAAAGCTAGAAATACAAAACAACCTATTCAATTAATTGCAAATTAGTTATAGACATTTTAGAAATCTATCCCTTCAAAATTCCATGTCTCTCAGTGGACAAATCAATTACATAACAAGGAAATGGAAAACAATGTGTAAATGCATGTATTTCCGCACACCAAATACACATCCATATATTATTCCTAATTATCTTCGTCTCTCGGCTTGGGTTTCCCATTGTCCAAATGAGAGTTTGTTCTCACCAATTATGGGTTGAAACAGACCATCACATTCTCCATTGGACCTGGATCTATCGTCTTTGCTCCCTCTAGGAGGTGGAGACCGAGGACCACTTCATTTTTAGATGCCCCATTTATTATGAGATCCGAGGAAGATATCATTGCCTCTACAAAGACTTAGACAACACTCTAGCTACTTTCTTCAAATATATAGCCAGCGGTGCCTGGCTCTTTATCTTCGCAAGGTTGACACCCTCCAACGCAAATTCCTAAAGGAGGAACTTAGAGGCTCTAGAGCTCCCATATTGATCACCTCTTTCTTTCAGTCCATCCAGGTGACTGGTAGCACAAGCGTCCTTTGGACACCGGTACATCACACATCAGAGTTGATAGATCGATTAGGCGGCCCTTCTCTCAACACACCATTACTACCCAATCTGCTCAGATCTCTAAGCCTACTATCTCTCAGCATCATGGCTTTGCTTCGCCCCATCGGTGTGGCTCTGCCCCTCTCCGGCGACATAGATCGATTATTTGCCAGCTGCCCCCCAGACCACAGGAGCAAACTGGTATTACAAGTTTCTTTTCTACAACGGGAGTTACACCAGCCTTGGATGTTAGGGGAGATTCTAGAGAAAGTGTCTTGCTTCCTCCCAAGATCCTGCAACCTGGCTCCTCCGATCCTGTATACTCACCAGACAACATTATCAACTCTCTCACAGTGATCAATAACGTCTCAAATGACTCCTCCACTTCAGGCATAGACAAACACATTTGATGAGAATTGCCTCCAATCTTCATTAGCACATGTTTTTGGGGCTTTTGTTTTGCCCCTCATTGTTATTTGCAATGGTTTCTTTGCCATTTGTGTTAGTGGCTTGCTGTTCTATTTTGTCTTTCGTACTTTATTTCTTTGGTTCGCCTCTAGGATTCTCACTTCCTGGAACTTTCTATTGCTATTGGTTGTATCCTTCAGTCCCATTGACCTACTTTTGGTTCTTTGTGGACATTAATATAATTTCTTTCTTTCTTTCTTTCTTTATTTCTTTCTAAAATATTGGAGATGGTAAACATTTTAGACTCTTTTGTTGCTGCAAAAGAAAGCTAGAAATACAGAACAGCCTATTCACTTAATTGAAAATTAGTTACAGACATTTTAGACCATTTCACCTGATATATCCCATCAAAATTCCATGTTGTCTCTCCGTGGCGCACCAAAATGACATCTGTAATTCTACATTGCTCCAACTTTGATGCATTTTCATCAAGACAATTACAGTCCATTTTATTTTCCCCTCTGCATATTCAACCACAATTATCACTTCGAGAAAGAATGATAGAATAGTAAGAAAATAAATATAAATATAATAAACGACTGCACAATAAGAATCCATTTCATCTTTCATATGTGCATATTTAGCTAAAAATGTGTGTGAAGATAAGAATAAACCTGAATGATTGTGAACTAATCAGACAAAAAAATCAACTCTGGACGCCTCAATCTCCTTAAGGTAGACCACCAGTCAATCCCACCCCTTGTAACTAAAAGATAGAGATTAATGATGAATCTGATTATCTTAACACTTGAAAACAACCACGGCTTATTGAAGACTTTTAGAGAAGAAAGCAAGAACGATGCATGATAAAACTAAATGGGTGATTTTACAAATTAACTATCAACTTAGTAATATATGACTACAAACTCGACAAGTTTAATAGAATTGTTATGGAAAAGGGTCCATATTAGATAAATGTGAGAAAATATTGAATTTTTTGATAAATTGTATATTTAAATTTCCTGTTGTATCTATTGGAAGGGTTATACCATATAGTAAAAAAATAGCCTTCTGGTTTAATAAAAGAGAACTGGAATTGTAGAAAAATATTTATGGGTTGAGATGGAAATATTGTGTTTCCTTTGGTCTGATAAGGCATTGAAGACAGAAGGGAAGATGCAAATCTAGAGGTTCTGCATTTACTGCTTTGGGTTTATCCCTGCTCATTTATTTTCAGTGCTTTGGATCTTTTTTATTTAGTTAGCCTTTGGTTCTAGGGTCCTTTTACCCTAGCACTTTCTATTGTAATTGGATGTATTCTCAAGTCCCACTAAGCTACTTTTGGTCATTCGTGGACATAAACATAATTTCTTTCTTTCTTTTCCTTCCAAGATGTCTAATCATTCCACTTCAAGGATGATGTCAACTCCTATCGGCAAAAGTTCAGATAGATGGAGGTCTAAAGCGTTAGCCTTGCATTTTAAAAACTCATTAACTGACTTTTTTTGAAATGTGGAGCTTCACTTGTATTGGCAATGCTAGTTTTGACAGTTTCCAAAGCACATATTCTTGAATAATTAATCCAGTATATGTTATGGTGCTAATGAGTTTATCTTGACATATTTATTCCAAGAAATTGACCATCACTTATTTATTTATTTTGTTATGACCACGTTACTTTACTTGCTGGCCAGAGACAATTTTGAGGTTAAACGAGTTTTTTTTTAATATACACATTGTACTGCTAAACCATCTGGTGTGCCCCTCCACAATGCTTGGAGAGTTCAGCTTTAACATATGAGTAGACCCACAACTCAAATCGTGGACTCACTGTTTTGCAGCCAGCCACTTTACCTGTACACTGTGCCTTGCAGGCTAGCTTGAACAAGTTGTTGATGATCAACTTCTCCAATGTGTCTCTTATACTTTACAGACTTATATGCTTCTACTTTGTTAAAATGTTCACATTCTGTTGCCATATCATGTTTATTGACAAGGTTTTTTTCAGGGATCGTACAGGATTTATGATTTTTTATCATAATCTCACGTACCTGTCCTGCTAGCCACTTTTTTTAGATTCCTAAACTTATCATCGCTCTTTCAAAACTTTATCAGTAATAACATACACTGGAATAGCCATTTTTATTAGTTATAAAAACCAATATGTTGCCTCAAATGGATTATTCAGTTCATATAATCTTGCCAATTGTTGCCATCATATTACCAGTCATCAAAGAGTAATTCAACAGAGATATTTTGACTACCAGAATATGCGTATGATATCAATATTATCTGATAGCTTGTTGAGCTTCTCACTAATTCAAGCAGTGGGCATTTCAATTTCTGATCAATAAAGTAACATGCTTGTTTATTCTTCTTTCCTCGTGTCATAGTTATTTGTTTATCGTTTCTTGTAATCCTTCATTTGTCATTGTCATCTTAACATCTAAATGGGGACCTTCAGAGAAATTGGGGAGGTCTTTGAAAGATGATTAGTTAAATTTTAAAAATTTGAAAGGTTCTGAACAAAACAATATTGAATAAAACACCAAATGGTTTGATGCCAGTATGTATTTTTCTGGTTGAAATGACGAATACAAGTTCCAGTAATTCCAACAATACATAGAATTGCATTGAGCCAGCCAATTCATAGTGGAGCAAAGCTCTGCTAGGGTTAGATGTCATTTGTGTGTACCTGGTAGGTTTCTGGTGTGTCTCTTGCTTCTCTTCAAAGTAGAAGCTGCTGCCGTTTCAGGTGGAAAGGTAGTTTTGGGTATGCAGAAGGGAGAGAGGCATGTTAAGGCCCCCCTGGAAGGAATTTTTGTCATGCGGTCATTGAAATATTCCGAGCCAAAAATTTTCAACTTTTCAAATTGCAAGTTACAACCAAAGCACCCGTTAAGGTTAGCAGCTAAACCAAAACGATGCTGAAGCAAGAACTCTAACCAAGAATGCGCCGGCGAACGACGAGCATATGGTCAGAGGATCCCTACAATCTATTATACTGAAAGCACACTCGACACCAAGTATGTGCTACTCAATCCAATATGGAAATGAGGCAACCATATGGTGGAGATAACAGAAATTACAAAACAAGGAACTCTACGTCAAGTATGTGCTACCCAATCCAAAGCGGAGTAAGGGGCTACCATATGACGGAGTGAAATTAATAACAATGCTTTAATTGAAAATACTGAAGAATGAAACTACTCCACACCCAGCATGTGCTTGCTAACCCAGAAGGGAAAGTAGCTACCATAGGGCGGAGCTCTACACCCAGAATGTGCTTGCTAACCCCAATAGGGAAAGTAGCTACCATAGGGCGGAGCTAAAAAATTAATACAATAACTTCATAAACTGAACTTTTGAAATCAGATTTGAACAAATAAAGAATGGCTGCCAGTACTACTGTCAGCTTACAAAATAAGAAGAATTTGCTCTTAGAAAGAAGAAAAACCAGCCACCTATTAAATTCTTCAGATGTTCATAACTCACACAAAATTTGCTCAATCTTCCTGATTTCTGTTGCAAAGTCTCCTCCTTAAGATGGCGCCCAAGCTAGCACCCAAGATCTGATCCAATCTGCATCCAATTATTAATACACGGATTCCAATGCAAACCCCAAGGGTGTCTTGGCTGAATGGGGCGATTTGCTCTAGAAAATAATTGCAAGCTTCAAAAATTCTGAAAATATGAGAAAAGGGGCGCCTAAGCCTAGGCAAGACCATGAAATAATGCCCAGAACCTTTTTCTTTATTTTTTCCGATTTATGATTAAAAACCTAGATCTGTCATATACAGAATACAATATCTGAAACAATAATAATACCAAATAACTGATAATGAAATAACTGAAATCAATACATAAGTAAATACAAATATCAATGACCGAATTCACCACTAGATGCTGTCTTGCAAGCATGAAATGATGCCCAAGCTAGGAGGCCTTCATTCCCCGAAGCAGTTCCAGAGCCAAAGCGGCAGCATAACAATGTCTAAAAACCAAGATCCTCAAATGAGACCCCAATGCTTTCTTTTATAGGCTTCAGTTGACCTCCTTTGAAGCCTTAAAAGGTGGCGCCCTTTCCCAAGCAATGATGGCGCCCCCCTTCAAGTCCACTTTTTTTAAAAATAACATTAAGTTATTTTGACTAGGCCAAGGTCATAATTTTAGAATATAATGTTATTATTATTTTTTTTATATATTTTTTTTTTAAAAGTGAAATTCACTTATTCCACCAAGACCGAATTCTGAAGCCCAAAACTGAATGAGTCAACTTAAAAAGGAAAGTTAACTCCTGGTGACAATCCTGCTAGCTGCCAAAAATAGAATTTACTAAAAATAGTAAATTCCTGGAAATGCTCAGAAAACTGAAACGAACATACCTCCGCGAAGCTCTCGAAAAACCCAGAAGGAAACTGCCGTCAAAACTTCGAACAAAGACATCCTAAAAAATAGGAAACCCTCATTTGCACCTTCCGAATAGCCTACGGATTTCCAGGAATAGGCCAACGGTCATTATGAGCTCAGATTCGAGAAGGGGTCATTACAGTCATGGGTGGGAGCTTGCATTTGGCACAAAATGAGGTCAGAGCAGCCATTGGAGCTGCTGGAAAGGAGGTGATTTCCCAGACAAAAAAGGTTACTCTGGTGTGCATGGAGACTATGGAAGGCAGCCCGGTGTTGGAACTGGAAATGAATAAGCTCAAAGGTAACATTGATGTAATTTTATCCAGAGGTTTAATTTGTAGATTTATGTGGATGCAACTGTCTTTAGAAGATCTGTACGAGTGGGCTAGGAAAATTTGAAAAACCTACGGAGTGTACGAGATTAGCTCCTGCCCCAGAGGATATTTCATTACTGTTTTTGCAAATTAAGCAGATAGAGATTACAAAAATTGAGGACCATATTTCTTCCCGAATGTTAGATTCTTCATGAAGCACTGGCATATCAGTTTCAAACCTACTAAAGAAATGCCCTCAAAAGCCCCTGTTTGGATCCATGTGTATGCCTTGTCGTATGAACTTGTTGACCATTTTGGTCCTGCAGGCCAAAATCGGTCTCCTTCTTTCCCTGTTGTTCCGAGCCAATTCAAATTTGGTTGCACAAGTTTTTCGGCAAATGATGAACCAGTTCAAAGAATGCAAGGTTTCTTACAAAGCTTCTTCGGACCATTGAACCGATGAACCATTGAACCATTCGATCGGTTGGTTCAATCGGTTCAATGTTTTGGTTCAATCAGTCAATTCAAGCAGTTGGTTCAGTCGGCTTGGTTCAAAGAGTTGGTTCAATGAATGGTCCAAACGAATGGTTCACTCAATTGGTTCAATCAGTTGATTCAATCTTTTGGTTCGATCGGCTCAGTTCAACGACTTGGTTCAGTCGGCTTGCTTCAAAGGTTTGGTTCAACGACTTGGTTCAAAGTGTTGGTTCAGTCGGCTTGGTTCAAAGAATTGGTTCAATCGAATGGTTCAAAGCGGTTGGTTCAAGTGGTCAATTGAATGAGCAGAACACAGTATTGAACCGTTGAACCATTGTTGGTTCGATCGGTCGGTTCAATCAGTTGGTTCAATCGAACGGTTCAATCAGTCGGTTCAATCGGAAGGTTCAAGGGAGTCTCCCAAAGCCCGAAGGACAAGTACCCTTGCGGAGGGCAGGGAACACTTGCAAAGGGATCAAAGAGAAGGCCAAAAGGGTAAGGTTTTCTTCGGAAAAGTGAACAAGGCAGAAAAGTTGGAATTCCTTTGGATTTGTTCAAGGCAAGAGATGGAGAAATTCCTTCGGACATTTTGTCCTTAAGAAATTCATAAGGCAAAAAACAATGTCTTTCGGGAAGATTTTCCGCGGCAAAAGACAAGACGAATTCTTTCGGACAAAAAGTCCGAAGGAATTTGCCCGAAAGAAAAAGCCCGAGGGAATAAGCAGGAAAGACAAAGGAAGAAATCCTTCGGACAAAATGTCCGAAGGAATTCCTTCGGACATTTTGTCCTAAGGATTTGAGGACCAAGGCACCCGAAGGACCCCGAAGGGCAAGTGCCCTTGCGGGGGACTCTCGGCTGCCAAAAGGACCTTTCTCAAGGCCCAAAGGGACACCTTCCCTTCGGGAGGTTCCAAAGACAAAAGCCCAAAGGAAAGGAAGCAAAAAGCCGAAGCAAAGGAAAAAGCCGAAGGAATTGACCAAGGGGTGATGGGCCCGCAGACGTCAAAGTTGGGCACCATGAACTAGCCGTTGGAATCCGAACATCAAGGGACGTCCCTGAAGCCGTCAAATTCAAGGCAATAAACTAGCCGTTGGCTTTCAAATGGTGACGGGTACGCGAACGTCAACTTTACGGCCATAAAGTAACCGTTGGTTTTTAGATGAAAGGCGCGAACCAGAAGGGAGCCCAAAGAGCTAAGAGAGGAAGAGACAAAACTAGCAAAAGACAAAGCTAGGAAAAGACAAAAGTTAAGAATGAACTCAGCAACCTGCTGATAAAAGAGCCCAAGGAGCCAGCAAAGGTCGATAAGATAGCCCTGAGAGCTCAAATTCCAGGAAAAGACAAAGCCAGGAAGGGACAAAATCATGAATGTGGATAAAACAGCCCAGGTGGCAAAGGGGAGGCAAGTTATTCCTACAGTTGAAACAGTGTCTGCCAAGTGGTCATCAAGGAGCGCAAATAGTGAACGACGCGACCTATTTTCTCCACTTTGCATTGATGAGCAGACAAACCGCGTGAATCTCTTTAAGAAGCGGTCTTGTTTGCAGACAAAAGGGCCGGCCTTGTCATTAAAACAATCGAGCGACTCACGCTTCTACAGTAGCGTTTAATACGTTTTAAGCGCCAAAGTCAAGAGCAGCGTTTACACATGATGGTTCTAGCAGGCCTCTTCTAGAAGGATGATATCAGCAACAGCGACTTCCTCTTCCCAAGGTTTTCAACGCAGCATGGGTCATTTTATTTTCCAAAGGGGCGCCTTTTGCTTTCTTTTCTCTATATATATTGTAATCTCTCATTTTGAGAAGATATCTCTTGGCTAGTAAGGCAGAGCTCTGCCGGATTTTACCTTGAATCAAGACATAGCATTTTTACCTCCATTTGAGCTTACACTTTTGCATATGTCTATGGCTTTGTTTTGTGTTAAGTCATTTTTATTTTATGCTTTCACAGAACGATTCCAACATGTCTAGTGTATTGTGAAGTTTCTTCTTTTGCAGGTCTGCCAGAAGTGTCTACAACAGAGTATAGGCGCATGTGAGCACGCTGCCATAGTGTGTTTTAGAACACCTCTGGTAGTTCTTCCTCCCTATATCTCAAGAGGACCCCTAGCTCACTGATGTAGAAGAGTTTCTCATATCAAATGAAGTGTATGCCAGCTTGTTCTTGGTGGAAAGTGTAGGTTCAAGCTAAGTAGATCAAACTTTTTGGTGTATCACCATTTAGTTTAGGTTCTGTTTTCAGCATCCTTCTCCCTTTTCACCCCCCCCATTGTTAGCAGTAGGAAATCCAAGACCACAGAGATACATCAAAGGGAGCTAGCCCTTATCTAGAGACTCTCCCCCCAGTTTTGCCAGACGCACAGGCAAGAGGGGAGTTTCCATTTTGCCGCGTGGAAGAGAGAAGCTCAGTCTTCTCTCAAGGGTGCAATCCAATGCGTCAACAGAACTATGGTCAAACTATGTTTTCCAGACCTTAGGAAACTTCATGGGAAGCTTCATTTGTGTGTCAAATGCTGCAACAGGGAGGGACTGCAAACTATGCTCATATTTGTGTTAAGTTGGCCCTGTCACAGCCTCTACCAGAGAGTACAACTCCAGAAATCAAAAGTCATAGAATGGCTTCAACAAATCGACTTTGAGTGCATTTCATTCAGATGCAAACCTGTCATGAGTACGATTGTATGAGCATCTGGTAAGAGAATGTCCATCTATGCCCCAACAGAAAACTCAGGACCTACCAGAGTCACCAAGTGAAACAGACACGGAGGCTTTCCAGAAGCCAAAAAAGAAACATACAGCAAAGACCAAGTGGAGGAAGGTGGGAAGCTCCAACAAGCAGAGTGATTCCCCTCTTAAGGTTCAGAAGAGTGGTGGGGGGGGGGGGAGCGAGGGAGGGGGGCGGGAATCAGCGAAGAGACAGATGAAGATCAGGAAGCGATAGCAGCTGAGGAGTTAGTGGAATATTATACCTTCAAGGAGAATATAGAAGGGACTTTGGAAGAACCTCGGGAAGGGAAGAGTAACCCCAAGTTTGAAATGGAAAACAGTCCGGAGCAAGTCACAAAGGCTTTCCCTGGTGAAACTATAGGTGGAAAAAGAAATCAAGGAGAAAAGCCAAAAGGGAGTAATGGAGCCAAGGGGCCTATCACTCAAAGTATCAGTGGCAAATGAGCAAATACAGGGAGGGCAAGAGAGGAGGAGATAACATGAACATGAAGATCCAGAAAGAAACTATGGTGGAATTGGCAAATGGATCACAACCACTATAATTGATATGCTCGACAAGAGCAAAAAATGAAAATTAAATCAATTTAGGTCATCTCTTGGAATATCAAGGGAATGTATGCCCCTTCCAAAAGAAGAGTGTTAAAAGGTGTGGTGAATCAAGAAAATCCAGATATTTTCATTGTGCAAGAGACAGTGCTTTCCTAGAGCCAGTGGGAAAGATTCAGAAGCAAAGTGTGGAGTAAGCCTAGGATCAAGGGTGTGAATTCTAATAGTCAGGCGGTAGGGATTGTGGTTCTTTAGAACCCTAATAAGGTCACCTGTGAAAAAATTGAGCCCACAAAGAATTGGCTTCCATGCGATGTCCAAAGTCTTAACTCTGACCTCAAATTTGTGCTTACAAATTTCTATGGGCCTAGGAAGAAAAGTCTCAGAGAGGAATGTCTTCAGTATTTTCAAGAGAATGGTGGGAGATACTCTAGGAAATGGCTTGTGGGTGGAGATTTCAATATGCTTATGGAGGTTTCTAACAAAAGTGGGAGTCATGCAGTAGATGGGAAAGACTTAGAGAATCTCTAGAATTTTATCTCTAATATGCAAATGTGGGATATTTGGTCCTGCTCCGGGAACTTTACCTAGAGCAAAAGAAAGGAGGAATTTATCACATAACGCTTGGATAGATTTTTTGGATCTGAGACCTAGTTGGACCTAAATCTCATTTTGAAGTTTGAGGTTTTGCAAAATGGGGGATCAGATCATTGGCTAGTTACTCTACTCATTGAGGAGGATTCATCTCCTACAAACTATCCTTTTAGGTTTGAGAAGATGTGGTTTGAACACCTAGAGTTTGAATAAACTGTCTTCAATTGGTGGTCTGAGGCCCCAAAATTTTATGGCTCCAAGATGTTTGGTCTAGTTGAGAAGCTCAATTTTCTCAAAGGAAAGGTAAAGGAGTGGAATAAAAATAATTTCAAAAACATTTTTAAGTGCAAGGGAGATATTAAAGAAAAGGCCAGGTGGATACAAGATGTCCAAAGCCTAGGTCTAAACAAGCGGGGGAAAGTGGAGGAAAAATCATGGATCTCCTCGACGATATCTATCGCAAAGAGGAAATATTTTCAAAGCAAAGATCTAGGATACTATGAATGAGGGTGATAAAAATAAAGTTCTATCACCAGTCTATTGTCCAAAGGAGACAGGTACATAAGATCCTCAGTTTGGAAGCCCAAGACGGTAGAATTCTAAAGGATCAAAAGGAGACAGAGGTTGAAGTGGTAACAATTTTTGAGAATCTGATTATGAAGGAGGATGCAGACAAAGGGAACGCTCGGGATCTGATGCTTTCAAATATTCCAAATCTTGACTCTAGGAGCCAGAATCTTGCCATGACTTGCCCTATGGAGGAAGGAGAAGCCAAGAAATCTATTTTTGAGATGTAGGGAGACAAGGCGTCGTGCCCTAATGGTTTCCCTGATATCTTTTTTCAAAGGTTCTAAGAGTTGGTGGAACAAGAGGTAACAGAGGTTGTTGAAGAATCCGATTAATCTCGAAAGATCATTAAATCTTTCAATGCTACTTTTATTGCTTTCATTCTTAAGATCTTTGAGGCAAAGTCTCTTGAAAACACTCTATGCAACACCTTGTATTGTATTATTGCAAAGGTTTTGGCTAATAGGCTTGAGACAATCCTTCCACATCATCTCTATAGAACAAGGGGATTTGTTAAAGGAAGAAAAATGTGGATGGTATTTTTGTCCTCCATGAGGTTATTCACTCCCTAAAAAGCAGTGGTAGGAAAGTCATTCTTTTTAAGCTTGACATATCCAAGGAATATGACAAGCTTTGTTGGGTTTTCCTTAGGAAGGTTCTCGAAAGAGTTGGATTCTCTAATCATTATCAAGAATGGGTCAAGGAGTGCATTTCTACTCCAAAATTTAATATCCTCCTCACTGGCTCCCTTATTGGTTTTTTTAAGTCTTCACAAGGGCTTAGATAGGGGGACCCCTATCCCCATACCTTACATTATTTTGGTTGGGGCTCTTGGAAGAGAGATCAAAGAAGCAAGTGGAAGGCAAACACTGAAGGGGATCAAAATTTCAAGGGTTAGTGAAGCGGTTACCCATTTGCGATTTGTGGATGACACTATGCTTACGATGGAGCCTTCCCTAAAGGAGTGCAGAGTTTTGAAGCATATTCTTTAGAATTATGAAAAAGCTTGTGATCCACAAATAAATGGATGGAAATCCAAAGCTTTCTTTATGAATATAAGGGAGGGAACAATTTTTGTCTATAATTTTGGGGTGTGAAGTGGCTCATCTCTCTAACTCCTACCTTGGCATCCCCCTTTTTGTCGGGAATGCTCAATAAAATCTTTGGCTTGGTCTTATGGATAAAATCAAGAATTAGTTATGTAGTATGGCTATCCTCAACGAGGAAGATCACAATAATCAAATTAGTCTTTCAAACCACTCCCAATTTTTGGTTTTCGGTTCTCATGGCCTTGAAGAAGATTCACAATGAAATAAACAAAATTTTATTCCTTTTTTTGGCAAGGAACTGATGAGCAAAGGAAGATTCCTCTCATCACATGGAGGAAAGTTTTCCTACCAAAACACTTGGGGGGACTTGGTATCAAAAATAGTGAGATGGTAAATCAAGCTCTCGGTGCCAAGTTGATCTAGAGAATCTATAACAAACGTAAGGAAAGATCCTCACAGGGGATCAGTTACGGAAAAGGGGTTTCTATGGACCCACCAGGGGCAAGCTATGGAAGGCTGAGGAAGAGACGAGCAAACACATTCTTCTTAACTACTCTTTAACTAACTTAATTTGGAATGACCTAAGGTCTTTCAAGGTAAAATGGGCCCTTCCCCAAAAATTGGAGGATCATATAATGAGCTGGTATACAAGATCTAGGACAGCTTCTCTGAAGGATAGGTGATAAGCTACCCCTGCAATGGTTTATTGGAAATTTTGGTTAGAAAGAAATGGAAGAATTTTTCAAGATGAGAGGATGCTAGTGGGGGAGGTGTCAAAGGAAATGGAAAGATCTCTAGTGGAAGCTTTGCAAAAACTTGTGCATCGGAAGAAGGTGGTTATAAATCTCAAGGATCTTAAAGCTTTGGGATGGGGGCAGAATATTAATGCGGGGGCACATGTTCCTTTGGGAGAGAGCTCCAAAAGGGAGAGGTCTCTAACCACATGGTCTCCGCCGATGGATGGGGTGTAGAAGATGAATTTTGATGGGCTTATAAAGGCAGCCCATGACCCTCGGGTGTTGGTTGTGTTATTCACAATTCTAAAGGGAAAATGATTGGCTTTGAGGCAATTTCCACGGGTATTAATTTGTAATGAACCTCACTAGTAGGATCACCAAAACACTGATATTGCACTATGGAATGAATTTGCTGATGGCAATAATGAAACCCGTTCTGTATGTTGTGCCCGAATGCTGTCCATACACTGCTGCAAGTACAGGCCGTACTGTACTGACTGGTGCGATTTTGATATTAATTTTTGTTTTCACTAACAAGTGCTGAAAATGCCATGAACATGAACGCCTAGGCTAGGGTAAATGCCTCCCACAATATAAAAATTAATCTCCCAGCCAAATAGGAGTTATGAACAAAAATATAGGTTCAAGGTGTGAATTGCAGTATGCTGGAAATGCCACCAGAACTTCTAAAATGATCTTCAAACAATGTCAACGCAATCCTCCTGGTAAATGGATGAAGAACAAGTTTATTTGCAACCAAAATTCTCAAATCCTTAATAGAATCTGAGGACTCCAAATATATCGAAACTCAGTCCAAGACTGAATACTCAAGTGAAGCTCAACATGAAATGGTTGAATACCACTTCCAATGTGCAACCCTTCAGAAGCTATTTCACCTCCTCAGTTATGCAATCTCTTGAGAGGTATCATTCTCAAAGATTATGCTGAATATTTGCAGACTATCAAGCCCCACAAATGCTCAAGAAGACTCAATGAGAAAATAGATTTCCGATGCCAAATGAGAGACCCATGGGATCTATTTATTCACTTTTTGGAAACTTCCTCTAGAAGCCCCATAATATTCTTATAAAAACTCATTGTACTTTTTAGATAAAAAGTAACTTTATAAAATAAAAGTGCACCTTAATTTAATAATATAACATTTTGGCCCCATATAACAAAGTAATAATAAAATATATACGTCTCCAAGAGCATAATGAGCCATCCAATCACCAAGTAAATGCAAAAATGACTCTCTCATCACCACCATCTGCCTACAAGAGTCTGGAATAGGAAAATCCATGTGAAGTGTCATGTCGTACTAGAGAGGGGACATGACAGTCCGCCCCTCCTGAAATTGCTTGGCCTCAAGCAATCTCAATGCCGGATGCTACAGAATGGCCTCACCCTCCCAAGTAGCATTCTCAACGGGTAGATCCTTCCACTTAATCAGGTACTCTCTGATCACCCACCTGCGAAGCTGCTTATCTCTGCTATCCAAGATGGATTCTGGAACCAAGATCAACTTCCCCTCATCATCCAAGGGAGGTAACACTGCAGAAGGCACCACACTCTGACCCAACGCCTTCTTGAGGCGTGACACATAGAATACATTATGCACTCTGCTATCTGCGAGAAGCTCCAACTCATAAGCCACCTCACCAACCTTCCTGATAATCCTGAATGGTCCATAGTATCGTGGCTTGAGTTTCTCTGCACCACTCTTCTTGAGAGTGGACTGCCTGTATGGCTGCAACATGAGGTAGACCATATCATCCACCTCAAAACTACGCTCAGTCCTCTTCTGGTCTGCATATTGTTTCTGCTGGTTCTGAGCTCTGGCAATATTGTCTCTGAGAGTAGAAACTATGTCCTTACTCTCCTGTAGTAACTCACCTGCACTAGGTACCCGACTGTCACCCAACACTAAATCCAGAAAACTGGGTGCCTCATAACCGTAAAGTGCCATGAAGGGCGTCATCCGTATAGTCATGTGGTATGTAGTGTTATAGCAATACTCGCAGATATAAATCCCTCTGACCCAAGTCCGCTGCTGAGCTGCCACATAATTCCTCAAATACCCTTCTACCCACTGGTTTACTATCTCTGTCTGACCATCGGTCTGTGGGTGATAGCTGGTGCTGGGTGTAAGCTCAGTACCACACAACTGAAATACAACCTGCCAAAAGTGACTCATGAAGCGGCTGTCCCTGTCGCTCACAATGTTTCGAGGCAAGCCGTGTAACCTGAAAACCTCCTGGAAGAAGACCTCTGCTACCTGAGCCGCTGAGTATGTAGTAGTGATAGGGAAGAAGTAAGCATATTTTGTTAACCTATCCACCACCACATAAATACAATCTCGTCCCTGTGCCTTGGGCAAGCCTGTGATAAAGTCCATGGAGATACACTCCCACTTCTTGTCAGGAATAGGAAGTGGCTGTAGGAGCCCTGCTGGATATGTGTGTTCTTGTTTGTTTTGCTGGCAAACAAGACACTCCCGAACATACTGCAAAACATCAGCCTTAAGCCCCTTCTAGGTGAACCTCTCCCGAACTGACCTATAAGTCTTGAAGTACCCGGGATGGCCTATTGTGGGTGAGTCGTGAAGTGTTCTCAAGATCAGCTGCTTAACCTTTGATCCTGGGACTAAGTAAATCATGTTCTTGTAAATGATCAAATCATCTACAAGTGTGTATCTGGTATCAATCACTGCCCCCTCCACTATATCAGAGGCCCATGTGTCCCTAGCATATTCTGCTATAATCAAATGTCGCCAATCCTCTGATATCTGGATCATAGAAGTAAGGTGTGGCCTACGAGATAGAGCATCTGCAACAACATTTTGCGTACCCTTGACATACGTGATGTCAAAGTCATATGCCTGCAACTTACCCATTTCTGTTGGCGATCATTCAGGTCCTGCTGTCCCAAAAAGTGTCTCAGATTGTTATGATCAGTCTTTATACAGAATTTGTTGCCCACAAGATACTATCTGAACTTGGCCAGAGCATGCATGATGGCCAACATCTCCTTATCATAAATGTTAAATGATCGTTCAAGCCCCCTAAGTTTCCTGCTCTCATAAGCAATAGGGTGCTTGTCCTGCATGAGTACAGCACCTACTCCCTCTCCAGATGCATCACATTGAAGCTCAAATGGCTTCGTAAAATCAGGCAATGCTAGAACCGGGCATGTAGTCATTATCTCCTTGAATCTCATGAAACAATCCTATGCCTCTGAGTCCACACAAATGCCCTTTTCTTCAACAAATCTGTCATGGGTGCGGCATGTCGTGAGTAGCCACTGACGAATCTGCGATAAAACCCACATAGACCAAGGAACCCCCTCAACTACGTAGGGTTCTCTGGTGGTGGCCAATCAACAATAGCGCTGATCTTTTCAGGATCCATCCGCACTCCATCCGCACTGATGATGTGTCCTAAATATAGAAGCTCAGTCATGCCCAAATCGCATTTGGATTCCTTGGCATACAAGGACTCCTTCTGCAATATGCCCAATACTATCTCCAGATGCTCAAGATGTTCCTGCCATGACCTGCTGTATACCAAAATATCATCAAAGAATACCAGTACAAATTTCCTCAACTGATGGTGAAAAACCCTGTTCATTGTAGACTGGAAAGTGGCAGGTGCATTAGTCAAACCAAAAGGCATGACTACAAACTCAAAATGCCCACAGTGACATCTGAAAGCAGTTTTCTCAATGTCCTGTTCTCTCACTCTGATCTGATGATATCCTGATCTCAAGTCAATCTTTGAAAAATAACAAGCCCCATGCAATTCATCTATCAACTCATCGATGCGTGGGATAGGATATCTATTCTTAATAGTTCTTTTGTTTAACACCCTGTAATCAATACACATCCGAAGAGTACCATCCTTCTTTTTAACCAAAACAACAGAAGATGCAAAAGGTGACTTACTTGGTCGGATGTGCCCCATGGCTAGCAACTCCTTAATGGTCCTCTCGATCTCATCCTTTAGTCGCTTCGGGTGTCGGTATGGTGTGATCATAACAGGCTTAGCGCCTTCCTCCAGCTCAATAATATGCTCAATGCCTCTATCTGGCGGTCTGCCTGGTGGAATCTCGTTGAATACCTTCTCATATTTAATTCTCAACTTCTGAATATCAGGATGATATTCAGCCTTGTGTTGCTCCTCCTGTGTAGGCATCAAGGTACAAATAGCTGCCCACTCTATATCATTATGCCTGGCTAGCCTCTCCATCCTCCTAAGTGAAATAGTCCTAACATCACTATTACGAATAGCCTTCAGCACATGTGTTCTGCCATCTACCTCGAACCGTATCTCCATATCCTTAAGTCTCAAGGTAACCTCCTCCAACGAATGTAGCCACTGCATCCCAAGCACTATGTCCATGTCACCCATGTTGACCACATGATAATCTGCCTTGAACTCATAGTTGTTCAGGCGTAGAGGTAGATCATGTACCATCCTGTCACATCGAAGAGTATATCCATCAGCCACCTTAACTTTCAGTCCCTCAAACTCCTCAGTGGTGAGCCCACGCCTCTCCACAAAGCGTGCATCAATAAAGTTGTGCGTGGCACCAGTATCCAAGTGTAATAACCTTTTGTCCTGCCAAGACACCTCTAAGTCTGAAAGAACCCTCTCTCTGAATACTAGATAGACGTGCCTCATGTAAATGTAACTCTGGTTCCTCCTTTTGTTCAGCATTATCTACCTCCTGTTCCTGCTCTGCATCATCAGGATCATGGTACTCTGAGCTGTCTAAATCTGAGCCCTCGTAATAAGCCCACATCACCCTGTTGGCCTTTCCCTTAGGCCTCATAGGACAGTCATGTCCAAACTCATAGGGACCCTTGAAATAGAAGCATAACTTCTTCTTACGCAGGTCATTAAGCGTCTCCTTATCCAAGGGTGCAGCTGACTTGCCTTTCGTGTCATCAACCTTCTCTTTACCTTTGTTGAATCCCCCTTTATTATCTCTGTATGATGAAGAGCCCTTTGAACCGAACCTGTTTGCTGGGCAAGTTCCATACTACGGCCTTTCTTCATGGCTTCTTGAAATGTGAGAGGATCAAAGGCCTTAACCCACCCCTTGAGTGGTTCAGTCAACCCTTCTGTAAATAAAATGACTAGCCTCAGCTCTGAAATATCAGGTACCATTACTGCTAGCTTCTGGAAGTCATTAATATAAGCATCAAGGGAACCATGTTGTTTTAGTTGTGCCAATTCAAGGAAACTCACCTCAAGATCTCTGACATCAAACCTTTCAATCAGCTTGTTGGTAAACTCCTCATATGTAGTGATAAGGTTGTGTCCAAGAGTGACTAACCCATGATACCACCACTCGTGAGCAGCTCCTTCAAGATGTAGTGTGGCAAATCTTATGGCATCCTCTTCAGGCATTGGCCTCAAAGAAAGATAATTATCGAGCTTTTGAACCCAAGACCTAGCTGTGCATTTGTTACTTCCATCATAGTAGGGCATGAAAATCTTACTAAGTGTTTGTTGATAGTCATTCTTTGGAGCATAGTGATCATTTCTTCCTCCTCTCTTATTTCTTTGATTCATGAATTGATCAAATGTCCATATTTCTCTCATATCAGGAGGGAGAGTGGTATACTCCAAGTAGGCCTGTCTAGCTTCGTCTCCAAATGGAGTAGCTGGAGCAGCATGTGATTGTCCTTCTCTTGGTGTAAAGGTGGGAAAAAGAGGCCTAGAGGTTGATCCTCTAGTGTTTCCAGCGCGTTGTATTGACCTTTCCTCATTAACTCCACTATGTTCAGCGATGTGTTGATGATTTTGATTTGGAATGGCTTGCTGATCCATTTTTGCTAATAAGCGTGACATCATATCAAGCATAGTGTCAAATTTCCTTTCAACTCTTGCATCTCTATCTTCCTCTGCCATATTTTGAACTGATTTGCCGGTGTCTCTTTCTCTTAATGCTTCTGACAATGTATCCCCTTCAACCTGAGGATTCTGATTTTGTTGTCTCCATTGTTCCTTGCTATAATATCTGATTTCTCTCTCACTCATCTGCTGTTTAACTGATCACAGGATGGCAGGATGATGGCTCTGATACCCCTGTAATGAACCTCACTAGTAGGATCACCAAAACACTGATATTGCACTATGGAATGAATTTGCTGAAGGCAATAATGAAACCCGTTCTGTATGTTGTGCCCGAATGCTGTCCGTACACTGCCCAGAATGTTGTCCATACACTGCTGCAAGTACAGGGTGTACTGTAATAACTGGTGCAATTTTGATATTAATTTTTGTCTTCACTAACAAGTGCTGAAAATGCCATGAACATGAACGCCTAGGCTAAGGTAAATGCCTCCCACAATATAAAAATTAATCTCCCAGCCAAATAGGAGTTATGAACAAAATTATAGGTTCAAGGTGTGAATTGCAGTATGCTGGAAATGCCACCAGAACTTATAAAATGATCTTCAAACAATGTCAATGCAATCCTCCTGGTAAATGGATGAAGAACAAGTTTATTTGCAACTAAAATTCTCAAATCCTTAATAGAGTCTGAGGACTCCAAATATATCGAAACTCAGTCCAAGACTGAATACTCAAGTGAAGCTCAACATGAAATGGTTGAATACCACTTCCAATGTGCAACCCTTCAGAAGCTATTTCACCTCCTCAATTATGCAATCTCTTGAGAGGTATCGTTCTCAAGGATTATGCTGAATATTTGCAGACTATCAAGCCCCACAAATGCTCAAGAAGACTCAATGAGAAAATAGATTTCCGATGCCAAATGAGACCCATGGGGTCTATTTATTCACTTTTTGGAAACTTCCTCTAGAAGCCCCATAATATTCTTATAAAATCTCATTGTACTTTTTAGATAAAAAGTAACTTTATAAAATAAAAGTGCACCTTAATTTAAAAATATAACATTTTGGCCCCATATAAAAAAGTAATAATAAAATATATACATCTCCAAGAGCATAATGAGCCATCCAATCACCAAGTAAATGCAAAAATGACTCTCTCATCACCACCATCTGCCTACGAGAGTCTGGAATAGGCAAAATCCACGTAAAGTGTCATGTCGTACTAGAGAGGGGACATGACATAATTCCAACAATGTTGTTGAGGTTGAGGGTTTTGTGAAGGACATGAAACTAGCCATTAAGCTGAAAGTCCTGAGGATTGTTGTAGAAGGGGATTCCAAAATTATTATTGAAGCAATCCAATTGGGCCAATGTGATAATTGGAAAATTAAGGGCATCATCAATGAATCTCTAAATCTTTGGTCTTTCTTCAGCGATCTTTGCTTTGGTCACTGCTTAAGAGAAGTAAATAAGGCAGCATATTGTTTAGATTGCTTAATAGAGCACTTAACAAACTAACCATCAAGAAAAGGTACGCTCTTCCACGAATTGATGATCTTCTCGATCAACTTCAGCATGCCAAGTATCTTACTAAGTTGGATTTGAAATCCGGGTATCACCAAGTAAGGATTAAAGAATGTGACATTTAAAAAACAGCATTCAAGACAAGGCAACGGTTGCATGAGTGGTTGGTTCTACCTTGTGGGCTATGCAATGCACCGCCTACCTTCATGTGGTTGATGAATGAGGTAATGAGGCTATTTATTGGTTTCTTTGTCATTGTGTATTTGGATGATATTCTTGTTTTCAGCAAAACTTTTAATGAACATATTGATCATTTAAAACAAGCTTTGCAAGTTTTAAATGATAACAAGTTAATGTTGAATGAAAAGAAATGTGAGTCTGCTCAACAATCACTTGTCTTCCTGGGGCATGTGATTGGAGATGGGAAATTGAGGATTGATCCAGCAAAGATAGAGCCCATCATGAAGTGGTTAAACCCTGCTAACATGACCAAAACAAGGAGCTTTGTTGGTGCAATTCAGCATTTGAGGAAGTTCATCAAGGTTTCATCTGCCATAGCCGCACCTTTTCATGCCATTACAGCATGTGGTAAAACTTTTATTTGGGGTAAAAAGCAACAAGATGCATTTGATATGTTCAACCACAAGATTAGCCATGCTCTGGTATTAGCTTTGCCTAACTTCTAGTTGCCTTTCAAGGTGGAAATGGATGTAACTATGCTATGGGAGTTGTCCTATTACAAGGTGGTAAGCATGTATGTTACCATTCAGAGTTAGTTTATGGTACAATTCTGAATTATTGTATATACGATAAAGAACTATATGCTCTTGTTTGATCAGTCAAGAAATGGAAGCACCATCTTAAGGGTAAGGAAACTATTGTCTACACGGATCGCCAACCTCTCCAATATTTGCAAGCACAAACCAAACTTTAGCAAGCTATACACTATAAGTGGATAGGGCTTTTACAAAAATTTCATTTGATTATCAAATATAAGAAAGGTGTGACTAACAAGCTAGCTGATATGTTATATAAACCTCCTTTGCTTTCAGCCATGGGCACCGTAACTCTTCTTGAAACTTTTATGTGTGAGTTTTATGTAAAGGGATATGAGCATGATGTAGATTTTGGGGAGCCATTTCTTCAAGCAAAGAGATCCCAAGGTTCAGGATTTGAGCCTAAGGAAGATTATTACCTTCAAGATGGGTTGCTATACAAGTTGAGTAAGCTTTGTGTGCCTAAGGAGGAAAGAATTCAGCTAATGAAGGAAATAAATACTTCAAAAGTTGCAATACATTTCGGTGTTACAAAGACTGTTGCACATTTGCAGATGTATGTTTATTAGCTTAATATGCAGTTTAATGTTGCTAAGTTCATAAGGGGATGTGTGTTATGTAGTGGAAGCAAGCTTAATAACACAAATTTGGGTTTCTATATGCCATTACCAGTTCCTTCTAGACAAAAGGAAAGCATCTCCATGTATTTTGTAGATAGGTTGCCTATGTCATGGAATAGGCATGACTATCTCTTTGTGGTTGTGGCCCAATTTAGTAAGATGAGTATTCGTATTCCTTGTAAGAAGACCCTCAAAAGTTGCGATGCAGCTGAGTTGTCCTTTGTTAATGTGTGGGTTCATTTTGGTTTACCTGGTTCTATTGTTTTAGATTGGGACTCAAGATTTGTTGGTAAGTTTTGGGCCACATTATCGGAGAAGATGGATACCAAGATGAAACAGTCTCGCTTTTCACCCACAAATCAATGGACAGACAGATTAATGTTTTTTAACATTGGTACAGCTATTGAGAGGGGGAAATAGGAAGCATCCTAAGACTTGGGATGAAAAATTGGGGTATATTCAGCATTCCTATAATAGGACAGTGCATTTTTCTACTAGCAAAACTCCTTTTGAAACTTGTTTTGGTTAGTTACCTCCATGTGCATTTAATGTTGTTGTGAGACAACCATACAAAAGAAATGGGAAAGTGGATCCAATGGTCCACAAAGCTAAAAGGTTCATTGATAAGATTCGGCAAATTCACCTCCAGGTGCAAGAGAGGTTGGAGTCCCAAGCCAAGTACAAAGCAAGGCATGATCAGCATAGGACTAAGCATAGTTTCCTTGTTGGAGACAAGGTATAGTTGTACTTGAGTAGAGAGAGACTCTAATGAAAGACTAAGACACTTAAGCCTCTTAAGTATGGTCTATTTGAAATTCTGGAATAAGTGGGAAAGAATGTGTTTAAACTTGATTTGCCTCCTTATATAAAGACTTATTCAATTGTCAATGTTGAGAACTTACGTCTCTTTGAGCCTTATATGTTAGACAATTAAGATGAAGGGATGTCGCTATCTCCAATTAAAGACCTCGCTCCTGATAATGAGTTGGAATTGGAGGAGGATGTTGTGCTCTAGAAGAAGGAAAGGACAAAAAGAAGAGTGCACGAGCCTTGGCTGGTTGGGATAAAGGGTGAGCTACCTGATAAGGCCAAATGGTATTTCAGAGAAGATGTAGGGAAGAGATTTCCTCACAGAGTTCCTGCAGCTTTTAGGGACTTAAAAGCCTTAAATTGGGGAGGTATGATCCAGCATATGAATCTAATTTACTAGATATGTTGTCTAGTTCATTTCCACTATACTCAATTATGTAATTCATCTATGTAGAACACTATGTAAGAACATTTTTCAAGTTAGTTCATAAGTGAACTATTCAGTTAAGTTGCAGTGGCAGTAAGTGTTGGGATGGTCCAAGCATTCTTGTATTGATGAGGTCAGCAATTAGTAGCCTTTTAAACTAAGGGTTTCATCAAGGATGACCAACTGTCAGTATTAGCAAGTGGTGGTTGCATAACCACCAACATTTGCAGGTGGCAGTTGCATAATTGCCCTGGCAATTTCGCCATTGAACAAAACACAGGCAGGAGAACGGTTGCAAATGTTCTCTCTTCTTGGCAACAATTCGTTCGAAGTCTTTGATGACTTCCAAGGTGAAATGGCATAAACACAAAGTCTATGGAAGGCAGAGATCATCAAAGATGGCAGTGAGAAATCTTGAAGCCAGTTCACATTGTAGTTTGCAAGTTTGGATCATTGTTCATGTGGCCTCATTGTTTCCTAGTTGTGAATGGTTGTTCCAATTGTGTTGGTTCTTTGTGAAGTGTCTAAGAAGTGCAAAGCAGTTGTGCATGCAAGCTTTGGATAGGGTAGTAGTGAAAGATCTGTCCATGAAGGCCATGTTTGGCTATAACTTGTACAATTGTTGAATTACATAGTGGAAGGGGAGACCAATTGCCTCACCCACTATAGTTTTTCCCACACCAGGTTTCTCCAAGTCATATTTTGTGTTCATCTTATGTTTTGTGTTATTTGTTGCTTCCTTCTTACATTCAGTATTATGCACATTTCACTCCCAGCACTTGTTTATCTTTATTTTAGTATTGAAAGTAATCTAGAACAGTCATCTATCAATAATTTGTTGAGTTATGATTATAGGATACATGTTGGTGAAGCTTAGTGTAGAATATCCACCTAGTTTACAGATCACCTTCCAAACCTCAATGATATTCAGGAAGGGGTGGAGGGGACCTCTCTCAACTCTAAAAATAGAGTGGTTGACAAGGATTTCTTAGACTATGTACGGATTTCTAGTTCAGTAGAGAACAAGATGAAGGAGGCAAATAGGAAGAATAACTATGGTTAGAGGGGCAAGGAGCTATCTTTCAAGTTAGAAGTGACAAGTTCTACGAGATCCCAAAGTCTCTTGAAGAGGCTTCCTATCTTTCCCTACTCATTTTGGAATCCATTTGGTAATGAGCTATTAGCACCTCCTTTGTGCAAGAAGAGGACGTATAAACAGTGGAATTGGCTAAGAACAAGGCACAGGAAGCTAGGGAGGCGATGAAAACAGCTATCATCAGATTGGAAGACACCTACCAGTTACTACATGAAAAGTTCTATCTACACCATTATAAGGATGTGGTGGAAAAGACTACTGGGAACAACAAAGATTGAGAATCAGGCTCTCTAGCTTAATTTATTTTTGTTCAATTTGTTATGTTTCAGTAAGGCAGATTTTTTTAGTTGTGATAAAGGGACCAGAGATGTGGACCTAACCCTTGGTGTCCTTTGCTTTATGATGTTCTCTCACTCCCTTAATGTGTATCTGTTTTTTTAGATGGGGGGGGGTTCACCCCGGTTTTTTAAAGCAATAAATTTATCCTTAATCAAAAAAAAATCCAACAATATATAGTTTTGAATTTATATTGTCTCAAATATTCTAATTTAATATGACCCTCCTAGTTCATCGCTTATATGGGAGTGGAGGGTTATATTGTTTGACTTAGAAAGTGGTGTTCTGAGGTGAAATATGGCCACAAGGTAAACAAGTGATGAATTTAGCTGGTAGTGAAATAGTAGAATTCAACGAGCATGTAAGCATGGGAATCGCAACACCAGTAAATGAAAAGAAGGAAAAGTTGACAACTCACAAGACATGCAGCCTATGACAAAAGGAGGTGAACAAAAATGACAAAGACAGAATGTAATGGAAAAACAGTGAAATAGGACAAGAATGGTACAAACAAAATAATCAAAGGTCGGTGGGTGTTAATTAAACAAACTGACAAAAACAACGGCAAAATTAAAACACCCTTGTTGAGTCACTTCTAAGAACGGTCACAGAAAAAAATTACGGAACAGAAAAATGTATAAACAAATTGAACGCAGTTCATATAATAAGCGACAAGAGGAGATGTGGGCAGCAAGTAGGGTACTGGGAAAAATTGTAGGTGACAGCAAGTGGAAGATCAAAAGATAAGGAAAATCAAACAATGAGAATGGAAATTTGCAGGCTAAGGTAAAAGCAGACAAACTGGTGTTGAAAAAGGGAGAATGAGGAGAGGGGGAAACACAGTTGATATGGTATGGGCTGCAGAACAGTTGGTAAATATAAGAAATGGATACAAGAGATGCCCTGGGGTGATTATGTGAATGGTCGTAGTAGAGACACCAAAAGACCAATTCAAATGAAAAGGCTGTAGAGTCAAGTTTTGTCAAAACATGACTTGTCATCATTGTACATTCACCATAAAGTCATCAATAAAGGAATATCAGCATTGTACAGGTACGTCATGTGATGTAGTTAGTATGAATAATTTAGATTTGGGTTATGGTATTCAATGAGGTACAAAGTCCTTGACTGTTATAGCCAACTGTTGAACCTATCCCTGCTGTTTTACACATGTACAAGTTGGATTCTTGTGATCAGAGTTCTCCAGTACACATCAATTGTCTTATCCCAAGTGAAGCCAGGCCTGCATTCTAGAGAGCATGTGCGTTATGACTACATACATCAATGAAGACATTCATATCCATACATTCTGTTTTGTTCTTTCATGATATGATAACAGCTGTTCTAAATTGTAGTAGACAATTTCTATTCTTTTACATATTAGTGAATATTTTAGTTGCATCTATAATTTCTTCTATATGGTTGATAGCTCCATTCTTGGCATTGTTCCCATTTCGTATCCTAGCTGCCTATGTGAGCCCATATTCTGTGGTCATCACTAAGCACAGTCGTTATACCCTTGAAGTGAATTCCCTAGCAGCCTGCAATCTCTACCCTCCACAGTCATCATTGAAAAAATTTAAAAAGTGGATAAGGAAAAATTATATTGATGGGATGCAAAGTCAATCAAGATGAAGCAAACCAGAGACATTAGAATGAGTTGACAAAGGAATTTAATTTCCTGTAAGAAATTGTGATCAACATCATCGTCATACAGGAAGTCAAAGACACATAGGTTATGCCCCAGAAACTTGGTGATAAGTGATAAGTAGATCGAATATGAGAGAGGTTGATAACCAACTTACCAAGATTCCTTGGATGCCAATATATTGAATTCCAAAATGTCAAAGAAGAGTGTCAAAAGCATTGTTAGCAAGGCATTTCATTGCAGATATTGAGCCAACAAACATCCCACAAAGTTCTTCGTGGTATCACAGTATGAGAACAGAGCAATTATGTTGTTTCTAGCAGGATCCGTCAGCAGCACACTTGGTGATAATACACAAAGGGTCACATTAACTTGAGAGACATGTTCTGATGTAGGAAGATTACTATGAACCATGTCATCTTGTATCTTAGCAAGTTGAGGCATTATATCTGCCAATTGTATTTGTAAGAGATAGATAGCAATGAGAATAAGGAGAAGAAAAGAGAGAGATCAGGGTATGAAATAGAGCAATATTTGCAAAGGTGGATGTAAAGATAGACACGTTGAGTAGGAAATAATATGTTATGATGGGTTTCCTAATGTGCATTATCTTAATTTGCATAACTATAGACCCACTTAAAACTTTTGAAGTAACGGGAATGGTTATGAAAATCTCATATTTTCTCTTGGGTGTGTTATGTTTAACTAGAGCCAAGCCCGTCAGTTCGCATATATTCTGTTATTGGTTTTATGTCAGCATTTTCTTCCATAACTAGGATCTAGCTATAACTAATGCCCAAGGGAAGATACCAATCTGTTTATGGAAACCTGCATTGATGGAAATAGAAGACTGGCGGAAAAGGAAATTGAAGAAATTTTTCAAATCTGAAGCACAAAGAATTTGGGAGCATTTTAGCCATGTAAGATCACGGTTCTTATGGGATCAAGACAAGAAATTTGGGTGTCATTCCTCACCTCTTGTGGCCTTGGATATTTAGAAGGGCAAAAGTCTCATCTAGATTTGAAATCAAGAAACCCATCAGATGCAAGAGAAACACCATCCAAGAGAAACCCTAGGTTGGCATTAATAGTGGATGGACATGGACCATATATTATTGGTTTGAGACCACCTTTGATTCATTTATCATCTACGTTACTGGATAAGCCCCTTGCTCTAGTACGGGTACGAAACGTATTTGATATGGATTCATCGGGGATACAAGCAGGATATACCCCTACCCCTGCATATACGTCCAGGTACATATCTGGGCATATCCATAGGGGCAAGGGCATATCCTGCCTGTATCCCCGGTGAATCCGCTCAAAAAAGCATCATTTTTTTATTTAATTTTTCAATTTCACTCATAAAAAGTCAAACATGGACTTCAAAAAAACAATTAAAAAGAAAATAAAGTAAATTCTCAACCCTAAAAGAAGTTTTCACACTAATTTTATCAAAAGAAAACTACAACACATTTACCTTTCATTGCATTTTTACCTCTCATTGCACATTAGTTCTCTTATCTTCATGTTTTCAATTGCACAGGATTGAAACTCATTCATTTTGCTAATCCTACACTATTACCTCTACCCATTTGGTGCCAAGGAGTTTAAGGAGCTTGTAACAAAGAGGATTGTTGATTTCAGGTAGATTTTCAGTTTTGTAGTTTTTTTTTTTAAGTTTTACTTTTTTCTTTTAAATGTTTGTAACTAGTTTTAAAAAAAAATTGTTATTCTTTTAAACATTCTTTCAACAAATGCCAAATGTTTTAAGTTTTAATATCAATATTATTATTTTTTACGAAGGGCTATAGGGATTCGTCAAAATGTCTCATGCTGAAAGTGCTAGTTTGGTGGGCCAAGGGATAGCCTTCAAAGCTGATCCGCGAGTGCCCCTTTAATAGTATGTGCCAATGTTAGAACAACTATCAGGGGGAGGTTGTTTCCTTTTGCGTTGCTTAGAGTATAATTGTAAATACCATAGCTCGTATAGTCGGGTGAAAGCCCATTTGTGTGCAATTCCTGGCACTACAATCAAAGCTTGTGGTGGGCCAAGCATAAATGAAAAGTCACAAAAGGGCTTGCCACAGGCAAAGATCCTTGCTTACATCAAAGAACAAGAAGTAGATGCCATTGTTGGGCAAAGATCGAAGCATCTTTTGAGAAAGAAAGGATCGCCACCTATTGATCCATCTCGTGCTAATGTGGTGACCCCATCATGCTCATTTCTTTCTACACCCATCGTGGTCGCAGAGGAAAAGGATTCACTTCTTAGTCACAAAAGAACAAAAGATGCAAGCCCTTTGGAAAGGGCATTCCAAAATGAATCCAAGGATATAGCAGAGAATAGCATTGCACGTTGTGTTTACGCAAGTGGGCTGCCATTTAATGTTGTTAGATCACCATACTGGCAGGATATGGTGAGATCTATCAATGATACCCCTAAAGGGTTCCCCAGCCCAGGGTATGAAAAAGGACGCACCACCTTGTTGACAAAAAAAAAACATGTTGAAGATGCATTGAAGCCCATCAGGGATTCATGGATCAAAACAAGGGTGTCCATTTTCGATGGATGGAAAGATATAGAAAATAGGCTGTTGATAAATGTGGTCACAATGTGCCCTAAAGGGGCAATGTTTTTTAGAGTCATTGATTGTGAGGGACAAGTGAAGGATGCACGATTCATTGCCAACATCCTCATAGATTCCATTGAGGCGGTGGAACCTCAAAACGTTGTCCAAGTTATAATGGACAATGCCAAAAATTGCAAAGTTGCGGGCATGTTGGTTGAGACAAGGTATGGGCACATATTTTGGACACCTTGTATTGTTCATTCCCTCAACCTTATGTTGCAAAAATTGGGGACCAAAATTGACTAGATCAAACAAGTCTATAAGGAGGCGAGCGAGATCCAAATGTTCAGAAGCAACCATTCCATGTCCCAAGTCATCTTCAGGGCCTTCTCGAAGTTGTAGTTTTTGAAGGTAACTTTTTATTTAATCATTCATGAATCATATATATTTTTTATTTAGTTTTGTAAGTTTGTAATTTGTAGTATTTTTTTTTTTAATTTTTTTTTTAATGTTATTTGTTTTAATTTCATATTAGGTTGCTGAGACTCGATTTGCTTCACACACACTTGTCTTGAGACGACTTGTCAAGGTGTGTGAGGCATTGATCAACAGTCATCAATAACCTTTGGAGTGTACGAAGGTAGGCAAACAATGAGAGGACCACAAAGGTGAAAGGATGGATTCTTGATGACATGTGGTGGGAACGTGTGGAGTATTTGTTCAGTTTTACCAAGCCCATCATGAGTATGTTGAAATGATCCCCTCTAAGGTAAGGTAATATGTGAGCTTAAGGCATGAGATGGTGAGTTTGAATATTTTCAGAAGTTTGGGGAAGGCTGGTTGTATTAAATTACCTCATAAGAATGAATCGTGGAGAAATAAATTCATGTTTCGGAGTCATAAGAAGTCTGAAATGTACATACACAGCCAACATATAAAAGGGGAAGTGGCTGGTTTTGCCATTCTTTTGGAATATGAGGACATGTGTCAATGCTCTTTTGACAAAAACTGGATTTCCAGCAAGGTAAGAGGAATTCCAACTCCTCTAGAGGGTGGATTTCTGAGCTTTGAGGTCACTCTTGTGTGTGTGGGCAGCATGAACACCCCTTCTATGTTTTCAAGCGCAGCCACATATATGTCCCCAACATTCTCACACATAAAGGGCACTATCAAGTGTGCAAGCATTGAAGAAAAACAGAGAATTTATGTTTTGACTAATATGTTTATGTCTTGTGTAGGTGCTGATATAAGGTCAATCAAGGCCCAAAAATTCGAAGATTTCTTTGCTGGAATACACTCTTCCAGCCATCTCCATGTTATCATTTTTGAGGAGTTGTTTCATTTTTGCATCTTTTTGGCATATTTGAGTTACGAGACCTCCATGGAAAGAGAAAAGGAGACGGGAAGTTGTTATTTCATTTTCAAATTGTATAAACAGCCAAGAACCTTCACATACACCAACAAAGAGTTTCATCAAGAGATCTTATGCCCATGGAAAGAGTCAAGGATCAAAGATGGCTTCAAGCCCATGGTTAGGACAGCCCATTGGTTGTTTCTATTGCTTGAGGACAAGCAATTTTGGGCAGGGAGGATTGTCATGTACCCCTTTTGGACATGACACTATTGAAGACCTTTAGTGTTGCCTAATTTCCCAAGGGCTAAGGGAAAAAGAGAAAAAGAAGGAAAACATTTGGTTTTGTAAAGAATATTTGTAAAAGCACTTTATTGTTATAATTTCACTTAAGTTGGTGCCTTTTTAAGGGTCATGAGTATTGATCCACTAAGTGAATTATAAAAAGGTGTTCTTTTATAATTTGAAAAAAAAATCAACAAAGGTATTTTCCCCCAAATTGGGCGCTTCACTTGGGGAGAAGTATAAAAACAACTGAGGACTTTTTTTGAAGGGCATCTTGGATCATTATTTGAATTTACAAATTTTGAGCATGAAAAAGCTTGAGCTTTGGACTTAAAGATGAAAATATTCAAGCAAAGAGATTGAAGACAAAATCCCTCATTCTTCCGTGGGGCAACTTCATCTAGGAGCTGCCATTGTTCATCAAAATTTAAAAAATGACAAAAATAAGGGTTTCCAAGTGGGACAAATAGCTTGGAAGGTTGACAAATTGCTCTAGGAGGGTGGCGACTTGCTTGTGGAGGTTGGCGACTTGTTTTGGAAGGGTTTGGCTAGTATTTGAGGGCCATTTCTTGCCCTAATATTATTTTTCAATTTTTATATAATATTTCCAACCTTGGGCGATTTGGAAAAGGGACTTAATTGAGAGTTTGAGGTCAAATATCGATTCTAAAAATATTTTGGAATTTCTCATATTATTTTAAATATTTGTTGAGGTAAACTCAACTTGTTTGTGAAGAAAAAACATCATAGAAAGGTATTTGATTGTAGTTGTATTTTTCCATTAATTTTGAGGACCTATTAAAGGTAAAACACTAGAAATTGTTATCAAAGGGCTGCCATAAATCATATTTATTTTGTGAACCTAGGCGCCTAGGGTTTGAAGGGCTAATTTGGATTTTTGAAGGATTAATCTTTGCTGAAAGGGTTCATAATTAATTTGAAATATTTAGCATATTTTTATGTTAATTTTAGGGTATTTTTGCAACTAGGGTTTGTTGTGGTAAAAATTAGATTTTCTTCTTTTGCTAGTGTTTCATATAAAAATCTGATTTTAGAAAATATCCCTAATTTGGGGACATTACACATTTATGGACAATTAAATTCCATTTGGCCTAAGGAATGCATTGAGAGTATTAGATAGGATTATGGTTAATGTGTCATGTCCCTTTCTCGGGGTGGTGGAGTTGTTTGAGCCCTTTCACACTTGGGTTGCTTTTGGGTTTATTTTTCATGCACATGTGGTATGCCCCACTTGGGACCCTTTGTGTTGCACTTAATGGATTTCACTATTGCATACTTTTGCTGGTGGAATTCACTATTGCAAACATGTGTGTGCATATTCTTATTAGTGAGTTTCACTAGTGCAAGCTTTTTGCTAGTGGACTATTGCACCACTTTTTGGCCCCTCATGTTGGAAATGTGCTCTCCTTATTAGACCACATTTTCCCTTGTGTCATAGAGTGCTTCCATGTGGTACGCCCCACCCTCCTTGGTCTCTATCTCCTCAACACTTTATTTAATCCCCTCTCTCATATTCATTCAGTCATTTATCTATCAATCAACCTTTCCAACTTATTTGTGAGTTTGAGCATTTCGCTTCAACTTTCAGTCTCAGAGGATGAAAACCCTCAAGTTTTATGTGGTGTTTCCATCCAGGGACTACATTTGCACCTCAAATACGGTCTATAATTTCCATTTTCATGTTCAGTTGTATCAAATAATTTCTGCATTTTGTTGTAACTGAACTCTACCATTATTCCAATAAAATCTTTATTTTCAGTTTTTTATCAAAAAAAATAGAGTTTTATATTTTTAGATTTAAGGGTTTGTTGCAAAAATCAAAATTTAATATTTTCAGTATAAGGGTTTGTTGTAAAATCTAGATTGTTCTAATTTGTCTAGAAAAGGGACATTACATAATGCATTTAGAGAATTCATTCATGATTTCTTGGAGGTATATGTAGATGACTAGACAAAGTTCGAAATGTTGAAAAAACATGTATAAGTACTAAGGTTGGTGTTCTAATAGTGTAGACAATTAGGGATTCCATTGAATTTAAAGAAGTGTGTTTTGCCACATCATTTGGCACATTTTTGGGACATATAATATCCAATGAACAGTTGATGGTGGACCCCCTTAATATAATGGTAATGTTGAACCTTCCCCCACCTCGAACTCAAAAATATGTAAGAATTTTTCTAGGATACACTAGCTATTATAGGAAATGTATAGGAAAGCATGCCAAAGTGAGCAACCCAATAGAAGAGATGCTAAAGAAGAAAATACATTTTGATTGAAATAAGGATAGCCAAGAAGCATTTGAAAAGTTTAAAAACAAGCTAACAAAGGCACCTATTCTTGTATTTCCAAATTGGAAGAAGTTGTTCCACATACATGCGGATGCCTCAGGGATGGAAATAAGGGCAATACTAGCTCAACCAAGGAACATTTCATCCCATCTGCAAGCAAGAAGCTAGCTAAAGTAGAGAAAAACTACACCACTGCAAAGAGAGAAGCATTGTCCATGGTGTATGCATTACTAAAGTTTAAATATTATCTACCAGTAACACTAGTTGTCTTTTTCACAAACCACGAGCCATTAAAGTACTTGATCAGTCGCCCTATAATTCAAGGTAGAATATGTAGGTGGTTGAGGTTGTTTCAAGTGTTTAAAATAATAATAGTAGTGAAACCAAAAAAGGCCAATGAAGGGCCAAATTATATCTATCAAGGATTGATAACGGAGAAGACAAAGGCCCAATTGAAAGTGATTTCCCTAAAGCACATCTATTTAGAGTAGAAACTATCCAGAAGAACTAGAGGAAATTGTAACATGCTTGGAAACAAAAGAATTTCTAAAAAGCAATAAAAGGTTGAAAAAAAAGATTTTCATTACGTGCAATGCCATTTACTCTAATAGAAGGCCAGCTATACAAGATGCGGAAAGATGAGATTTTGAGTGGTGCTAAAACATGAATGAGATACCAGGTTGAGGGAAGCACATTAAGGGATCGTAGGTGGCCATAACGCAAAAAAACTGCCACCAGAAAAATATTTTTGGCATGGTTGTGGTGGCCAACCTTGTTCATAGATGCACATTGCCATGCTAGAAGTTGTGATATTTGTCAAAGGGTTGATAAACCAAATAGGAGAAAGGAGAGCCATTGAGACCATTGTTGCATTGACAACTTGCTTACAAATGCACACCTCCATGCTAGAAGTTGTGATATTTGTCAAAGAGTCAGTAAACAAAATAGGAATGAAAGACCCTTGATACTAGTGTTGGCATTGGCACCTTTATGGAAGTAAGTAATTGATTTTGCAGGCCTAATAAAAGTAGCGACAATAAGAACACAAGACATATTCATTATAGTTGGAACAAAATACCTCACAAGATGAGCAAAGGAAAGATCAATAAGAGATTGTACCGCTAATACAGCAGCTAAGTTTGTATATGAAAACATCATTACTAGGTTTGGATGCCCAAGGGGTATAACAAGCGATCAGGGGAAGCACATTGTAAATCAAATAATAGAGGCATTGCTAAAATTCTCTATGATTCATCACAATAGGAGCACACCATACCACCCTCAAGAAAAATGGCACCGCAAAGGCATTTAACAAGATTATAGAGGTACTACAAGGACCCTACATAGGGGATCACATTTTAGTGAATGGCACGATCAAGCTGAAAACCTTAACCAATGGCTTGAGATAGGGGTATGTGAATGGCATTATTTGGCCTAAAAATAAGAAAAAATGTGAAAAAAAAACTATTGAGAAAAAATAGGAATTTTTTTGAAAAAATAGAAAAAAATAATAGAGAAAAAAAAATTAAAGGAAAGAAAATATAAAAATAAAAATCATCATGTTGAAAAGCCCTTGTGGTGGCTTGATGATGGTCATCAATTTGAAAACCAGAAAAAATGGTGTTTTGGTGAAGCAGGGGGATTAAAACCTACAATCTTGCCACAGAAAAAAAGTAGTGCGCAAGCGGTATAGCCATGACCAGAAAAATGTTGAAAATGGCATAAGTACAGTAAAATGTAAATAGTTAAATAGATGAGCAGGTCGATGGTGGATCATACAAAATCAAAATTCACAAATAAATACTAAGTTTGAAAAGTGTACAAAGGAAAAGTGATAGAACAAAGGAAAAAACAGAAAATAAAAGTATAGAAGCTTAAGGAAACAATGAATATTGGACATATGAGAGACCATTGCATAAGAGCTAGATGGGGAGCCGAAATAAAGTTAAAAGCAGAAAAGGAAACAAAATGTGGAAAGGTGAAAGTAGAAACCACTTGTAAAAATTGTTAGCTGCAAAGTGAGAAGTGTGTAAAGTGAAAGAGTGAAAAGAAGCTGCAAGTGAAATGAGATAGGGTTTGAAGCTAAGGTTCGACAAGCAAAGGCATGGTAGATTCAGGGAAAAGAACGTATCTAAGGATAAATTTGCAACCATGGAGGGTAGCCCACAAGTGGTTGAGGATACGCCAATCAAACAGCCGAAATTCAATAAGAAGACACTGAAATCCTATAACCCAGACCAGGAAGGGGTATTTTCAGCTCTGCCATATCATGCGTGCCACTCCGGGGACTTGCAAAGTGATAAGTTGTATTGTAAGGCCAAAGCTGGAGTTATCCCTGATATAAACCTAGATGTGTAGGTTAACCACCCATTTATGAGCCCTCACGTAGCCCAAACTGAGATCATAGTGAACAATATTCATGAACATTCATACATACTTGAAGAAGCATGGTAAACAAACAAAGGATGTGATTCACAAGATTACAGGACTGTTGGATAAGGAGGAGATCTGGCAAAGTGGACAAAGAAGTGTCAAACTAGATAGATGTCTAAGCTCACCGGGGCTACAAAAAATTCAAGGGCACTCTCCATCAATGGCATAAAGGATGACAAAATAGGATATGCAGCAAAAGGGATAGGATGGAAAGTATATTACAAGAATAGAAAGGGCTCCATCGCTGCTCAAGCTCTGAAAGTGGTCTATGACATGGTGATGAATAAAATTGATTACGGTTTGTGCAGCGCGATGCTTCAGCAACAGATGGAGAACTCAACAAAAATTAAAGAAGGTACACAATCCTTGAATAGAGAGAATATTTCAAGAGACTAGTTCAAGCACAAGAGAGAATATTTGAATGGAAATAAGACGGTGGACCAATTAATAGCAGTACAAGTGAATAATCACATTCACTCCCCCACTAATGGAGTGGTGGTTACTGCCGGATTTTATCATACAGAAGTAAAAATACAAATGCAGCAGTTTGGAAATACAAAGTCTGGTATCTATTTTGTGCAGTTATTGATAATTTATTCATCTACTCATACCCACCGAGGGTTGGTGTGATATCCTCACTACCCTATGAAGTGTCAGATGAACACTAGATCTGATAATCTAAGTTGCCGATACGGATACGGGTACGAGTATCGGATACGGGGATACGTCGATTTTTTTTTTGGTGGTTTGGATACGGCTGGATACGGCCGTACAAAAATATATATAAAAAATTAAAAATATAAAAATATAGCCATATAAGCAAAATTAACCACATAATATGCATAGAGGAAACAAAATATTGAAAATAACTTCAAATAAGTTATATAACTTAATAATTATTATTAATAAGTCTAAAACTAAAAATAAATATTAAATTAAAAATAAGTTAATATAAGTTATTAAATATTAATATTAAATTAAAAATAGTTAATAACTTAATATTATAATAAGTATTAATAATTTATAATATAGTTAATAACTTAATAATAATATTAAATTAAAAATAGTTAATAACTTAATATAGACTATAGTTAATAACTTTTTATCTAAAACTTAATATAGTTAATAACTTTTAAATTTATAAATATTAATAAGTCTAAAACTAAAAGAAAAAATAAATAAAACCTACGGCCGGGCCGCGCGACCTACCTAGACCGCGCGAGCTCCTGGGCCGCGCGATGGCAACAGCGGCGGCGGGAAGGCAGCGGCGTCAGAAGGCAGCAAAGGCGGAGGCAATAGCGGCGGCCGAGGCAGCAAAGGCGGAGGCAACAAGGGCAGAAGACAGCAGCGGCGGATGCAGTCCCAGACAGTTGAAAAAAAAAATTAAATAACTTTTAAAAGGTACGATCCACGGGGGATATGCCCAGGGCACGTCTTGCCCCCTGCGGATACGGCTGGATACGTCCACGATCCGCGGGGGATACGCCCAGGGCACGTCTTGCCCCCTGCGTATACGGCCCGATACATCCGTGGACGTATCTGGCTGTATCCGCAGGGGGCAAGACGTGCCCTGGGCGTATCACCCGCGGAACGTACCGTACCGTACCATACCGTACCCCCGTATCGGCGCACTCCCAGGGCCTGGGGGAGGCGTATATGGTAACGTAGCTGATAATCCAAGGTATTGAAGCAAAATCGGTGAATGTGGGAGGAAGGATACCACTGAAGTGGGATGATACAGAACCCCTAAAGATAAGGCAAGTAAGGATATTAGAGGTAGTAGATGAGGATGAGGATACTACAAGTACAGCTACACTGCAAACGGCTGAAGAAACAGAAACCATGTCGACAAGACCCTCCTCTTCCACAGGTCCAGAGATAATAGATATTACAAGTGAGACACCTTCCATGGCAAGTGGAAAGGGAAAGCAAAAGATGGGAAAGAAAGAGCCACCTCCAACAAGGATATCTTCAAAGCTATAGGCTCAAATTTTGGGGGAGGAACCACCATATAGGAAAAGGGTGAAGATCTGAAGAATTTGGAGTGAGACTCCCAAACAGAGCCACCACTAACAGAGGAGTTAACAAGATAAAAGCAAACCCCAGTGTATGAGACAAAGCATAACAAAGAAACTATACATTGGAGAGTCCTCTCGGGCAGAAGCAAACATACCACAAGAAGGCAAGGCAAGTGTATCCATAAGCCCATCAATGGAAGAGCCAAGTGCAACACTTGTGCACGTGAGCAGAGCCAAAAGGAAAGGGAGCCCATCTTAAAGACCTTCAGCTGCAAAGAAGACTAGAGAAAAGCAATCAGTAAGAAAAGAGGTAACAAACCCAAGGCCTTCATCTTCATCCTCACCAGACACAAGTACTAGCCCTTTAGTGATCTATCCTTCAGATTCAGACCAAGAACAAGAGAAAGTTAAAAATGATGGGAGTAGCTTTAAAAGAACTGCTACTAGAGAAGAGACCACTGCCACGTAGGAAAAGTCTGGCAGCAAGTAAAATTTGGGAACATAGATCCATGAAGAAAAGATTGAGGAACCCCAATCATTGAGGAAGATCCTAAAAGAGGCAGGACAGTTAGGGGGGTTGCTAAGAGGTATGATTTAGCAAATGCAGAGGAGAAGAAAGAAGTAGTGCAGATATTGTTGAAGTGCATAGAAACATGAGGCATTTGTATTCAAATGCTTTGTGAGTTTTCTCCTAAGAGCTACATGATGTAACTATTGAGCAGAGGGATAAAATTTGAAAAGAAGTGATCTGCCAAGGAATGGGAACAGCAGGTAAGGAAGGATGTGGTTGGGAAACTTGTGAGAAAGCAAAATCTAGATCATGTAAAAGCTCAGCAGTTTTATGATCAATAGCAAAAGGAGTTGAGGTCAGCGAAAGGAGTTGAGGTCTAAAGCTTTCTCGAACCCAGTTAAAGCAGTTGCATCACAAAAGGAGAAATAGAAGGAATTTGAGAGAATAGAGGAGTTGGCAAAAGAAACTATGCAACATGCCAAGACATAGTGACTGGAATTGGAGGCATAAATGAAAGAGAACAAAGGGCTAAGAATGCCAAGGCAGCCATCAAAAAGGCAGAAGATAAATTAAAAAGAAAGAACAAGGTTGAGCAAGACAAAATAAAGAGACTGGCGGCAGAGAAGAAAGCTGCAGCACAAAAAGAAAAACTTAGGGAAGAGCAAAAAGAAGCTATCAAGTTGGAAAAGAACAAGCCAAAAAAGAAAAATTGGCTAGAGAAAAGGCAGAGTGGCAGAGGAAACTACAAGAGGAGATGGAAAAGAAAAAAGTAGAAGCTACAACTGTGTTGAGAGAAAATGACCAGGCACAGATCTTCGGCCAGCGAACATGCCGGGGAGCTCTTGGCAGTATCACAGCAGGATAACAGAACAATTCTGTTGTTTCCAACATAATCCATCAGCAAAACATGTGGCAATACCACACAAAAGGTCACATCACCCTAAGAGGCTTGTTATGATGTAGGGACATGACTATAAGTCGTGGTCATGTCCCCTTCTATCTTAGTGAGTTCAGGCATTATATATGCTGATTGTATTTGTAAGAGATATATAGCAATGAGAATAAGGAAAGATAAGAGATAGATTAGAATATGAGATGGAGATATATGCAATAGAGGATGTAAAGACAAAGTTATATGTGAATAAAGATAAACATGTTGCGTAGGAAATACTGTGTTGGGATGTGTTCCCTTATAAGAGATGGCATTATCTTTACATGCATGTTTATAGACCCACTTAAAAACGTTTGACGAAATGGTTATCGAATTCTCATGTTTTATATCTTTTGTGTGTTATGTTTAACTAGAGTTGAACCTGTTAGTTGGCATCTATTTTGTTATTCGGTTTTATGTAAACAAGTGTGAATGTTAAGTAATTGAAGGCTTCCAAGAGCAATTTAATTAGATTATTAATTTTTGTGGGATTTTTACTAGTGTGTGTATAAAAAGATGAGTTGAAATGTCATTAGGGTAATGACTACTCATGGAGATCAACTTTAGATGACTTAAAACACGAGTAAAAATCTCACAAAAATTAATAATCTAAGTGTGAACGTGTTAAGCAGCAATGCTACATGTTGGGTGAATATTTTGTCAGTCAGCTGTCTGATTGAGCAAAATAGGTCTTATCATCCACAGCAAAGGAGATTGGTCGGCCCAGTGTACAGGTTTACTGCATCAGAGATGGACAAATCTCTCCTCTCATCAAGGGGAGGTTCCCTATAAATATGCAGGAGCTATATACTATATATATATATATATGCAGAAAATAACACTCAGGGGTAGGATAACACCATCCATCTCTCTTTTTTCAGAGATGATGTTCACAAGCAAAAGAGAAAATCCCGGTGAAAACACTGAAGGCACTTCTCTTCTTTCAGAAGTGTTCTTGCAGGAAACAGCAGGAGTTCTTTCAGGCAGTGACAAGAAACTAGTAACACAGGCGCAGTAACCAGCAGGTTGAAACAGAACACAAAGTTTCCACCTCAACTGCCCAAAGAGTATAACACAAAGGATAATGGGGGCACAAAGTAGTCCCAGAATCCTCAACACAAAAAGAAAAGAAAAACACACTGAAAACAAATGTGAAAACGCAAAGTCTTCCCCACAGTTGGTTTCAGTACGCCTTCCTGATTACTTTCACTAGTTCTGCTTGCCAAATTAAATAAACAAGAACACATTCAGAAGACAGACATAAGAACAATCTCCTAAAATGATACAAGCTATGACAGCACAAAGTCTGCAAACAACTTGCTTTCTCATTCAAATAAAATGATATGAACAAATAACCTGAGCTCAAAGTCTCAGTGTTCTTCTTTCAATTGGGCAGAGTTTCGCTTCTGTAAAATGAAAAGTCTCCCTTGCATAATGAGAGAAATTACAATGTATAACAACTACGCAAGGCTTGGCGCTCTTTCCCATGGGACGGCTCATGCTGTAGTCAACGCCTTCAATGTGCCTTCAGTTCTGTCTGGAGGGACCATGCTGGGAACAGTGCATTGCCATAACTATGGCGTGTCAATTCCTCTAATATGTCTCTTCTTAGTATGGATTGTCTGGTCCTTTTCCTAATGTCTATGCAGCTGTCCAATTCGCCATTACTTTATGGAAGAAAAACAGGCTTGCGTCCTTGATTTGGTGCGCTCAGAAGTCTACTTGATCCACTGTTTCACCTACTGGAAATAACTCTTTTGAAGATATTTCTGGTCCTTTGGTCTCGTTCCTCTCTCCCATGTAGCAATTTGAGTCTTTGGGCTCTCTTTTCAGCTAGTCGCTTGGTTCTCCCTTTAAATTCCACGCTCTATTTGAATTTCCACGGATATTTCCTTACTTTAAATTTGACGTATGCGAGGCCGTCAATGGTCGCTAGCCGCTTGAACCATGTTGAACCTTGAACCTGTGAACATGTGAAACTTCATTGGTTCATTCTGTCTCTTTTGTTCCATTGCTTCCTGGTTCAATCGCTTTTCCGCTCCTTGGTTGAACCATCCGTTGAACCATCTGTTTATTGCTTCTTTCCTTCGCTGAGGCTGCCTTTGAACCTATGAACTATTGAACTTTGAACTCTTTCGGTTCAAGGTTCAATCGGTTCATTGGTTCTTCCTCTACCCGTTGTTTCCTTGTTCTTTCTAAGCTCTTTGATCTTCCTCGCACTAGTTGAACCTTTGAACCTGTGAACTCGTTGAACCTTTTGGTTCAACGGTTCAATGGTTCAATCAGTTCAATCTCTTTTTTTGGCTAAGTCATTTTGACCTTTTAAACCAAACGCGTTGAACCATTTGGTCGTTGAACACGTTGAACCGATGAACCAAAATGGTTCAAGGTTCAACGATTCAAGCCTTTGTTTTTCGCCAAGTGTTTTGAAGCCATGGAACTTTGAAGTGGTTGAACTTTGAACTTGACAAATGCGCTCAACTTTTGCCGACGACGTTGAACCTTGAACCCATTGAACCCTTGAACCTAAATGGTTCAAGGTTCAACGGTTCAATGGTTCAATCCTTGCTTAGAAGCTTGCCGATTGAACTCTTTTGGTTGAACCAAGGCGTTGAACCAATCCTGAAAATGACTAAGTGTTGAAAACTTGTTCTTTTGATTGAACTCGCCTGCAGAAGCCTTTGAACCTGTTGAACCTGCTAATTTCAAGCATGTTGAGTCCGTAGAAATATATCTGCAGAGTCCGTAGATTTAAGCCTGCAGAGTCCGTAGATTTCTGGAAAAGCTTTGAAAAATGAAGAACTTGAATGCTTAGAACAATTTTTGAAAAGGGGAGAGATGATTTTGGTCTGTTGAACCAAAATAGTTCATAGGTTGTCCCAAAAATGTCACTCATTTTTGGGGACAACACTACAAAAAGAGAAAGAGGTAGAGCAGAGCCAAAGGTTCTTCACAAGTTTTGACTCTTCAAGTCTCATAAGAATTGACTGATTTCAATTTGACAAAGTGTCCCAAGATAACAATAACTATGAGAAGATCTAGAGGAGGAGGCAAGGATTGTCAAGGATGAAGGAAGTCTAGTAACAGAAAGTGCCAAAGGAACCACTTCAAGAGACCTTGCTAATGGAGGGAGAGGACATGGTCGAATTGGTGCAAGGGGAAGATCAGTTTAAGGCAAGCTTGACCCCTGTTGCAATCTTCTATCAAATTATCAAACATAACTGCAACAGTAAGAATATGGCAGACATGGTGATATGGCCTTGCAAAACTCACACCATAAAACTAAGGCGGAGGAAATTAGCAAATAAGAAAGAGAACAAAGGACATTTCCACCAAAACTGTGTACTCCACTCTTCATTAGTGTGGATCAAATAAGTGTACAATGATGAGGGTGTGTGCTGCTTAGAAAAAAGCTATAGACATGTAGAAAGCAAAAAGCAAAAAGCAAAAAGCAAAAGTTAGAAGCTAATTATAGAAATAGTTACAGAAGTGAATCTCATCACAAGGAGATTATGCAGGAAGAAAACGAGCAAGTTCAAAGAGAGTGATATAGTCATGGAAATTGTGTGGAATATCTTCTTTCTCCTTTTCCTTATTTCTCTTTTCAATCATTTGAGGACTCTCTTGCAGACACTATGAGACAATTTTAGGCAGATGCAGAGAATGAAGAACGTCATAGGCATTGTGATAAATATAGCAGTTACCTGGAAGCTCTCATCAACAGTTTTGAGGAATGGCTTACAATAAGAATTGAGGTCATGGCAGCAAATGCAAAAAATCAGATAGTTGCAGGACTTGAAGAAATGGTGGGAAGCCTAATTAACAGTTTGAATGAACAAATATCTTGCGATAAGATGCTGCTATGGCCAGAATGGAGCATCAAGTTGCATATGTATATCATCAAGAAGCAAATCAATTGCTCATACGTATTTTTTGTGTAAATATATAAGGCTAAGCAACTGTAATGGTCAATTTTCCTGGCAACTAATAGAAGGCCAGGACCTGCTCATCATTCACAGAGAGTGTTGCTGTTCAACTCCTGATTGTCCCAAGTGTAAGATAGAGAGTAAATCACTATGATGCCAAACAAATACCCTGCTATAGCTGAAGACTCTCTAACAAACCGGTTCAGCATATGGGGTGAGGTTCAACACATCAAAACAACAGCATATTCATATACAGGTAATGGTCTCATTTTATCCTTCTCTGGGGAAGTTGAAGCCAAAAAGCACAGCACCCATTGGGCAGGCCATGGTCTAGCAGCAAGGCAGAAACACCATGATGACAATCCAGATTCAAGCCTTGCTGGGAATGCTCTGCATGTTAAGGCATCCTCATTAATGAAGGCCACACCTGGATGAGGCTGACTACAAATCCCAAGCCAATTTGCAGGATAGAAACCTCTCAGACGTGATTTCTGAGCCTAATGGCGGTTTGAGATTAATGGTGCACTACAGGTGCATCAAAGGATCCAGGGTAAGTGTTAGAAGTCACCCCAAATAACAAGAAAAAAGAAAGGACAACATCCATCGACCTGGCCATGGTGTAGTGCCAAGGTGAAGTGATTCTCATGATGGTGACCTGGTTCGCATTCTCTCCACGCTAGCGTGGCCACATCCAAATGAGGGTGAGTGCAAAGACTAAGTCTTAGATATCACAAGACAAAAAATGGGATCAGCGTTTGAGAACTTTTGGATAAACTTCAACCCAGTCAAAGATAAAAACGGATCAGCATGACCCTGTCCAAAGAAGATATATTGGGGTTAATTTCAGAAAAGATTGAATGAACTTCTAGAGGCAGAACAGTGGCAGACTTTTGAATTAGGGTCTGGAACTTAACCACCTCCAGCGTTTGCTCAATCACTGGGGAAATGTTCCAGGCGCAGTCAGCCAGGAACCTCCTGAACCCCCATGCCATCCTTCGCCTCCTAAGGATGAGGGCGTGGGCCACGTCAACAGCGGTATAGAACCAAACGCAGAAGTCACTCTCCACAACGGTCACCACCTCGATGGTCTTCTCCTCGTCGTGGTGGCCCGAGTGGCTCGTCTAGATCTAGAGGTGACGGCAGAGGCTAGGGATCTCCTCCCCCATTCCAAGATGATGATAACAGAGGCTAGAGTTTGCGTCCCCAAGGCAAATTCCCATACCTGGCTCTAACTATTTCCCCTGTAATAAATCAAAATGAGACTTTGGAAGCTCAACAAGACACTGGTTGGGAGCCCTTTCCTGTTGATGAGGATCCTCTTGCCATGGGAGGATGGGGTGATAAGCCTCATGGTCCGTTGTCTCCTCCACCTCTCCCGACACCCATATTTGCTGCTGCTGCTTAAACGTTCTTGTTATTGTTATTTATACCTTGCTTTCTCTTCTTTGTTGGCAATTACTGATGTGATGTAATACTTTGTGGGTGTGGTCATTTTCTGAGCACTTTTCTAACTTGTTCTGAGGGGTTTTTTTAACTCTTGGTGTGATTTTGTTCATAGGATGTGACTTTTTCACCCATTTTTTTATATGATTATCGTTGTACCATATCTTGTTTTATAAATATATAGGCGCTTCTCAATTTTTATTTTTATTTTTAAAAAACAAATTTTTTACACCACCTTTTCCTCTTTTGGTTATGCTTTTTGCTTTTGGGTTGCATGGATTGTTTTTGGTCTCGTCGACATTATGATATCTATCCAATTATGGTGTAATATTCATGGAGTACATATGAAGGTGACCTAAGTTTATTTATAACTCTTACGAATGTGATCCAAACTTAGAACACGCGTAAAAGGGACCATAACCTCACCCAATTGAAGACCAGAAACAATGACCGTGAGAATTGAACCCTGCTTACAACCTCCAATTCTACAACTACTCGGTGACCCCATTGTTTCCGATTATTTTATTTCATCACAACCCACGAATAATTCTTCTTCAATTTGTAATTATTTGATGAAGTAGGAAGGCTTTCAAGTTTAAGAGTACATAAATGTCTGAAGAGCATATTTAGCTTACCGGATTGAAGCGGAGCTGTGGTGCTGGAAGGAAGTTGCCTTTTATTCCATGCAACACACTGCCTCCCTCGAGAAAATTTGTCCTGTTTGCTTTCCCACTTTAGACACAATTTGATTATTCCTTCCGAATAAAGAGACACACCAAACTGTTATTATTGACGTCATATCGAGCAATTAGGTGAAATTGCAAGGTTTTGTTAAATAATCTTTCTGGTTTTGAGTCAAAAGTATATATATAAATTTTTATTTTATTTTCCACAGCAAAATCGTGCTGATTTTTCTAATACAGGTTGAGCCCCTATAACATTTGGGTGATGTAGAGTAGGGTCTCACCTCATACCGTAGGGAAAGTCAAGAGTCGAACCCACACCAAGGCTACCTCTACGCACTACGAAGGCCAAGTGAGCTATACCTTAGGTCTTTAAAATTATTTTTTTTGATTGAAGGGGAAACACCTCACTTAGATCTTTCAGAATAATTTCTACATTTATTAGTAAAGTATACAAATAAAGTGACCTTTTGTTTAGCATTAAGTATTGAGAGGTATCTAATCTGTGAAATTTCTTCGGGACTCGAACCTAGTGTCAACTCTTTTTGGTATCTAGTAAAATTTGTACCTTGGTGGATGGTATGACAATACCATCATCTGCATTGTTAGACTACAATCCATTCGATATAACAATATGTATTTATATTTAAAACACTCAAAGTTATTATCATGAGAAACGTACACTATATAGGTATCACCTTTATAAATATTTAGTTTTGCATAGTCAATCAAAAAAATTGAAATTTACTGAAGTTTAGATTATTGTCTTGATGAAAATAATTTTTTAATTTTTTTCAAATATCTATAAATCATTTTATTCACTAGAAGTATTTTTTAATTTCAAACATTTTAGAATTTCAATATTAATTGATCTTTATTAGTACTTGCCACGGTAGGGAACTATAGGAATCATTTTTTAATTATCAATTTTTTAATCAACGAATCAGATAATTTAAAATAATATTATGTTATAAATTACAAAGTTTTACCTAAAGTTTAGCATATGAATTTTAGAATATTCATGTGAGTCTTATTTCTAAGGAATATACCTTCAGTGACATCATAAGCAATTGTTAAGATTGACAACACAAAAATATTGAGTGAAACCTTTCTATCAAATAGTACTTTTGCACAGGTGGCAAATGCATATAAAACAAAAATTAAATGAGTAGTGGCCAATAAATATTTTATAGGTACAAACATGCATATTTAGACCATTGTTTGCTACACATAATTTAATTTATCATTGTTTGTTGGATGACAATCTATCCGTGAATATTCACATGTGTACATAAATATGAGCATAATATCGTAAAACTAAAGGCATAACTTTTAAGCAATTGTAATATCTACATAAGCCACAATATCATTTTAATTAATCATTGCTATTAGATATCATATTCTCTTCCTAGACAAAGATCTCAAATATCCATAGACTATTTTCACTCATCTAAAGGACTTGAAGTTTTGACTTGTGTTCTTTGCTCGGTAGGCTATGGTTTGACTAGATTATGCCACACGGTTGGCTCTGATGATAACACATGGACAATTTAGAGGTGATTGGGCACTTGGGTGTTCCAAGGTGCAGAGCCCTGATATGTTGCCATATGGTGACATCTCGGTCGATCAGTGTTCTATACAAATCAAAAGTGGATTTCTTATGAGGCCCCGAGATGTTGCCACGTGGTGAAATCTTAGCTATTTAGAGCTTGTCAAGCAATAACAAAAAAATCTCAAAGTCTCACGAAGCCTTGGAACCCTGAAATGTTGTCATATGGCATGATCTCAGGGCTATGGAGGCTCACAACTATCATGTAGAGAAATTTGCCTTCTATGCTCTTGATTTTTGATATCATGCCATGTGGCACAATCTCAAGGCTAGGAATATTTGACTATATTTCAAATCTACTTATTTAGGAGGGGCTATGAATCTCATGATTGGGCCATGTGGCACAATCATCAGGCTATGGAGGCTAACAACTATATTATGGCATAGTTTACCTTTCGTGTTATGAGTCCCTGAGATCATGCCACATGTCATGATCTCAAGGGTCAAAACCCTTGACTGTGTCGCCACACTAACAAAGATTCTCTAAGTCTTGTGAAGCCCTAGAGACCTTTAATATTGTGATGTAGTGGCATCCAGGTGCTCATGGGCCACTTGGATCTTGTCAAAAAGAGTACATAGTCATATCTTCTAAGGCACTGAGTTGTCACCATGTGGTAATATCCCAGTCGTTTGGATTTTGTCAAGCATCAATAAAAAATCTTTTAGTCTCAAAACATAGTGTACTATGAAGGCTCATAGATGTGTTGTGCAATAGTTCACCTTATGAGATCATAATCCCCAAGATCGTGTCATGTGGCACAATCCAAGGGATGCACAAAGGAGCTTATCGATCACACTTGTGAGTCACTGAGTCCCCATTATTTTTCCATGTGGCACAATATTAGGCCACAGAGGCTCAAAAATTTACTATAGAACATTTTACAACATCATCACTTCATCTATGACCCCTGAGTGCCTGATATAATGCCACGTGGTAGCATCATGGGCACTTTGGGGCCGAGAGGGAACTCAGTTGTGTCAAGACCCTTGAGTGCCTACGATGCTACCATGTGGGAGCATCATGAGCACTTGGGGATCAGGAAGACACTTGCCTGTGCCAAGACCCTGGAGTGTTTGGGATGTTATCATGGGGTAGCATTGTGGGCACTCTAGGGCCCATAAGAGACTCGACTATACCAAAACCCTTGAGTGCCTAAGATGTTGTCATGTGGCAACATCATAAGCACTTATAGGCCCAAAGGGGACTTGGTTGTGCCAAGACCCTCGAGTGCCCAAGATGCTACTACATGGTAGCATCACGGGCGCAAAAGGGATTCATATGTGTCGAGACCCTTGAGTACCTAGGATGCTACCATGTGGTACTATTGCGGGCACTCAGGGGCCTAGAGGGGACTCGACTAAAGTGCCCAAGATGCTATCATGTAGCAAAATCATAGGCACTTGGGGGCTAGAGAGGACTTGATTGTACCAAGAGCCCCGAGTGTCTGAGATGTTGCCACATGATAGCATCCCAGGCACTCGATGGCTCAGAGGGGATTTTCCTGTATCGATACCTCTGAGTGCCCAAGTGCTTGAAATGTTGCCACATGGTAGCATCACAGACATGCAGGGACCTGGATCACTAGTGTGTAGCATTCAATGATAATTTTATGCTTTTCATTACTCTTATCAAACACGACCCATGCAATGTGTCCCCATGATGCTTTCATATTTAGTGTTTTTCATTAAAAAATGATATAACCATGAAAATGAAAGATTAAGAAAGAGCCCCTCCCATGCATTTAAATATACTGTGGAATTTGAACTATTGTTTACATGGCTTAAATTTTGTGGTTGTGTGATCATATTTATCTTTTTTAGATGTAAAATACAGTTATTTTTTTTGGGATATCATATTAAATGCAAGATTAAATTTTAGGTAGATTGTCAAAAACTATAAATGATTATTTTATATGTATACTATAATGTTTCTTTTCTCTACTATGAATTATATTAATATGTGTCATCAAAAAATTCACGATAGACAAGTTGATTATCAAGTTTATATTGTAATTGATACTAAACTATAAAACAAATTTGGGTTCAATAAATTAAGCAAAATAACTTTTGGAAATATTATGTTAAAAAAACTATCAACATTTCTTGATACATCATCACAAATAAAACATATATAAGAACAACAAATCTAAGTTTCTTATATAGATAAATTGTCATTGTTAGTCATAATCCGTAAAAGGCACCCTTGTGCCGACCTCGAGTTACAAAATTAAATGTTTGATCATCATCCAATGGTCTAGAATGCAATAAATATTAGTTGCACGATCAAGATATGTATGTCTCCATGATTTCTTAATAGGAGTCAGATGCAACAAATAACAAATGTAGAATGATCTTGATCAAACCATTGAAACTTTACCCTTAGGGCTTTGGGACTACTATAGCGTCATGGTCAAGTCTTGGGTATGTAAGGTATGTAATCCACTCTTAAATTTTTTTTCTTTTACATTTCAAACTACACACTTCTAACTATTTTTTGTTTTTTGTCTCATATTACATGGATAAACACCTATTTCACCTACATAGATAAGACAAACAACTAATTCATGAACAACAACTACTAGTACTGCCTATGAATGCCTCGCATCTCAGACTTATACTATGTTTTTCTTCTATTGCCAATGTATATATAAATGTGAATGACTTTTGTAAATTTGGTTTGAACTCTAATACATTTTACTTTATCAATTGTGTTTAGTTATATATAATACTACTTGAGGACTCGCATCGCAAACTTATACCAAGTTTTTCTTCTGTTACCAATGTGTATACAAAATTCAATGACCTAGATTCCAACACACTTTGCTTTATTGATATTGTTTACTTATATATCTTACTCCAAATTTATATACTTCACATTTATTTCTCCTATATATGTTATGCTTATATTAATTTATTTTTATATTGTTATATGTTTGTCAACAAATGAAAGTGTCTTTCATATTTCGTGATAGTTACTATTAAAAAGAATGCTTTAACCTATCTCATTCTAACACTTTGATTTCAATGAAACAAATATAAAACACAACATACTATTCACTACAAAGGCAAGGACTAGCTGCTATGTAGCCTTTGTTTGTTATTGTTTTGAACATCTAAAAAATAATGCCACATTATATTTTTGTGTTTCTTTGTTTTAAGTATAATAAAACAAACAAATCTAAAAAAGTAGGTTACATTGAGTGATGTATAGATAAGGGTTGTTAGCATTGTAGCCATTTATTGGCGTTGTGCTATAATTCATGTAGGATTTTAATAATTGAATAAAAAACATATATATTTGGTGTCTTTGAGAAAAATCATTTATAAAAATGGTGGTATTGGTTCAAGCAACCATTTCCCTAAGGTCAAGTCTTAATATGTGCACTTCAAATAGGTTCCCTTATTTTTAAAAATAATTATTGCACTTAAGGGCTTAAGCGTTTATTCATATTTATCTGTAGATTTTATGGTGCAAGAATAGACATGGGTTCCAATTAAGGATAGCCTTTAACTCTACATTGCATGGATTTAACACTCACCCATGGACACACTTCAACACCTTACTCAGATTTGACACACTTTGAACACTCTCTTTGTTGAATTCAACATGTTACAAAGCATTAAATACACACTCTCACACATGCCTTGATAGGATTATTACAATACATGAAGAAGAATTCATCTCTCATATAATCCCTTATAGACTTAAAGTATCTCTTTGCTCTATTCTTGGAGAGCTCTACTCCTCCAAACTCTCTCTCTCTTGCCAACTTCTAGGAGCTAGTTCTACCCCATGACTCTCCTTTGCCATTTCACTTCCTAATTAGGATCTTCTCTAACATTATATGCCTTATGAAGTTTTTGTTTTCCTTCATTAGAATTTTAGATATGCTCAAGATTAGACTGTCATCATTATGTGTTGTTACTTTTATTTTTCACTTTCATGCGATTGAAATTGCCACTATATGTGATCTGACAGTTCTGAAATTGGTGTAATGGTTGTAAAACCACCATTATATACAAACTGGTGGTTCTAAAACTATCGAGATGGTTACATGACTACCACTAACACTTGTGAAACCACTACTCAATGTAGACCGACAACTTTGTCACTTTGCTGAGTTGGTTAATTTATGGAAGACATAACTTTTGTATATGGACTTGAAACAAGACATTTTTTCAAGTGCATAAATTTTTGAGAGGAATCCAAACACATAATCACATTCAGGGTTATGTAATTTCTTACTCTATTTTTTCTCTTGCCCCACAACCTATCCATTTTAGTCCTTCAATGCACATAACTACTTCTTGGATTGTATTGATACTTGAGAAACTCAATCAACTTGCTTGGAACCATGTAGCTTCTTGAAATTGATCATTTTATGGTGTGCTTGATGCTTCAAAAGTTTAATAATGTGGGTTCTTCCCATGGATCATCTTCACCATGCTAAAACAACAACACACCAATAAGACCACATGAACACACATGATTATTATTATTTTTTAATGCAAGATTGCATGTATGCCTTGTATGCTCCTGCATAGAACACCCAAGGTATTTAAAATTTGAGACCCTACTAACATGGATGGATTAAGTGGTAAAACCACTCTTTTTACCACTAAGCTTGATGGCCCTGATGTCCCCTTCCTAAACACCAAATACTTCAACTAATTGTCATATTTTTTTTTTCGATTCCATATTCTTCTTACTAGTTTCAAATTTATCCTCTTCTTATTATCTTTGCTTAATGTTTCTTCTTTTGTTGGATTAAACCCACCATATTCCATCCTCTTCTGCCAAAGGCTTCTTTTCTTCTCTCTCTATCTTCTTGTGTGATGAAATCCACTTTCATCCAAACACCTCCACCAAGATCCTTGGCTTTTTTCATTCATTATCCAACCCGTTGTTAGATCCTTCCATATTACACTCTTCTCTTTGTGGATTCTCTTTTTTCATAGCTTCCATATTTTATCTTGGCACTATCATCTTGCTTGTGGCTTCTTCATTTATAAGAGTCTTAAAAGACTTTTCTTTTTCCATTGCTTCTGCACAACTTATGAACTCAAGTGGTGCATTCTCTTCACCATGGAAGGCCCATTTGAATGCCTCACTTCTCTTCATTTATACACCTACAACTTCTTATTCTTCATCACATACTTGGGATAATAAAAAAATTGACATCTCCATCTCATCCTTGTGTTCTTTCATCTTTAAAATATTTACATCAACTCTACATTAATTATACTCTCCTTCCTTTACCATGACCATGACATGTGTAAATAACTTTGCACTCTCCCTATTTATATGATAACAATGCATACCTTGACTCATAAGATTCTCTTCTCTAATACCTATGTGATTTTCTCACATATGTGTAATAACACTTTCATCTTTCATTCCTTTTGGTAGAAACACATCCACTATATCTATCTCCTTACTTGATTTTGTCACATGAATGACATTCTTCATATCTCCTTGTCCAAATTCTCTTTAGACCAACTTGATCCATAAGCTAGGTGGATATTCCAGAGTAAGCTTCACCAACATGGATACTAAATAGTTAGCTTACTAACAATTATTTATATGATTATTATGTGCTAATAAACATGCCAAAATAGAGATTAACAAGTCCTATAAAGGAAATGTACAACCTACTCAACATGAACATTATGCAAAGTAATGAACAAAACACATAATGAACACACAAATTCTCTTGGAGAAACCCCATGTGGGAAAAACTCCAATGAGTGAGGCATATTTCACTCCCCTTCCACTATGTAATGCAAGAGTATACAAGGTATTATCAAATTCATCGTGTATAGACAAAAATTTCACTACCATCCTATCCATAACTTATATACCAATGTGTTCTACACTTAAAAGACACTTCTTGGTACTTGCACTTGAAACAATCATATATAGCTAACAATAGCTATCAACAATGAGAATAAATAGAACCAAGACCTAAACTCATTAATCACGATGTGAATCCAATTTATTTATCTCCCACTACCTTCTCCATTATGTTCTTTGCCTTGATAAGACCTCCATATAGGCCCTTTCAACCCTAGATCCTGCGAAGAATCCAAAATGAACCACCAAGAAAAGAAGAAACATTTACAACCATTCACTTTCCACTTATTTTCGTATGGTGATAAAATTGCCATAGTTTACAGACAGGCAATTATGAAATTATCGAGGTAGTTATGTAACTACCACTTATAAACACTGGTGGTGACGGTTATGTCACGTTGTGATAGGGCGGTTACATTACTTTTAGGGTGGTTTCATAACTGCCACCTTGCACAAAAGGGTAATTTTGTCACCTGATGAAATCCTATCTATTTTGAGAGCGTAAAACCTTATGTCTGATCAATATGAGAGTGTCTAGATCAATCCCACATTGTTTTTACTACTAAGCATATCTAAACTATTGTTTTGAGTACAAATTTTCTTGCATAAGTGTCTTACAAATAATATTTGCATACAATTGAGCACAGTGTAAATATCTAGCATATAATACTAGTATACTAGGATCCAAATTTGGATCATGCCTCCCTAATTTGAGGCTTTTAAGTTCCTAAAAATCTTAAGAACTTCTGTGGTGAGGAAATTTATTTCCCCACTTCTTGACCCTCTCTTGAACTTGGAGGTGTTTATGGTGAAATAAAATTTTAGCCTTGTGAACTGTTGAGTCCACCTTTAAGTGGACATCCTAGTAATAATTGCACTTCATGCTCTTTTTAAGTAGAATTTCTATGAGTATCCTTACATACTTGCTTATCTTTCAAAATGAGGAAAAAAAACTTCCCACTAGCATTAATCAATTGGTTACCTTGAGTGAAACTTACCAAAAAGAGCTTATATTTGTGTTCATAGGAGTGTATGGTGTACCTTTTCCCATCCTTAACCAAATGATACTAATTAGACCTCCTCCTAAAAATAACATCTCTAACATACATATAGGGGTTTCCAAAGGCTATGCCACAAATATCAATAGGTGCAACATCTACAATAACTTTGTCAATAAAATGTTCATTTATTGAAAACTTGACTCTACGTTGTTTGGAAACCCTTATCTCTACTCCTTTTTTCACCCATCCTAGTGCATAAGGATTAGGATGATCATATAATTTCAACCCAAGTGTTTCTACCATCTCTTTGCTAATTAAATTTGATTGAGAGCAAGAATAAAAAAGAGAATCAACCTTTGTCAGCTTAATTTAAACTTTGATATGGAAGAGTTTAGAAGGTTCACCTTTTTATTGAGCATGATGATTATCCACACATACATTTTTATGCATGGATGTACAACACAACTTATCATCTACATATGTGTTACAATGAATCTCTTCTCCTTGAAGTGATGCCATGGATTTTTTCTTCTTCTTTTTGTTTCTAAAAGGATGTAATTTTGTATGTAACTTATAACACTTATCCTTAGAGTGGATATCAACATCACAATGCCCATAATGTTGTTGAGTATCCTTCTTGGCAACCATAAAAGTAACATTGACCCCACCTTTTCTCTTTGGAACTTTATAAGACGTTGAAGAGGAGGATGGACCCTTGCTCTCATCCATCTCAAGATAGTGGGCTTGAGAATAAGCCTCATCTATGTCCTTTGTCTTGTCAAGTAAAATAGGCCTCCTCAAGTGAATATGAAACTCTCCAACATACTTATGAGCATATCATAATCAAATGTATTTTTTCGCATTTGGACCACCTTTTTTTGAAACTCACTTATATAGACCTGCACACTTTAGCCTTCTTGTTGCCTCAAATATTTATATTCAATAAACCTTTCATCTTCATAAAAAATAAGATAAAATTTCCTCTTAACTGAAGTCTTAAATTCATCCCACTTAATAATTGATGGTAGCTTCTCAACAACCAAATAATTAAGATAACTCTCAAACCAAGTTAGATCATGACTAGCTAGCTTCAAACTTGCCAAAGAAATTTGTTGCTCTTAACTAATTCAATGCAAATTAAAGTAAACTTCCAATCAATATAATGAATGATCAAGTTTATCTACATTTACCTCACCTTTAGAGGGTTGAATGTTATTCTTCACCTCTGCTTTGAATGAATGTGGAGCTTGTTTGAATTGAGGTTTATCTTTCTCACGGTTGGAAGTGTTAAGCTCCTCACTTGCTTCAGAATATCCATGGAAACTCCCAGTTTTGCCATGACCACCTTCATAATTTTCCCAAGCTCATTCATGGATTAAGATATGCTTGCAACATCTTCTTCCAATTTGTGTAATCTTCCTTCACCATTTTCAACTGTCCTCTCATATTTGAAATCCATACTTCTCAAATCTATCTTCCACTTTCTTATGGATATATCTTGTTGTAAAGAGACCAAATCACCTTTTCTAATATCAATTATTTCTCTTGTAAATATATATATATATATATATATATATATATATATATATATATATATATATATATATATATATATATATATATATATATATATATATATATATATATATATATATATATATATATATATATATATATAATGATAACCAAACCAACCACACACTATGTAACACTAACCAACTCTAATATCAATCTGATCTGTAAGCTAGGTGGATATTCCACATTAAGCTTCAACAACACAAATATTAAACAATTAACTTACTTAAAATTGATTATATGATCTTTATGTGCTAATAAACATGCCAAAACAAAGATGAACAAGTGTTATAAATGAAATTTACAACCTACTTAACATGAGCATTAAGCAAAGGAATGAACAAAACACATAAAGAATACACAAGATATCCTGGAGAAACTCTAAGTAGAAAAAACTCAAGTGGATGAGGCGAATTACAATCCCATTGCACTAACTAATGCAAGTATATACAAGGTATTGCCAACTTCAACCTATATGGATAGAAATTTCACTACCACACTATCTAAAACTCATATACCAATGTGCTCTACACTTACAAGACTCTTATATATACCTACACACACTTGAAATAATCATATACAACTAACAACAATGAGAACAAACATAACCAAGATCCAAACTCGCTAATCATGATGTGAATCCATTTTCCTTATCTCCCACTACATTCTCCCTTGTGTTATTTTCCATGTTAAGGCCTATATATAGGCCCTGGAGCCCACTAAGAAGCTGAAATGAATTGCCATGAGAAGAAGAAATGTTTGCAACTACTCACTTTCCACTTGTTTTTTGTATGGTGACGAAACAACCATAGTTTACAAACAAGTGATTACAGTTTTATCAAGGTGGTTACACAACCTCTTCCTAAAAACAATGGTGGTGATGGTTCTATCACTCTGTAATATGGCAGTCACATCACCATTAGTGTAGTTTCATAATTACCACCCTAAACAAAAGGGTAGTTCCATCATCTTGTGAAATCCTCTATGTTTTAAGAGCTTGAAACCTTTTGTTTGATCAATATGAGAATGTCTAGATCAATCCCGCACTTTTTCTACTACTGAATATCTCTAAGCTATTGTTTTGTGTATAAAGTGTCTTACATAAGTGTCTTATGAACAAAATTTATATATAATTGGGCATAGTGTAAATATCTAGCATACAAGATTAGTACACTAAGATCCAAATTTGGATTGCAACTCTTATTACTGAGTTCTTAACTTTTTCATCCATCAATCCACTTTCTATCCATCTCTCAAGATGGATTTTTGATGCATATCCTTATCTATCCACCAATGTCCTATTGATAAGGTATTCTTCTTCTTGCTAATATCTTTCACTTTCTTTTGTGAGAGTCTTCTCTCCCACCTCTAACTACTACAAATGAAATCTCTCTTGTATATTTTTTTGAGAAAATTATTATACCTACACTTTTCTACTTTATTTGTCTCCATGATGCCTTGAATACAATACTCTACTATTGGTATATATTTACCAACCAACACTACAAATATTATTGTTATATTATCCTCTTGTTCCACTTCTGTGCTTTTCTTTTCATACATATAAACATGCTAGATTGAACCACACTTTGTCCTCTTCTTTTCCATCTTATCCATTGTTGGACTTGCACATTGAACAAACACATTAAAGGAATCAAGAGTTCCCACAAACACTTATTCAACCTCTTTATCATGCCTCATAGACATGTTGTCCAAATCTTCTCCTTTTATTGCATTTTTCTCATGGATTCTACTCACATGATAGACTCCCAAAGGTTCATTCTTAACAACCTCCATAGGTGTCCTCTCCTCTTTTTTTCTATTTTTTTCTCCTTCACATGGCCGGTCTTCAACCATACTCTCCTTACGTGCATTAACTTGTACTTCAACCACATATATTTTTTCCTTCATGGAATCCTACAACTCCTCACAGTTTCCTTCTTCATGCACCTTTATTGTTTTCTTCAAGGAAGCACATAAATTTCATTGGTCATCATCAACCCTTCTTATTATGTTATGGAGCCTATTTCTAAATTATAATGTATTTTCAAATACTATACATTTTAAATGTACTATACACACTATATGTATTATCTTCAGGGTTCAGGGATAACCTAGGCCCCAAGCAATGGTTTGGGGGTGGTAGCCCTCAAAAAATTTGGGCCCCTTTTAATGGGAAACCGCTTTTGGGTTGATTTTGCCCATGGTTTTGGTACCCATTGTTTTGTAATACTACTTTGTTTATGTATTATGTGTTGATGGATATTTCATAGGTAATACATCATGAGAACAAAGGTTTGAGAAGGAAGAATAGAGTGTGTGATTTCAAGAGGGTTTGTTGAGTGCAACTCTAAACAATATTTATGCATTATAATTGTGAAGATATATTTGAAAGTGATTGTACTCTGGTGGCTTGTAATAAAATTTGAGTAAGTGTTTCTTGGTGGATGTACCCCACATTGGGTGAACCACATTAAATCCGGTCTTCTTATTGTGCATGTTTCTGGTATCAGAGCTTCAGGTTATACTTGTTGAAGTATTGAATCATAGAAAGGATTATTAGTTCAAGTGGGACTTATGGCTGATGATCAGAGATCAAAGGTTAAAAAGTTCAATAGACAAAACTTTGGTCTATGGAAGATGTAGATGGAGGATTACCTCTATCAAAAGGACCTCCATTCTCCACTGGGAGGAAAATTAAAGCAACCAATGAGTATGAGAGATGAGGCTTGGGAGATGCTTGACAGTAAAGCACTTGGGGCCATTAGGTTATGCCTTGCATCTTCAGTTACACTTAATATATCATAGGAGAAGACCACATAAGGTCTCATGAATGCATTAGGGAATTTATATGAGAAAATATCTACTTCTAATAAAATATTTTTAATGAAAAATTTATTTAATATGAAGATGTCTAAAAATGGTTTAGTTGATGATCATCTAAATGTATTCAATACGGATATGAGTATGTTAAATTCTGTAAAAATAGATTTTGATGATGAAGTTGGGGCTTTGCTTATTTTGTGTGTCTTATCAAAGAGTTGGAATAACCTAGTAATGGTTGTGAGCAACTTGGTCTCTAATAATGCCAAGTTGAAGTTTGAGGATGTCATAAGAGTAATCCTTTGCAAGGAAATGTGATGGAAAAGCTTTGGGAGACTTCTAATTTAGGTGATGCTTTGGTGATGGAGAGTAGAGGGAGATAAAATTTTAGAGGAAAAGGAAAGCGTGGAAAATCAAATGGTCTTGGAGTGTCAAAGTCAAGGGCCAAGATGGTATGTTGGCACTGTGGAAAGACTGGGCATGCAAAGAAGGATTGTTGGTCTCTTCACAACAAGAATAAAAATTAAGAAGATACTAAGGAGGTGAATGTGGTAACATATAATGTTTATCAGGATGCATTAATTCTCTCCATTGTCAATATCATTGAGTCTTGGGTTTTAGATTTAGGGGATTCTTTTCATGCTACACCATATAGGCATTATTTATTGATTATGTTCAAGGGGATTTTGGACATGTTTACCTTGGTGATGATGAGCCTTGTAACATAGTAGGAAAATGAAGTGTTTAGATCAAGATGTAGAATGGGAACACTTGGCTACTGAAGGATGTCAGGCATGTACCTAAGTTGAGGCAAAATTTGGTATCTTTAGGACAATTAGGTAGTGAAAGTTATATGGTGACATTCACAACATATTCTTGGAAGGTGACCAAGGGTGCTCTTGTGGTAGCAAGAGGTAAGAAGGTTGGTACCCTATATTTATCAAGTAGTGTTGATTATTGTAATTTAGTTACTACAGATGCAACTTTGTGGCATAACAAGCTCAATCACATGAGCTAAAAGGGTATGCAAATTTTGAAGGATCGGTTACCTAGATTTAAAGGATCTTATTTATAGTTTTGTGAAGACTATGTGTATGGAAAATTGAAAAAGGTAAAGTTTCTCAAGTTTGGACCTACGAGGAAGGAGAATAAGTTGGAGTTGGTTCCTTCAGATGTATGGACGCTGGCTCAGGTATCTTATATTGGTGGGTCATCTTATTATGTCACTTTTATTGATGATGCAAATTGTATGGCATTAGGAGAAAATATGATGTTTTTTGATATGTTTAAAAGCTGGAAAACCTTGGTTGAGAATGAAATAGGTCTCAAGTTAAAATGTCTTAGCTCAGATAATAGTGGGGAATATTACAATAATACATTTTTTGATTATTGTTCAAGGAATGGAATTCATAGATAGAGGATGGTTCCAAAAACTCCACAAAAAAATGGAGTGTTAGAAAGGATGAATAGGACTATCATGGAGCGTGTTAGGAGAATGAGGTTGCATGTAGGACTGCCTCTTCAATTTTGGGCAGAAGTAGTAAACACAATTGTATATCTGATAAATAGAGGTCTTCATCTACTTTGGATGGAGGCATACCTAGGGAAGCTTTATTATTCATTTCTTAGAATATTTAGTTGTGAATCCTTCATTCATATTGATCAGGATGATAGGAGCAAGTTAGAGGCTAAGTTTGAAAAATGCACCTTTATTGGTTATGGTGAGGATGACTTTGGTTTCCAGATTTGGTGTCTTAAGGACCAAAAAATATTTAGGTCTAGGGATGTTGTATTTAATGAAAAATTCATGTATAAATAGCAGTTTCTAGAATAAAAAGAGGATTCCAAAAAAGATCACACAGTACTGGAGGACATTATAGATAATAAAGTATTGAAACAACCAGTTTAAGCACCTACTCCATAAGAACCCCAAATCCTATTGTGGGAAGGTCTTCTAGGGTAGGAAGGGAACCTGAACATTTTTCTCCATCTCTTAATTATTTATTACTCACTGACAATGGTGGGCTAGAGTTATTTGAAGAAGCAATGTAGGTAGATGTCAAGAAGAAGTGGGAGCAAGCTATAAATGAGGAGCATTAGTCTCTCATGGAAAATCAGACTTGGGATTTGGTAACCCCACCTGAAGGTAGGAGAGTATTGAAAAAAAAGTGGGTGTATAGAGTTAAATAAGTTGATGGAGGCAAGAAAAGGTACAAGGCCCGATTGGTGGTAAAGGGATTTGCACAGAAGAAGGGAATTGATTTCGATGAGATTTTTTTCCCAGTGGTAAAAATGAATTCTATTAGGATTATTCTTGGGATAGTGGCAGTAGAATACTTGCACTTAGAGCTACTGGATGTGAAGACAGTGTTCCTTCATGGTGATTTGAAGTACGAATTGTATATGGAGCAACCATAGGGATATGAGGTCACAGGGAAGAAGAACATGGTGTGCAAATTGAAGAAGAGCTTGCATGGCCTAAAATAAGCTCCACAATAATAGTACATGAAATTTGATAGTTTTATGATGGAACATGGATACCCCAGGTGTTATTTAGACCATTACATATATATCAAAAAAAGTGATGATGGTGATTACATTATCCTTTGTATGCATGTGGATAACATGTTGGTTGCAGGTAAGAACATGCATGAAATAAAGGTACTCAAGGAACAACTTAGTAATTCCTTTGCTATGAAGGATTTGGAAGCAATAAAACAAATATTTGGTATGAGAATAACTTGGGATAGGAAGGAATGAAAGCTAAATTTATCCCAAGAAGAGTACATCAAAAAGGTCTTAGATAGGTTTAGTATGTAAGATGCTAAACTGATTGGGACTCCTTTGGCAGGTCATTTTAAGTTATCAAATGAGTAGTGTCCCAAGATAGAAAAGGAGAGAATCCAAATGTCACATGTACCTTACTCATCATCTATTGGTAGCTTGATGTATGCCATGGTGTGCACTAGGCCAGATATTGCCCATGCAGTGAGCAATAAGTAGGTACATGAGTGATCCAAGTAGAGGAGACTAAAAGATAGTGAAGTGGATCCTTCAGTATTTGAGAGGGACCATGGGGATAGTTTTAAGCTATGGTAGATCGAACATCACTTTGCATGGTTATGTAAATTCGAACATGGCTAGAGATTTTGATAGCAGGAGGAGTACAACATGATATGTATTTATTGTAGGTGACACAATAGTGACCTAGATTTCACGACTACAAAAACTTATAGCTTTATCAACCATAGAGGCTGAGTATGTTGTTGCTATAGAGGCAAGCAAAAAAATGATTTAGTTATATTAATTGCTTAAAGAGTTGGGGCATGAGTAGGAGGAAGGGAAGCTATATGGTGATAGTCAGAGTGTTATACATCTAACAAAGAACTCCACTTTCCACTCTAGGATGAAGCATATATATTTAAGGTACCATTTCATTGGGATAGGTTTGGAGGAATAGAAGTTGAAGCTGAAGAAGATTCATACCCATCAAAATCTGATAGACATGATGACCAAGGTGGTCATAAGGGAGATACTAAAGTTATGTTCAATTTTGGTTGGCCTTCATAGTTGATAGTGAAGGATTGAGAAGCTTGCTCAGAGGAAATCAGTTTCCAAGAGGGAGATTATTGTGTTGTGGAGCCTATTTCTAAATTATAATGTATTTTCAAATATTGTACATTTTTAAATGTATTGTACACTCTATATGTATTCTCACCAAGGTTTGGGGCCAGGCCGGGCCCCGAGCAGGGGTTCAGGGGCAATAGCCCTCAAAAAAAAATTTGGACCCCTTTTAATGGGAAACCATTTTTGGGTTGATTTTGCCAATGGTTTTGGTACCTATTATTTTTTAATACTACTTTGTTGATGTATTATGTACTGATAGATATTTCATAGGTAATACATCATGAGAACAAGGCTTTGAGAAGTACGAATGGAGTGTGTGAATTCAGGTGCAAATTCAAGAGGGTTTGTTGAGCACAACTCCAAACAATATTTATGCATTGTAATTGTGAAGATAGATTTGAGAGTGATTATACTCTAGTGGCTTGTAATAAAATCTAAGCAAGTGTTTCTTAGTGGATGTATCCCACATTAGGTGAACCGCATTAAATCTAGTCTTCTTATTGTGCATGTTTTTTTTAATTCTTTATGCATCTCTAATCATATTTATTATTGTGATTCTATGAAATTATTCCACATCAATTTTTGTATTTATTCCTAACACTTCTGCCCTCCAAAATAGAAAAATTAAATGCATTTCCTTCATTCACTAAGGATTATTTTGGCTCTTCCCACTTGTGGGATACCAAAAATTCATTCCCATCATTAAATAATGGTTCTCCTTTTGGTTCAACAATTATCTCCTCTACACCTTCCATGATGATTCCTTCCCCTGTGTGTTGCTCATAACTTTCTTCCTCCTCATTATTTTGAAATCAATTTGGGATTTTTACATCATTCTCTTGTTCTCTTTCAAGATAACCTTCTTTTCCTCACTCATATCCTTCTCCTTGCTACTTCCAAAAATAGATTTGAGCTCTGCACATGGAAACTTCCCTCTCGTATTGCCTTTCATGGCAATCCTCCACTATCATTCTTGGTGCACAACATGACCAATCAACTTGGAAACCATATGTTCCCAACTCCTTACCTTATTTCATTAACTCTTCAATACTCATAGACAAATCCACATAGTCTCTTACTTACATCCTTTACCCTCATGGTGTCTTCAATACACTTCTCTTCCAATAACATTTATAACTCCACTATCCATTTCATGAGCTTATCTAAGCTCTCTTTACCACAAAACAAAATAACATTGCTAGTGAGCTTACCTTTTTATTTCACCAAGAACTTTGTTGGTCTCTTTTATTTTCTTTCTTGTCCTCTCTCAAAGACATCTAACTTTGATTGTAAGGATATCAACATCTCCAATGTTTTTTCTTCTTCATCTTTACTAACAACTACAACATCTTCTCTATTTCATGCATCCTCCATCATATCCAATCTCATTTTTATTTACTTCAACATCTATGTCAATTCTTATACTCCTGGTGCTCTTCCAATTTTGTGTGCCATATCTCCTCAACAAGCAGACTTCTCTTTCATAACCTGCAATAGGCTTAAAAAAATCCTCTCACACTTCCTATGCAGTTGCATGAATGTGAAACAAACTTACCCTCTCTCATATGCAATCTTATCTTTCAAAAATTGCAACTAACTCAAGCATAATTATATTTCACATCCTACAATTGAGTCATACAAGAGCCTCACACACTTAACCCAACAAGAAAAGACATTACTTTGATAACAATTAGTGCAAACACAAAAAGGGATTCTAATTAAGGATAACCTTTAACTTTGTGTTGCTTAGATTTAACACTAACCCATGGACACACTTCAACACCTTAATTAGATTTGAAAAACTTGAAAAGACTCTCTTTATTGATTTAAACATGTTATAAATAATTGAATGCACACTCTCACTCACACTCTCACACATGCTTTGATAGGCTTATTACAATACATGAAGAAGATTTTAACTCTCTTACAATCCATTCTATACTTGAAACATCTCTTTGTTGTGTTCTTAGAGATATCTTCACCTCCATAATCTCTCTCTCTTACCAAATTTTTGGATATAGTTCCACTCCATGACTCTCCTTGGCCATTTCACTTGTTAATTCAGATCTTCTCTAACATTGTTTGCCTTTTGGAGTGTCTATTCACCTTGATTTGTATCTTCAAAATGCTCAAGTTTTGATCATTAATCATTATAGGATTTTAATTTTGTTTTTCACTTTCATGTGGGTGAAACTATTAGGGTGGTTTTGTAACTATCATTCAATGTAGACCGTCAGTTTCTTCACTTTGCTAAGTCTGCTAACTTTTGGAAGCCATAAATTTTGCATACAAACTCAGAATGAGATGATTTTTTTTGAAAGTGCCTAAATTTTTAAGAGGAATCCTAATATGTATTAAATTTCATGGCCTTTTTTTCATTTTCCGCATAACCTATCCATTTTAGCCCTTTTATGCATGTAGTCAATTCTTGGATTGTACTGATGGTTGAGAAAGTCAACCAACTTGATTAGGACCATGTAGCTTCTTAAAATATATCCTTTTATGATGTGTTCAATGATATATAAGTTTAAGACTATAGGTTCTTCCCATGGATCATATTTACCATGACAAAATGATAACACACCAATAAGACCACACAAATGCACACAACTACTATTTTTGGTTGATGCAAGATTACCTTTATGCCTTGGATGCTCCTACATCAATTTTGTAATGGATGGTTATTGGGAGGTGTTTTGACCCTAGAATATGTGTTTTGAAAGCAACTAATATGTTATGCAACAATGCCCACTAATTCATTTGTGAATGACCCTTCACCAACTAGTGCAGTCATCTACCAAGCAAAGCCATTTTAGTTGATGATTATGATTACAAGCATTGGGTTATTATCATAGAGTCACTGAAGGGAAACCCCACTAGAGATGAGATTGTTGATATATATATATATATATATACATAAAGATGTTTTCACAAGTTCTTTGGACATAATTGGTTCTATTTTGCTTGTTTTCACATTTTTCTCCTTCGTTTTCTTTTTTCATTGGAGAAACTGTGATATTTGGTATTATGGGTGCTATGATTTTTTGTGGGTATTGGGACATTGAGGCATTCTATGGTGCAGTTAATTATTTTGAAATGGATTGATTTTTATTTAACTTCATTATATGGTTTGGGGGTTTGTATTTGAACTCTTTGGGGTTTGCCTTTGAACTCTAGGGTTGAAAAATATTTACAAACCCAATGGTTTTTTGGGGTCTTGGAATTTATGAAGCCAATGTTTTTTTGGTCTTAGAAATTTAAAGCCTAATGGGTTATAATTATATTTTATTTATTTATTTTAGGGTGTGGGGTCTTCTTCCTTAAGTTATTGTTTAGGGTTTAGGTGTTTATGACTATTATGATTTTTTATGGGCCTTAAGATTTCAATGATTTTTATGTGGGGATTGACTCCATTTAAATGTGGTTTGTTTCTAATTTTGTGTCTTTCATTTTAGTGTATTTAAAAACTTAGATCTTGAATTTTTTTTAGCATTATTATTTTTAGAGTTTAATGGAATCGACTGTATGGTATGTTTAAGGTTTAAAGTTTTGGATCTCTCTATAAGACCCATCATTAGGTAAGAGATTGAAGCCATATTTTAATTTCAAATTGTTGGTGTAATACAACATGACTCATATTTATTCTAGTATAGTTAAAGTTGGAATGGGTCTACAGGGGCACTTTATATGATGCATATACACCTCCCTTCTATGAATCCTATTATGTAGGAGTTACTCTAGTTTATTTTGCATGCAAATCATAACTCATTATTGATCAATCTCAATTAAATTATGTACACCATCAATTACGTTGCACAATATGTCTAATTATTTTGTCAAATACCTATTGGGCTTTCACCCTTTTTACAAGAAAC